>JBBBDQ010001015.1:1955000-2555000 GCA_037127315.1 Ascarosepion bandense | reverse complement strand
TGATTTGCCTTGCATGTATTGTTTGCTCAATGTCATTTTTACCCTGTTCTTTTCTTTCTCTTGCAAGAAGAATTTTATTACTGTTGCTTTGCCTTGCATGTATTGTTTGCTCAATGTCATTTTTACCCTGTTCTTTTTTTTCTCTTGCAAGAAGAATTTTATTACTGTTGCTTTGCCCTGTATGTATTGTTTGCTCAACGTCATTTTTACCCTGTTCTTTTCTTTCTCTTGCAAGAAAGAATTTATTACTGTTGCTTTGCCTTGCATGTATTGTTTGCTCAATGTCATTTTTACCCTGTTCTTTTCTTTCTCTTGCAAGAAGAATTTTATTACTGTTGCTTTGCCTTGCATGTATTGTTTGCTCAATGTCATTTTTACCCCTGTTCTTTTTTTTCTCTTTGCAAGAAGAATTTTATTACTGTTGCTTTGCCTTGCATGTATTGTTTGCTCAATGTCATTTTTACCCTGTTCTTTTTTTTCTCTTGCAAGAAGAATTTTATTACTGTTGCTTTGCCTTGCATGTATTGTTTGCTCAATGTCATTTTTACCCTGTTCTTTTCTTTCTCTTGCAAGAAGAATTTTATTACTGTTGCTTTGCCTTGCATGTATTGTTTGCTCAATGTCATTTTTACCCTGTTCTTTTTCTTTTCCTTGCAAGAAGAATTTTATTACTGTTGCTTTGCCTTGCATGTATTGTTTGCTCAATGTCATTTTTACCCTGTTCTTTTTTTTTCTCTTGCAAGAAGAATTTTATTACTGTTGCTTTGCCTTGCATGTATTGTTTGCTCAATGTCATTTCTACCCTGTTCTTTTCTTTCTCTTGCAAGAAGAATTTTATTACTGTTGATTTGCCTTGCATGTATTGTTTGCTCAATGTCATTTTTTTACCCTGTTCTTTTTTTCTTGCAAGAAGAATTTTATTACTGTTGATTTGCCTTGCATGTATTGTTTGCTCAATGTCATTTTTACCCTGTTCTTTTCTTTCTTGCAAGAAGAATTTTATTACTGTTGCTTTGCCTTGCATGTATTGTTTGCTCAATGTCATTTTTACCCTGTTCTTTTCTTTTCTCTTGCAAGAAGAATTTTATTACTGTTGCTTTGCCTTGCATGTATTGTTTGCTCAATGTCATTTTTACCCTGTTCTTTTTTTTCTCTCTTGCAAGAAGAATTTTATTACTGTTGCTTTGCCTTGCATGTATTGTTTGCTCAATGTCATTTTTGCCCTGTTCTTTTCTTTTCTCTTGCAAGAAGAATTTTTATTACTGTTGCTTTGCCTTGCATGTATTGTTTGCTCAATGTCATTTTTACCCTGTTCTTTTTTTTCTCTTGCAAGAAGAATTTTATTACTGTTGATTTGCCTTGCATGTATTGTTTGCTCAATGTCATTTTACCCTGTTCTTTTCTTTCTCTTGCAAGAAGAATTTTATTACTGTTGCTTTTGCCTTGCATGTATTGTTTGCTCAATGTCATTTTTACCTGTTCTTTTCTCTTGCAAGAAGAATTTTTCTTATTACTGTTGCTTTGCCTTGCATGTATTGTTTGCTCAATGTCATTTTTACCCTGTTCTTTTTTCTTGCAAGAAGAATTTTATTACTGTTGCTTTGCCTTGCATGTATTGTTTGCTCAATGTCATTTTTACTGTTCTTTTCTTTTCTCTTGCAAGAAGAATTTTATTACTGTTGATTTGCTCTGCATGTATTGTTTGCTCAATGTCATTTTTACCCTGTTCTTTTTTTTCTTGCAAGAAGAATTTTATTACTGTTGATTTGCCTTGCATGTATTGTTTGCTCAATGTCATTTTTACCCTGTTCTTTTTTTTTCTCTCTTGGTAAGCAGGTCACTCTTATTACTGTTGCTTTGCCTTGCATGTATTGTTTGCTCAATGTCATTTTTACCCTGTTCTTTTTTTTCTTTGCAAGAAGAATTTTATTACTGTTGATTTGCCTTGCATGTATTGTTTGCTCAATGTCATTTTTAGCCCTGTTCTTTTTTTTTCTCTTTGCAAGAAGAATTTTATTACTGTTAAGCTGTTTCTTTGCATGTATTGTTTGCTCAATGTCATTTTTACCCTGTTCTTTTCTTTCTTGCAAGAAGAATTTTATTAGTTGCTTTGCCTTGTGTATTGTTTGCTCATCTGTTTTACCCTGTTCTTTTCTTTCTCTTGCAGAAAAAATTTTATTACTGTTGCTTTGCCTTACATATTGTTGTTTGCTCAATGTCATTTTTTTAATTCTTTTCTTTCTCTTGCAAGAAGAATTTTATTACTGTTGCTTTGCTTGCTTCTGTGTTTATATTATCTATTTTACCCTATTTTTTTCTCTTGCAAGAATTTTATTACATGACAGTTGCCTTTATGTATTGTTTGCTCAATGTCATTTTTACCCTGTTGCTGCTTTCTCTTGCAGAAGAATTTTATTACTGTTGCTTTGCCTTGCATGTATTGTTTGCTCAATGTCATTTTTACCCTATTCTTTTTTTTTTCTCTTGCAAGAAGAATTTTATTACTGTTGCTTTGCCTTGCATGTATTGTTTGCTCAATGTCATTTTACCCTGTTCTTTTCTTTCTCTTGCAGAAAATTTTATTACTGTTGCTTTGCCTTGCATGTATTGTTTGCTCAATGTATTTTTACCCTGTTCTTTTCTTTCTCTTGCAAGAAGAATTTTATTACTGTTGATTTGCCTTGCACATGTGTTGTTTGCTCAATGTCATTTTTACCCTGTTCTTTTCTTTCTCTTGCAAGAAGAATTTTATTACTGTTGATTTGCCTTGCAGCATTGTTTGCTCAATGTCATTTTTACCTGTTCTTTTCTTTCTCTTGCAAGGAAGGAATTTTATTTTCTTTGCTTTGCCTTGCATGTATTGTTTTGCTCAATGTCATTTTACCCTGTTCTTTTCTTTCTCTTGCAAGAAGAATTTTATTACTGTTGCTTTGCCTTACATGTATTGTTTGCTCAATGTCATTTTTACCCTGTTCTTTTTTTTTTCTCTTGCAAGAAGAATTTTATTACTGTTGCTTTGCCTTGCATGTATTGTTTGCTCAATGTCATTTTACCCTGTTCTTCTTTCTCTTGCAGAATAATTTTATTACTGTTGCTTTGCCTTGCATGTATTGTTTGCTCAATGTCATTTTTACTGTTCTTTTTTTTTCTCTTGCAAGAAGAATTTTATTACTGTTGCTTTGCCTTGCATGTATTGTTTGCTCAATGTCATTTTTACCCTGTTCTTTTTTTTTTTCTCTTGCAAGAAGAATTTTATTACTGTTTGCTTTGCCTTGCATGTATTGTTTTGTCAATGTCATTTTTACCCTGTTCTTTTCTTTCTCTTGCAAGAAGAATTTTATTGCTGTTGCTTTGCCTTGCATGTATTGTTTGCTCAATGTCATTTTTACCCTGTTCTTTTTTTTTCTCTTGCAAGAGGCCTTATTACTGTTGCTTTGCCTTGCATGTATTGTTGCTCAATGTCATTTTTACCCTGTTCTTTTCTTTCTCTTGCAAGAAGAATTTTATTACTGTTGCTTTGCACTGTGTATTGTTTGCTCAATGTCATTTTTACCCTGTTCTTTTTTCTCTTACAAGAGAATTTTATTACTGTTGCTTTGCCTTGCATGTATTGTTTGCTCAATGTCATTTACCCTGTTCTTTTTTTTCTCTTGCAAGAAGAATTTTATTACTGTTGCTTTGCCTTGCATGTATTGTTTGCTCAATGTTTGCCTGTTCTTTTTTCTCTTGCAAGAAAATTTTATTACTGTTGCTTTGTATATATTATTTTGTCAATGTCATTTTTACCCTGTTCTTTTTTCTCTTGCAAGAAGATTTTATTACTGTTGCTTTGCCTTGCATGTATTGTTTGCTCAATGTCATTTTTACCCTGTTCTTTTCTTTCTCTCACAGGAAAATTATTACTGTTGCTTTGCCTTGTGTGTGTTGTTTGCTCAATGTCATTTTACCCAGTTCTTTTTTCTCTTGCAGAAGAATTTTATTACTGTTGTACACTTGCATGTATTGTTTGCTCAATGTCATTTTTACCCTGTTTTTTTCTTTCTCTTGCAAGAAGAGAATTTATTACTGTTGCTTTGCCTTGCATGTATTATTGTTTGTAAATGTCATTTTTACCTGTTCTTTTTTTTCTCTTGGAAAATTTTTATTACTGTTGCTTTGCCTTGCATGTGTTTTATAATGTGTTTTACCCTGTTCTTTTTCTTTCTCTTGCAAGAAGAATTTTCTTCTGTTGCTTGCTACCTGTATTATTTTATAATGTCATTTACCTGATATTCTTTTTCTCTTTAAGAAAATTTTATTACTGTTGCTTTGCCTTGCATGTGTTGTTTTGCTCAATGTCATTTTTACCCTAGTCTTTTTTTTTTCTTTAAAAATTTTATTACTGTTGCTTTGCCTTGCATGTATTGTTTGCTCAATGTCATTTTTACCTATTCATTTCTTTCTCTTGCAGAAGAATTTTATTACTGTTGCTTTGCCTTGCATGTATTGTTTGCTCAATGTCATTTTTACCTGTTCTTTTTTTCTCTTGCAAGAAGAATTTTATTACTGTTGCTTTGCCTTGCATGTATTGTTTGCTCAATGTATTTTTACCTGTTCTTTTTTTTCTCTTGCAAGAAGAATTTTATTACTGTTGCTTTGCCTTGCATGTATTGTTTGCTCAATGTCATTTTTACCCTGTTCTTTTCTTTCTCTTGCAGAAGAATTTATTACTGTTGATTTACCTTGCATGTATTTAGTTTGCTCAATGTCATTTTTACCCTGTTCTTTTCTTTCTCTTGCAAGAAGAATTTTATTACTGTTGCTTTGAATTGCATGTATTGTTTGCTCAATGTCATTTTTACCCTGTTCTTTTTTTTCTCTTGCAAGAAGAATTTTATTACTGTTGCTTTGCCTTGCATGTATTGTTGCTCAATGTCATTTTTACCCTGTTCTTTTCTTTTTCTTGCAGAAAGTTTATTACTGGCGAGTTTGCCTTGCATGTATTGTTTGCTCAATGTCATTTTTACCCTGTTCTTTTCTTTCTCTTTAAGAAGAATTTTATTACTGTTGCTTTGCCTTGCATGTATTGTTTGCTCAATGTCATTTACCCTGTTCTTTTTTTTCTCTTGCAAGAAGAATTTTATTACTGTTGCTTTACCTTGCATGTATTGTTTGCTCAATGTCATTTTTACCCTGTTCTTTTTTTTCTCTTGCAAGAAGAATTTTTATTACTGTTGCTTTGCCTTGCATATTGTTTGCTCAATGTCATTTTTACCCCTGTTCTTTTTTCTCTTTAGAAGAATTTTATTACTGTTGCTTTGGCAATGTATTGTTTGCTCAATGTCATTTTTACTGTTCTTTTCTTTCTCTTGCAAGAAGAATTTTATTACTGTTGCTTTTACATACTTATTTATTTTGTCAATGTCATTTTTACTGTTCTTTTCTTTATCACAAGAAGAATTTTGTCTGTTGCTTTGCCTTGCATGTATTGTTTGCTCAATGTGTTTTACCCTGTTCTTTTTTTCTCTTGCAGAAGAATTTTATTACTGTTGCTTTTGCCTTGCATGTATTGTTTGCTCAATGTCATTTTTACCCTGTTCTTTTTTATCTCTTGCAAGAAGAATTTTATTACTGTTGCTTTGCCTTGCATGTATTGTTTGCTCAATGTCATTTTTACCCTGTTCTTTTCTTTCTCTTGCAAAGAAGAATTTTATTACTGGTGATTTGCCTTGCATGTATTGTTTGCTCAATGTCATTTTTACCCTGTTCTTTTCTTTCTCTTGCAAGAAGAATTTTATTACTGTTGCTTTGCCTTGCATGTATTGTTTGCTCAATGTCATTTTTACCCTGTTCTTTTCTTTCTCTTGCAAGAAGAATTTTATTACTGTTGATTTGCCTTGCCTTATTGTTTGTCAATGTCATTTTTACCCTGTTCTTTTCTTTCTCTTGCAAGAAAGAATTTTATTACTGTTGATTTGCCTTGCATGTATTGTTTGCTCAATGTCATTTTTTACCTGTTCTTTTCTTTCTCTTGCAAGAAGAATTTTATTACTGTTGATTTGCCTTGCATGTATTGTTTGCTCAATGTCATTTTTACCCTGTTCTTTTCTTTCTCTTGCAAGAAAATTTTATTACTGTTGCTTTGCCTTGCATGTATTGTTTGCTCAATGTCATTTTTACCCTGTTCTTTTTTTTCTCTTGCAAAGAAGAATTTTATTACTGTTGCTTTGCCTTGCATGTATTGTTTGCTCAATGTCATTTTTACCCTGTTCTTTTCTTTCTCTTGCAAGAAGAATTTTATTACTGTTGATTTGCCTTGCATGTATTGTTTGCTCAATGTCATTTTTACCCTGTTCTTTTTTTTCTCTTGCAAGAAGAATTTTATTACTGTTGCTTTGCCTTGCATATTGTTTGCTCAATGTCATTTTTACCCTGTTCTTTTCTTTCTCTTGCAAGAAGGAATTTTATTACTGTTGATTTGCCTTGCATGTATTGTTTGCTCAATGTCATTTTTACCCTGTTCTTTTCTTTCTCTTGCAAGAAGAATTTTATTACTGTTGATTTGCCTTGCATGTATTGTTTGCTCAATGTCATTTTTACCCTGTTCTTTTCTTTCTCTTGCAAGAAGAATTTTATTACTGTTGCTTTGCCTTGCATGTATTGTTTGCTCAATGTCATTTTTACCCTGTTCTTTTCTTTCTCTTGCAAGAAGAATTTTATTACTGTTGATTTGCCTTGCATGTATTGTTTGCTCAATGTCATTTTACCCTGTTCTTTTCTTTCTCTTGCAAGAGAATTTTATTACTGTTGATTTGCCTTGCATGTATTGTTTGCTCAATGTCATTTTTACCCTGTTCTTTTCTTTCTCTTGCAAGAAGAATTTTATTACTGTTGATTTGCCTTGCATGTATTGTTTGCTCAATGTCATTTTTACCCTGTTCTTTTCTTTCTCTTGCAAGAAGAATTTTATTACTGTTGCTTTGCCTTGCATGTATTGTTTGCTCAATGTCATTTTTACCCTGTTCTTTTCTTTCTCTTGCAAGAAGAATTTTATTACTGTTGATTTGCCTTGCATGTATTGTTTGCTCAATGTCATTTTTACCCTGTTCTTTTCTTTCTCTTGCAAGAAGAATTTTATTACTGTTGATTTGCCTTGCATGTATTGTTTGCTCAATGTCATTTTTACCCTGTTCTTTTCTTTCTCTTGCAGAAGAATTTTATTACTGTTGATTTGCCTTGCATGTATTGTTTGCTCAATGTCATTTTTACCCTGTTCTTTTCTTTCTCTTCAAGAAGAATTTTATTACTGTTGATTTGCCTTGCATGTATTGTTTGCTCAATGTCATTTTTTACCCTGTTCTTTTCTTTCTCTTGCAAGAAGAATTTTTGTACTGTTGATTTGCCTTGCATGTATTGTTTGCTCAATGTCATTTTTTACCCTGTTCTTTTCTTTCTCTTGCAAGAAGAATTTTATTACTGTTGATTTGCCTTGCATGTATTGTTTGCTCAATGTCATTTTTACCCTGTTCTTTTCTTTCTCTTGCAAGAAGAATTTTATTACTGTTGCTTTGCCTTGCATGTATTGTTTGCTCAATGTCATTTTTACCCTGTTCTTTTCTTTCTCTTGCAAGAAGAATTTTATTACTGTTGATTTGCCTTGCATGTATTGTTTGCTCAATGTCATTTTTACCCTGTTCTTTTCTTTCTCTTGCAAGAAGAATTTTATTACTGTTGATTTGCCTTGCATGTATTGTTTGCTCAATGTCATTTTTACCCTGTTCTTTTCTTTCTCTTGCAAGAAGAATTTTATTACTGTTGATTTGCCTTGCATGTATTGTTTGCTCAATGTCATTTTTACCCTGTTCTTTTCTTTCTCTTGCAAGAAGAATTTTATTACTGTTGATTTGCCTTGCATGTATTGTTTGCTCAATGTCATTTTTACCCTGTTCTTTTCTTTCTCTTGCAAGAAGAATTTTATTACTGTTGATTTGCCTTGCATGTATTGTTTGCTCAATGTCATTTTTACCCTGTTCTTTTCTTTCTCTTGCAAGAAGAATTTTATTACTGTTGCTTTGCCTTGCATGTATTGTTTGCTCAATGTCATTTACCCTGTTCTTTTCTTTCTCTTGCAAGAAGAATTTTATTACTGTTGATTTGCCTTGCATGTATTGTTTGCTCAATGTCATTTTTACCCTGTTCTTTTCTTTCTCTTGCAAGAAGAATTTTAATTACTGTTGCTTTGCCTTGCATGTATTGTTTGCTCAATGTCATTTTTACCCTGTTCTTTTCTTTCTCTTGCAAGAAGAATTTTATTACTGTTGATTTGCCTTGCATGTATTGTTTGCTCAATGTCATTTTTACCCTGTTCTTTTCTTTCTCTTGCAAGAAGAATTTTATTACTGTTGATTTGCCTTGCATGTATTGTTTGCTCAATGTCATTTTTACCCTGTTCTTTTCTTTCTCTTGCAAGAAGAATTTTATTACTGTTGATTTGCCTTGCATGTATTGTTTGCTCAATGTCATTTTACCCTGTTCTTTTCTTTCTCTTGCAAGAAGAATTTTATTACTGTTGATTTGCCTTGCATGTATTGTTTGCTCAATGTCATTTTTACCCTGTTCTTTTCTTTCTCTTGCAAGAAGAATTTTATTACTGTTGCTTTGCCTTGCATGTATTGTTTGCTCAATGTCATTTTTACCCTGTTCTTTTCTTTCTCTTGCAAGAAGAATTTTATTACTGTTGATTTGCCTTGCATGTATTGTTTGCTCAATGTCATTTTTGCCTGTTCTTTTCTTTCTCTTGCAAGAAGAATTTTATTACTGTTGCTTTGCCTTGCATGTATTGTTTGCTCAATGTCATTTTTACCCTGTTCTTTTCTTTTCTCTTGCAAGAAGAAATTTTATTACTGTTGATTTGCCTTGCATGTATTGTTTGCTCAATGTCATTTTTACCCTGTTCTTTTCTTTCTCTTGCAAGAAGAATTTTATTACTGTTGATTTGCCTTGCATGTATTGTTTGCTCAATGTCATTTTTACCCTGTTCTTTTCTTTCTCTTGCAAGAAGAATTTTATTACTGTTGCTTTGCCTTGCATGTATTGTTTGCTCAATGTCATTTTTACCCACTGTTCTTTTCTTTCTCTTGCAAGAAGAATTTTTATTACTGTTGATTTGCCTTGCATGTATTGTTTGCTCAATGTCATTTTTACCCTGTTCTTTTCTTTCTCTTGCAAGAAGAATTTTATTACTGTTGATTTGCCTTGCATGTATTGTTTGCTCAATGTCATTTTTACCCTGTTCTTTTCTTTCTCTTGCAGAAGAATTTTATTACTGTTGCTTTGCCTTGCATGTATTGTTTGCTTTCAAATGTCATTTTTACCCTGTTCTTTCTTTCTCTTGCAAGAAGAATTTTATTACTGTTGATTTGCCTTGCATGTATTGTTTGCTCAATGTCATTTTTACCCTGTTCTTTTCTTTCTCTTGCAAGAAGAATTTTATTACTGTTGCTTTGCCTTGCATGTATTGTTTGCTCAATGTCATTTTTACCTGTTCTTTTCTTTCTCTTGCAAGAAGAATTTTATTACTGTTGATTTGCCTTGCATGTATTGTTTGCTCAATGTCATTTTTACCCTGTTCTTTTCTTTCTCTTGCAAGAAGAATTTTATTACTGTTGATTTGCCTTGCATGTATTGTTTGCTCAATGTCATTTTTACCCTGTTCTTTTCTTTCTCTTGCAAGAAGAATTTTATTACTGTTGCTTTTGCCTTGCATGTATTGTTTGCTCAATGTCATTTACCCTGTTCTTTTCTTTCTCTTGCAAGAAGAATTTTATTACTGTTGATTTGCCTTGCATGTATTGTTTTGTAATGTCATTTTTACCCTGTTCTTTTCTTTCTCTTGCAAGAAGAATTTTATTACTGTTGATTTGCCTTGCATGTATTGTTTGCTCAATGTCATTTTTACCCTGTTCTTTTCTTTCTCTTGCAAGAAGAATTTTATTACTGTTGATTTGCCTTGCATGTATTGTTTGCTCAATGTCATTTTTACCCTGTTCTTTTCTTTCTCTTGCAAGAAGAATTTTATTACTGTTGATTTGCCTTGCATGTATTGTTTGCTCAATGTCATTTTTTACCCTGTTCTTTTCTTTCTCTTGCAAGAAGAATTTTATTACTGTTGCTTTGCCTTGCATGTATTGTTTGCTCAATGTCATTTTTACCTGTTCTTTTCTTTCTCTTGCAAGAAGAATTTTAACTGCTGTTGATTTGCCTTGCATGTATTGTTTGCTCAATGTCATTTTTACCCTGTTCTTTTCTTTCTCTTGCAGAAAATTTTATTACTGTTGATTTGCCTTGCATGTATTGTTTTTGCTCAATGTCATTTTACCCTGTTCTTTTCTTTCTCTTGCAAGAAGAAATTTTATTACTGTTGCTTTGCCTTGCATGTATTGTTTGCTCAATGTCATTTTTACCCTGTTCTTTTCTTTCTCTTGCAAGAAGAATTTTATTACTGTTGATTTGCCTTGCATGTATTGTTTGCTCAATGTCATTTTTACCCTGTTTCTTTTCTTTCTCTTGCAAGAAGAATTTTATTACTGTTGATTTGCCTTGCATGTATTGTTTGCTCAATGTCATTTTTACCCTGTTCTTTTCTTTCTCTTGCAAAGAAGAATTTTATTACTGTTGATTTGCCTTGCATGTATTGTTGCTCAATGTCATTTTTACTGTTCTTTTCTTTCTCTTGCAAGAAGAATTTTATTACTGTTGCTTTGCCTTGCATGTATTGTTTGCTCAATGTCATTTTTACCTGTTCTTTTCTTTCTCTTGCAAGAAGAATTTTATTACTGTTGATTTGCCTTGCATGTATTGTTTGCTCAATGTCATTTTTACTGTTCTTTTCTTTCTCTTGCAAAAGAAGAATTTTATTACTGTTGATTTGCCTTGCATGTATTGTTTGCTCAATGTCATTTCCCTGTTCTTTTCTTTCTCTTGCAAGAAGAATTTTATTACTGTTGATTTGCCTTGCATGTATTGTTTGCTCAATGTCATTTTTACCCTGTTCTTTTCTTTCTCTTGCAAGAAGAATTTTATTACTGTTGATTTGCCTTGCATGTATTGTTTGCTCAATGTCATTTTTACCCTGTTCTTTTCTTTCTCTTGCAAGAAGAATTTTATTACTGTTGATTTGCCTTGCATGCTGTTGTTTTGCTCAATGTCATTTTTACCCCTGTTCTTTTCTTTCTCTTGCAAGAAGAATTTTATTACTGTTGCTTTGCCTTGCATGTATTGTTTGCTCAATGTTTTTACCTGTTCTTTTCTTTCTCTTGCAAGAAGAATTTTATTACTGTTGCTTTGCCTTGCATGTATTGTTTGCTCAATGTCATTTTTACCCTGTTCTTTTTTTTCTCTTGCAAGAAGAATTTTATTACTGTTGCTTTGCCTTGCATGTATTGTTTGCTCAATGTCATTTTTACCCTGTTCTTTTCTTTCTCTTGCAAGAAGAATTTTATTACTGTTGCTTTGCCTTGCATGTATTGTTTGCTCAATGTCATTTTTACCCTGTTCTTTTTTTTCTCTTGCAAGAAGAATTTTATTACTGTTGCTTTGCCTTGCATGTATTGTTTTGCTCAATGTCATTTTTACCCTGTTCTTTTTTTTTCTCTTGCAAGAAGAATTTTATTACTGTGATTTGCCTTGCATGTATTGTTTGCTCAATGTCATTTTTACCCTGTTCTTTTCTTTCTCTTGCAAAGAAGAATTTTATTACTGTTGCTTTGCCTTGCATGTATTGTTTGCTCAATGTCATTTTTACCCTGTTCTTTTCTTTCTCTTGCAAGAAGAATTTTATTACTGTTGCTTTGCCTTGCATGTATTGTTTGCTCAATGTCATTTTTACCCTGTTCTTTTCTTTCTCTTTGAAGAATTTTATTACTGTTGATTTGCCTTGCATGTATTGTTTGCTCAATGTCATTTTTACCCTGTTCTTTTCTTTCTCTTGCAAGAAGAATTTTATTACTGTTGATTTGCCTTGCATGTATTGTTTGCTCAATGTCATTTTTACCCTGTTCTTTTCTTTCTCTTGCAAGAAGAATTTTTATTACTGTTGCTTTGCCTTGCATGTATTGTTTGCTCAATGTCATTTTACCCTGTTCTTTTCTTTCTCTTGCAAGAAGAATTTTATTACTGTTGCTTTGCCTTGCATGTATTGTTTGCTCAATGTCATTTTTACCCTGTTCTTTTCTTTCTCTTGCAGAAGAATTTTATTACTGTTGATTTGCCTTGCATGTATTGTTGCTCAATGTCATTTTTACCCTGTTCTTTTCTTTCTCTTGCAAGAAGAATTTTATTACTGTTGATTTGCCTTGCATGTATTGTTTGCTCAATGTCATTTTTACCCTGTTCTTTTCTTTCTCTTGTAAGAAGAATTTTATTACTGTTGCTTTGCCTTGCATGTATTGTTTGCTCAATGTCATTTTTACCCTGTTCTTTTTTTCTCTTGCAAGAAAGAATTTTATTACTGTTGATTTGCCTTGCATGTATTGTTTGCTTAATGTCATTTTTACCCTGTTCTTTTCTTTCTCTTGCAAGAAGAATTTTATTACTGTTGCTTTGCCTTGCATGTATTGTTTGCTCAATGTCATTTTTACCTGTTCTTTTCTTTCTCTTGCAAGAAGAATTTTATTACTGTTGCTTTGCCTTGCATGTATTGTTTGCTCAATGTCATTTTTACCCTGTTCTTTTTTTTTCTCTTTTGAAAGAATTTTATTACTGTTGCTTTGCCTTGCATGTATTGTTTGCTCAATGTCATTTTTACCCTGTTCTTTTCTTTCTCTTGCAAAGAATTTTTATTACTGTTGCTTTGCCTTGCATGTATTGTTTGCTCAATGTCATTTTTACCCTGTTCTTTTTTTTCTCTTGCAAGAAGAATTTTATTACTGTTGCTTTGCCTTGCATGTATTGTTTGCTCAATGTCATTTTTACCCTGTTCTTTTCTTTCTCTTGCAAGAAGAATTTTATTACTGTTGCTTTGCCTTGCATGTATTGTTTGCTCAATGTCATTTTTACCTGTTCTTTTCTTTCTCTTGCAAGAGATTTTATTACTGTTGATTTGCCTTGCATGTATTGTTTGCTCAATGTCATTTTTACCCTGTTCTTTTCTTTCTCTTGCAAGAAGAATTTTATTACTGTTGCTTTGCCTTGCATGTATTGTTTGCTCAATGTCATTTTTACCCTGTTTTTCTTTCTCTTGCAAGAAGAATTTTATTACTGTTTGTTTGCCTTGCATGTATTGTTTGCTCAATGTCATTTTTACCCTGTTCTTTTCTTTCTCTTGCAAGAAGAATTTTGTTACTGTTGATTTGCCTTGCATGTATTGTTTGCTCAATGTCATTTTTTACCCTGTTCTTTTTTTTCTCTTGCAAAGAAGAATTTTATTACTGTTGATTTGCCTTGCATGTATTGTTTGCTCAATGTCATTTTTTACCCTGTTCTTTTCTTTCTCTTGCAAGAAGAATTTTATTACTGTTGATTTGCCTTGCATGTATTGTTTGCTCAATGTCATTTTTACCTGTTCTTTTTTTCTCTTGCAAGAAGAATTTTATTACTGTTGATTTGCCTTGCATGTATTTGTTTGCTCAATGTCATTTTTTACCCTGTTCTTTTCTTTCTCTTGCAAGAAGAATTTTATTACTGTTGATTTGCCTTGCATGTATTGTTTGCTCAATGTCATTTTTTTACCCTGTTCTTTTTTTCTCTTGCAAGAAGAATTTTATTACTGTTGATTTGCCTTGCATGTATTGTTTGCTCAATGTCATTTTTACCCTGTTCTTTTCTTTCTCTTGCAAAGAGAATTTTATTACTGTTGATTTGCCTTGCATGTATTGTTTGCTCAATGTCATTTTTACCCTGTTCTTTTTTTTCTCTTGCAAGAAGAATTTTATTACTGTTGTTGCCTTGCATGTATTGTTTGCTCAATGTCATTTTTACCCTGTTCTTGTCTTTCTCTTGCAAGAAGAATTTTATTACTGTTGATTTGCCTTGCATGTATTGTTTGCTCAATGTCATTTTTACCCTGTTCTTTTTTCTCTTGCAAGAAGAATTTTATTACTGTTGCTTTGCCTTGCATGTATTGTTTGCTCAATGTCATTTTTACCCTGTTCTTTTCTTTCTCTTGCAAAGAAGAATTTTATTACTGTTGATTTGCCTTGCATGTATTGTTTGCTCAATGTCATTTTTACCCTGTTCTTTTTTTTTTCTCTTGCAAGAAGAATTTTATTACTGTTGATTTGCCTTGCATGTATTGATACTGCTCAATGTCATTTTTACCCTGTTCTTTTCTTTCTCTTGCAAGAAGAATTTTTATTACTGTTGATTTGCCTTGCATGTATTGTTTGCTCAATGTCATTTTTACCCTGTTCTTTTTTTTTCTCTTGCAAGAAGAATTTTATTACTGTTGATTTGCCTTGCATGTATTGTTTGCTCAATGTCATTTTTACCCTGTTCTTTTCTTTCTCTTGCAGAAGAATTTTATTACTGTTGATTTGCCTTGCATGTATTGTTTGCTCAATGTCATTTTTACCCTGTTCTTTTTTTCTCTTGCAAAGAAGAAAATTTCATTACTGTTGATTTGCCTTGCATGTATTGTTTGCTCAATGTCATTTTTACCCCTGTTCTTTTCTTTCTCTTGCAGAAGAATTTTATTACTGTTGATTTGCCTTGCATGTATTGTTTGCTCAATGTCATTTTTACCCTGTTCTTTTTTTTCTCTTGCAGAAGAATTTTATTACTGTTGATTTGCCTTGCATGTATTGTTTGCTCAATGTCATTTTTACCCTGTTCTTTTTTTTTCTCTTGCAAGAAGAATTTTATTACTGTTGATTTGCCTTGCATGTATTGTTGCTCAATGTCATTTTACCCTGTTCTTTTCTTTCTCTTGCAAGAAGAATTTTATTACTGTTGATTTGCCTTGCATGTATTGTTTGCTCAATGTCATTTTTACCCTGTTCTTTTTTTTTCTCTTGCAAGAAGAATTTTATTACTGTTGCTTTGCCTTGCATGTATTGTTTGCTCAATGTCATTTTTACCCTGTTCTTTTCTTTCTCTTGCAAGAAGAATTTTATTACTGTTGATTTGCCTTGCATGTAATTGTTTGCTCAATGTCATTTTTACCCTGTTCTTTTCTTTCTCTTGCAAGAAGAATTTTATTACTGTTGATTTGCCTTGCATGTATTGTTTGCTCAATGTCATTTTTACCCTGTTCTTTTCTTTCTCTTGCAAGAAGAATTTTATTACTGTTGCTTTGCCTTGCATGTATTGTTTGCTCAATGTCATTTTTACCCTGTTCTTTTCTTTCTCTCTTGCAAGAAGAATTTTATTACTGTTGATTTGCCTTGCATGTATTGTTTTTGCTCAATGTCATTTTTACCCTGTTCTTTTCTTTCTCTTGCAGAAGAATTTTATTACTGTTGCTTTGCCTTGCATGTATTGTTTGCTCAATGTCATTTTTACCCTGTTCTTTTCTTTCTCTTGCAAGAAGAATTTTTGTACTGTTGATTTGCCTTGCATGTATTGTTTGCTCAATGTCATTTTTACCCTGTTCTTTTTTTTCTCTTGCAAGAAGAATTTTATTACTGTTGCTTTGCCTTGCATGTATTGTTTGCTCAATGTCATTTTTACCCTGTTCTTTTCTTTCTCTTGCAAGAAGAATTTTATTACTGTTGATTTGCCTTGCATGTATTGTTTGCTCAATGTCATTTTTACCCTGTTCTTTTCTTTCTCTTGCAAGAAGAATTTTATTACTGTTGATTTGCCTTGCATGTATTGTTTGCTCAATGTCATTTTTACCCTGTTCTTTTCTTTCTCTTGCAAGAAGAATTTTATTACTGTTGATTTGCCTTGCATGTATTGTTTGCTCAATGTCATTTTACCCTGTTCTTTTCTTTCTCTTGCAAGAAGAATTTTATTACTGTTGATTTGCCTTGCATGTATTGTTTGCTCAATGTCATTTTTACCCTGTTCTTTTTTTTCTCTTGCAAGAAGAATTTTATTACTGTTGCTTTGCCTTGCATGTATTGTTTGCTCAATGCTCGTTTTTACCCTGTTCTTTCTTTCTCTTGCAAGAAGAATTTTATTACTGTTGCTTTGCCTTGCATGTATTGTTTGCTCAATGTCATTTTTACCTGTTCTTTTCTTTCTCTTGCAAGAAGAATTTTATTACTGTTGATTTGCCTTGCATGTATTGTTTTTGCTCAATGTCATTTTTACCCTGTTCTTTTTTTTCTCTTGCAAGAAGAATTTTATTACTGTTGCTTTTGCCTTGCATGTATTGTTTGCTCAATGTCATTTTTACCCTGTTCTTTTCTTTCTCTTGCAAGAAGAATTTTATTACTGTTGCTTTGCCTTGCATGTATTGTTTGCTCAATGTCATTTTTACCCTGTTCTTTTCTTTCTCTTGCAAAATTTTATTACTGTTGCTTTGCCTTGCATGTATTGTTTGCTCAATGTCATTTTTACCCTGTTCTTTTCTTTCTCTTGCAAGAAGAATTTTATTACTGTTGATTTGCCTTGCATGTATTGTTTGCTCAATGTCATTTTTACCCTGTTCTTTTTTTTCTCTTGCAAGAAGAATTTTATTACTGTTGCTTTGCCTTGCATGTATTGTTTGCTCAATGTCATTTTTACCCTGTTCTTTTTTTTCTCTTGCAAGAAGAATTTTATTACTGTTGCTTTGCCTTGCATGTATTGTTTGCTCAATGTCATTTTTACCCTGTTCTTTTCTTTCTCTTGCAAGAAGAATTTTATTACTGTTGATTTGCCTTGCATGTATTGTTTGCTCAATGTCATTTTTACCCTGTTCTTTTTTCTCTTGCAAGAAGAATTTTATTACTGTTGCTTTGCCTTGCTATGTATTTGCTCAATGTCATTTTACCCTGTTCTTTTCTTTCTCTTGCAAGAAGAATTTTATTACTGTTGCTTTGCCTTGCATGTATTGTTTGCTCAATGTCATTTTTACCCTGTTCTTTTTCTTTCTCTTGCAAGAAGAATTTTATTACTGTTGCTTTGCCTTGCATGTATTGTTTGCTCAATGTCATTTTTACCCTGTTCTTTTCTTTCTCTTGCAAGAAGAATTTATTACTGTTGATTTGCCTTGCATGTATTGTTTGCTCAATGTCATTTTTACCCTGTTCTTTTTTTCTCTTGCAAGAACAATTTTATTACTGTTGCTTTGCCTTGCATGTATTGTTTTGCTCAATGTCATTTTTACCTGTTCTTTTCTTTCTCTTGCAAGAAGAATTTTATTACTGTTGATTTGCCTTGCATGTATTGTTTGCTCAATGTCATTTTTACCCTGTTCTTTTTTTTCTCTTGCAAGAAGAATTTTTATTACTGTTGCTTTGCCTTGCATGTATTGTTTGCTCAATGTCATTTTTACCCTGTTCTTTTTTTCTCTTGCAAGAAGAATTTTATTACTGTTGCTTTGCCTTGCATGTATTGTTTGCTCAATGTCATTTTTACCCTGTTCTTTTCTTTCTCTTGCAAGAAGAATTTTATTACTGTTGATTTGCCTTGCATGTATTGTTTGCTCAATGTCATTTTTACCCTGTTCTTTTCTTTCTCTTGCAAGAAGAATTTTATTACTGTTGCTTTGCCTTGCATGTATTGTTTTTGCTCAATGTCATTTTTTACCCTGTTCTTTTCTTTCTCTTGCAAGAAGAATTTTATTACTGTTGCTTTGCCTTGCATGTATTGTTTGCTCAATGTCATTTTTACCCTGTTCTTTTCTCTTGCAGAAAATTTTATTACTGTTGCTTTGCCTTGCATGTATTGTTTGCTCAATGTCATTTTTACCCTGTTCTTTTCTTTCTCTTGCAAGAAGAATTTTATTACTGTTGATTTGCCTTGCATGTATTGTTTGCTCAATGTCATTTTTACCCTGTTCTTTTTTTCTCTTGCAAGAAGAATTTTATTACTGTTGCTTTGCCTTGCATGTATTGTTTGCTCAATGTCATTTTTACCCTGTTCTTTTCTTTCTCTTGCAAGAAGAATTTTATTACTGTTGCTTTGCCTTGCATGTATTGTTTGCTCAATGTCATTTTTACCCTGTTCTTTTCTTTCTCTTGCAAGAAGAATTTTATTACTGTTGCTTTGCCTTGCATGTATTGTTTAACTCAATGTCATTTTTACCCTGTTCTTTTCTTTCTCTTGCAAGAAGAATTTTATTACTGTTATTTGCCTTGCATGTATTGTTTGCTCAATGTCATTTTACCCTGTTGCTTTTTTTCTCTTGCAAGAAGAATTTTATTACTGTTGCTTTGCCTTGCATGTATTGTTTGCTCAATGTCATTTTTACCCTGTTCTTTTTTTTTTCTCTTGCAAGAAGAATTTTATTACTGTTGCTTTGCCTTGCATGTATTGTTTGCTCAATGTCATTTTTACCCTGTTCTTTTCTTTCTCTTGCAAGAAGAATTTTATTACTGTTGATTTGCCTTGCATGTATTGTTTGCTCAATGTCATTTTTACCCTGTTCTTTTTTTCTCTTGCAAGAAGAATTTTATTACTGTTGCTTTGCCTTGCATGTATTGTTTGCTCAATGTCATTTTTACCCTGTTCTTTTCTTTCTCTTGCAAGAAGAATTTTATTACTGTTGCTTTGCCTTGCATGTATTGTTTGCTCAATGTCATTTTTACCCTGTTCTTTTCTTTCTCTTGCAAGAAGAATTTTATTACTGTTGCTTTGCCTTGCATGTATTGTTTGCTCAATGTCATTTTTTACCCTGTTCTTTTCTTTCTCTTGCAAGAAGAATTTTATTACTGTTGATTTGCCTTGCATGTATTGTTTTGCTCAAATGTCATTTTTACCCTGTTCTTTTTTTCTCTTGCAAAATTTTATTACTGTTTGCTTTGCCTTGCATGTATTGTTTGCTCAATGTCATTTTTACCCTGTTCTTTTCTTTCTCTTGCAAGAAGAATTTTATTACTGTTGATTTGCCTTGCATGTATTGTTTGCTCAATGTCATTTTTTACCCTGTTCTTTTTTTTCTCTTGCAAGAAGAATTTTATTACTGTTGCTTTGCCTTGCATGTATTGTTTGCTCAATGTCATTTTTACCCCTGTTCTTTTTTTTCTCTTGCAAGAAGAATTTTATTACTGTTGCTTTGCCTTGCATGTATTGTTTGCTCAATGTCATTTTTACCCTGTTCTTTTCTTTCTCTTGCAAAGAAGAATTTTATTACTGTTGATTTGCCTTGCATGTATTGTTGCTCAATGTCATTTTTACCCTGTTCTTTTCTTTCTCTTGCAAGAAGAATTTTATTACTGTTGCTTTGCCTTGCATGTATTGTTTGCTCAATGTCATTTTTACCCTGTTCTTTTCTTTCTCTTGCAAAGAAGAATTTTATTACTGTTGCTTTGCCTTGCATGTATTGTTTGCTCAATGTCATTTTTACCCTGTTCTTTTTTTTTCTCTTGCAAGAAGAATTTTATTACTGTTGCTTTGCCTTGCATGTATTATTTTGCTCAATGTCATTTTTACCCTGTTCTTTTCTTTCTCTTGCAAGAAAGATTTTATTACTGTTGATTTGCCTTGCATGTATTGTTTGCTCAATGTCATTTTTACCCTGTTCTTTTTTCTCTTGCAAGAAGAATTTTATTACTGTTGCTTTGCCTTGCATGTATTGTTTGCTCAATGTCATTTTTACCCTGTTCTTTTTTTCTCTTGCAAGAAGAATTTTATTACTGTTGCTTTGCCTTGCATGTATTGTTTGCTCAATGTCATTTTTACCCTGTTCTTTTCTTTCTCCTGCAAGAAGAATTTATTACCTGTTGATTTGCCTTGCATGTATTGTTTTGCTCAATGTCATTTTTACCCTGTTCTTTTCTTTCTCTTGCAAGAAGAATTGCCTGTTGCTTTGCCTTGCATGTATTGTTTGCTCAATGTCATTTTTACCCTGTTCTTTTCTTTCTCTTGCAAGAAGAATTTTATTACTGTTGCTTTGCCTTGCATGTATTGTTTGCTCAATGTCATTTTTTACCCTGTTCTTTTCTTTCTCTTGCAAGAAGAATTTTATTACTGTTGCTTTGCCTTGCATGTATTGTTTGCTCAATGTCATTTTTACCCTGTTTCTTTTTTTCTCTTGCAAGAAGAATTTTATTACTGTTGCTTTGCCTTGCATGTATTGTTTGCTCAATGTCATTTTTACCCTGTTCTTTTTTTTTTTGCAAGAAGAATTTTATTACTGTTGATTTGCCTTGCATGTATTGTTTGCTCAATGTCATTTTTACCCTGTTCTTTTCTTTCTCTTGCAAGAAGAAGAATTTTATTACTGTTGATTTGCCTTGCATGTATTGTTTGCTCAATGTCATTTTTACCCTGTTCTTTTCTTTCTCTTGCAAGAAGAATTTTATTACTGTTGCTTTGCCTTGCATGTATTGTTTGCTCAATGTCATTTTTACCCTGTTCTTTTCTTTCTCTTGCAAAGAAGAATTTTATTACTGTTGCTTTGCCTTGCATGTATTGTTTGCTCAATGTCATTTTTACCCTGTTCTTTTTTTCTCTTGCAAGAAGAATTTTATTACTGTTGCTTTGCCTTGCATGTATTGTTTGCTCAATGTCATTTTTACCCTGTTCTTTTCTTTCTCTTGCAAGAAGAATTTTATTACTGTTGATTTGCCTTGCATGTATTGTTTGCTCAATGTCATTTTTACCCTGTTCTTTTCTTTCTCTTGCAAGAAGAATTTTATTACTGTTGCTTTGCCTTGCATGTATTGTTTGCTCAATGTCATTTTTACCCTGTTCTTTTCTTTCTCTTGCAAGAAGAATTTTATTACTGTTGATTTGCCTTGCATGTATTGTTTGCTCAATGTCATTTTTACCCTGTTCTTTTCTTTCTCTTGCAAGAAGAATTTTATTACTGTTGATTTGCCTTGCATGTATTGTTTTGCTCAATGTCATTTTTACCCTGTTCTTTTCTTTCTCTTGCAAGAAGAATTTTATTACTGTTGCTTTGCCTTGCATGTATTGTTTTCAATGTCATTTTTACCCTGTTCTTTTCTTTCTCTTGCAAAGAAGAATTTTATTACTGTTGATTTGCCTTGCATGTATTGTTTGCTCAATGTCATTTTTACCCTGTTCTTTTCTTTCTCTTGCAAGAAGAATTTTATTACTGTTGCTTTGCCTTGCATGTATTGTTTGCTCAATGTCATTTTTACCCTGTTCTTTTCTTTCTCTTGCAAGAAGAATTTTATTACTGTTGATTTGCCTTGCATGTATTGTTTGCTCAATGTCATTTTTACCCTGTTCTTTTCTTTCTCTTGCAAGAAGAATTTTATTACTGTTGATTTTGCCTTGCATGTATTGTTTGCTCAATGTCATTTTTACCCTGTTCTTTTCTTTCTCTTGCAAGAAGAATTTTATTACTGTTGATTTGCCTTGCATGTATTGTTTGCTCAATGTCATTTTTACCCTGTTCTTTTCTTTCTCTTGCAAGAAGAATTTTATTACTGTTGATTTGCCTTGCATGTATTGTTTGCTCAATGTCATTTTTACCCTGTTCTTTTCTTTCTCTTGCAAGAAGAATTTTATTACTGTTGCTTTGCCTTGCATGTATTGTTTGCTCAATGTCATTTTTACCCTGTTCTTTTCTCTTGCAAGAAGAATTTTATTACTGTTGATTTGCCTTGCATGTATTGTTTGCTCAATGTCATTTTTACCCTGTTCTTTTTTTTCTCTTGCAAGAAGAATTTTATTACTGTTGCTTTGCCTTGCATGTATTGTTTGCTCAATGTCATTTTTACCCTGTTCTTTTCTTTCTCTTGCAAGAAGAATTTTATTACTGTTGATTTGCCTTGCATGTATTGTTTGCTCAATGTCATTTTTACCCTGTTCTTTTTTCTCTTGCAAGAAGAATTTTATTACTGTTGCTTTGCCTTGCATGTATTGTTTGCTCAATGTCATTTTTACCCTGTTCTTTTCTTTCTCTTGCAAGAAGAATTTTATTACTGTTGCTTTGCCTTGCATGTATTGTTTGCTCAATGTCATTTTTACCCTGTTCTTTTCTTTCTCTTGCAAGAAGAATTTTATTACTGTTGCTTTGCCTTGCATGTATTGTTTGCTCAATGTCATTTTTACCCTGTTCTTTTCTTTCTCTTGCAAGAAGAATTTTATTACTGTTGATTTGCCTTGCATGTATTGTTTGCTCAATGTCATTTTTACCCTGTTCTTTTTTTTCTCTTGCAAGAAGAATTTTATTACTGTTGCTTTGCCTTGCATGTATTGTTTGCTCAATGTCATTTTTACCCTGTTCTTTTCTTTCTCTTGCAAGAAGAATTTTATTACTGTTGATTTGCCTTGCATGTATTGTTTGCTCAATGTCATTTTACCCTGTTCTTTTCTTTCTCTTGCAAGAAGAATTTTATTACTGTTGCTTTGCCTTGCATGTATTGTTTGCTCAATGTCATTTTTACCCTGTTTCTTTTCTTTCTCTTGCAAGAAGAATTTTATTACTGTTGATTTGCCTTGCATGTATTGTTTGCTCAATGTCATTTTTACCCCTGTTCTTTTTTTCTCTTTTAAAGAATTTTATTACTGTTGATTTGCCTTGCATGTATTGTTTGCTCAATGTCATTTTTACCCTGTTCTTTTCTTTCTCTTGCAAGAAGAATTTTATTACTGTTGATTTGCCTTGCATGTATTGTTTGCTCAATGTCATTTTTACCCTGTTCTTTTCTTTCTCTTGCAAGAAGAATTTTATTACTGTTGCTTGCCTTGCATGTATTGTTTGCTCAATGTATTTTTACCCTGTTCTTTTCTTTCTCTTGCAAGAAGAATTTTATTTACTGTTGATTTGCCTTGCATGTATTGTTTGCTCAATGTCATTTTTACCCTGTTCTTTCTTTCTCTTGCAAGAGAATTTTATTACTGTTGCTTTGCCTTGCATGTATTTATTTTGCTCAATGTCATTTTACCCTGTTCTTTTCTTTCTCTTGCAAGAAGAATTTTATTACTGTTGATTTGCCTTGCATGTATTGTTTGCTCAATGTCATTTTTACCCTGTTCTTTTTTTCTCTTGCAAGAAGAATTTTATTACTGTTGATTTGCCTTGCATGTATTGTTCTCAATGTCATTTTTACCCTGTTCTTTTTTTTCTCTTGCAAGAAGAATTTTATTACTGTTGCTTTGCCTTACTTTATTGTTTGCTCAATGTCATTTTTACCCTGTTCTTTTCTTTCTCTTGCAAGAAGAATTTTATTACTGTTGATTTGCATATGCATGTATTGTTTGCTCAATGTCATTTTTACCCTGTTCTTTTCTTTCTCTTGCAAGAAGAATTTTATTACTGTTGCTTTGCCTTGCATGTATTGTTTGCTCAATGTCATTTTTACCCTGTTCTTTTCTTTCTCTTGCAAGAAGAATTTTATTACTGTTGATTTGCCTTGCATGTATTGTTTGCTCAATGTCATTTTTACCCTGTTCTTTTTTTCTCTTGCAGAAGAATTTTATTACTGTTGATTTGCCTTGCATGTATTGTTTGCTCAATGTCATTTTTACCCTGTTCTTTTTTTTCTCTTGCAAGAAGAATTTTATTACTTGATTTGCCTTGCATGTATTGTTTTGCTCAATGTCATTTTTTACCCTGTTCTTTTCTTTCTCTTGCAAGAAGAATTTTATTACTGTTGATTTGCCTTGCATGTATTGTTTTGGCAATGTCATTTTTACCCTGTTCTTTTTTTTCTCTTGCAAGAAGAATTTTATTACTGTTGATTTGCCTTGCATGTATTGTTTGCTCAATGTCATTTTTACCCTGTTCTTTTCTTTCTCTTGCAAGAAGAATTTTATTACTGTTGATTTGCCTTGCATGTATTGTTTGCTCAATGTCATTTTTACCCTGTTCTTTTCTTTCTCTTGCAAGAAGAATTTTATTACTGTTGCTTTGCCTTGCATGTATTGTTTGCTCAATGTCATTTACCCTGTTCTTTTTTTCTCTTGCAAGAAGAATTTTATTACTGTTGATTTGCCTTGCATGTATTGTTTGCTCAATGTCATTTTTACCCTGTTCTTTTCTTTCTCTTGCAAAAAGATTTTATTACTGTTGCTTTGCCTTGCATGTATTGTTTTGCTCAATGTCATTTTACCCTGTTCTTTTTTTCTCTTGCAAGAGAAGAATTTTATTACTGTTGATTTGCCTTGCCATTATTATTGTTTTTTGCTCAATGTCATTTTTACCCTGTTCTTTTCTTTCTCTTGCAAGAAGAATTTTATTACTGTTGATTTGCCTTGCATGTATTGTTTGCTCAATGTCATTTTTACCCTGTTCTTTTCTTTCTCTTGCAAGAAGAATTTTATTACTGTTGATTTGCCTTGCATGTATTGTTTGCTCAATGTCATTTTTACCTGTTCTTTTCTTTCTCTTGCAAGAAGAATTTTATTACTGTTGATTTGCCTTGCATGTATTGTTTGCTCAATGTCATTTTTACCCTGTTCTTTTTTTTTTCTCTTGCAAGGAAAATTTTTATTACTGTTGATTTGCCTTGCATGTATTGTTTGCTCAATGTCATTTTTACCCTGTTCTTTTCTTTCTCTTGCAAGAAGAATTTTATTACTGTTGATTTGCTTGCATGTATTGTTTGCTCAATGTCATTTTTACCCTGTTCTTTTTCTTTCTCTTGCAAGAAGAATTTTATTACTGTTGATTTGCCTTGCATGTATTGTTTGCTCAATGTCATTTTTACCCTGTTCTTTTCTTTCTCTTGCAAGAAGAATTTTATTACTGTTGATTTGCCTTGCATGTATTGTTTGCTCAATGTCATTTTTACCCTGTTCTTTTCTTTCTCTTGCAAGAAGAATTTTATTACTGTTGATTTGCCTTGCATGTATTGTTGCTCAATGTCATTTTTACCCTGTTCTTTTCTTTCTCTTGCAAGAAGAATTTTATTACTGTGGATTTGCCTTGCATGTATTGTTTGCTCAATGTCATTTACCCTGTTCTTTTCTTTCTCTTGCAAGAAGAATTTTATTACTGTTGCTTTGCCTTGCATGTAGTATTTTGCTCAATGTCATTTTTACCCTGTTCTTTTCTTTCTCTTGCAAGAAAGAATTTTATTACTGTTGATTTGCCTTGCATGTATTGTTTGCTCAATGTCATTTTTACCCTGTTCTTTTCTTTCTCTTGCAAGAAGAATTTTATTACTGTTGCTTTGCCTTGCATGTATTGTTTGCTCAATGTCATTTTTACCCTGTTCTTTTTTTTCTCTTGCAGAAGAATTTTGTTATGTTGATTTGCCTTGCATGTATTGTTTTAACTCAATGTCATTTTTACCTGTTCTTTTCTTTCTCTTGCAAGAAGAATTTTATCACTGTTGATTTGCCTTTGCATGTATTGTTTGCTCAATGTCATTTTTACCCTGTTCTTTTCTTTCTCTTGCAAGAAGAATTTTATTACTGTTGCTTTGCCTTGCATGTATTGTTTGCTCAATGTCATTTTTACCCTGTTCTTTTCTTTCTCTTGCAAGAAGAATTTTATTACTGTTATTTGCCTTGCATGTATTGTTTGCTCAATGTCATTTTTTACCCTGTTCTTTTTCTCTTGCAAGAAGAATTTTATTACTGTTGATTTTGCCTTGCATGTATTGTTTGCTCAATGTCATTTTTACCCTGTTCTTTTTTCTCTTGCAAGAGAAGAATTTTATTACTGTTGATTTGCCTTGCATGTATTGTTTGCTCAATGTCATTTTTTACCCTGTTCTTTTTTTCTCTTGCAAGAAGAATTTTATTACTGTTGCTTTGCCTTGCATGTATTGTTTGCTCAATGTCATTTTTACCTGTTCTTTTCTTTCTCTTGCAAGAAGAATTTTATTACTGTTGCTTTGCCTTGCATGTATTGTTTGCTCAATGTCATTTTTTACTGTTCTTTTCTTTCTCTTACCGAAGAATTTTATTACTGTTGATTTGCCTTGCATGTATTGTTTGCTCAATGTCATTTTTGCCCTGTTCTTTTTTTTCTCTTTTGAAAAATTTTATTACTGTTGATTTGCCTTGCATGTATTGTTTGCTCAATGTCATTTTTACCTGTTCTTTTTTTTCTCTTGCAAGGAAAATTTTATTACTGTTGATTTGCCTTGCATGTATTGTTTGCTCAATGTGTTTACCCTGTTCTTTTTTTTCTCTTGCAAGAAGAATTTTATTACTGTTGATTTGCCTTGCATGTATTGTTTGCTCAATGTCATTTTTACCTGTTCTTTTCTTTCTCTTGCACTGAAAGAATTTTATTACTGTTGCTTTGCCTTGCATGTATTGTTTGCTCAATGTCATTTTTTACCCTGTTCTTTTCTTTCTCTTTTTAGAAGAATTTTATTACTGTTGATTTGCCTTGCATGTATTGTTTGCTCAATGTCATTTTTTACCTGTTCTTTCTTTCTCTTGCAAGAAGAATTTTATTACTGTTGATTTGCCTTGCATATATTGTTTGCTTGGTTAATATTATTTTTGCCCTGTTCTTTTCTTTCTCTTGCAAAATTTTATTACTGTTGATTTGCCTTGCATATATTGTTTGCTTGGTTAATATTATTTTTACCCACTGTTCTTTTCTTTCTCTTGCAAAGAAGAATTTTATTACTGTTGATTTGCCTTGCATATATTGTTTTGCTTGGTTAATATTATTTTTGCCCTGTTCTTTTCTTTCTCTTGCAAGAAGAATTTTATTACTGTTGATTTGCCTTGCATATGTTGTTTGCTTGGTTAATATTATTTTTACCTGTTCTTTTTTTTCTCTTGCAAGAAGAATTTTATTGCTGTTGATTTGCCTTGCATGCATTGTTTGCTCAATGTCATTTTTACCCTGTTCTTTTCTTTCTCTTGCAAAGAAGAGATTTTATTACTGTTGATTTGCCTTGCATGTATTGTTTGCTCAATGTCATTTTTACCCTGTTCTTTTCTTTCTCTTGCAAGAGAATTTTATTACTGTTGATTTGCCTTGCATGTATTGTTTGCTCAATGTCATTTTTACCCTGTTCTTTTCTTTCTCTTGCAAGAAGAATTTTATTACTGTTGCTTTGCCTTGCATGTATTGTTTGCTCAATGTCATTTTTACCCTGTTCTTTTTCTTTCTCTTGCAAGAAGAATTTTATTACTGTTGATTTGCCTTGCATGTATTGTTTGCTCAATGTCATTTTTACCCTGTTCTTTTCTTTCTCTTGCAAGAAGAATTTTATTACTGTTGCTTTGCCTTGCATGTATTGTTTGCTCAATGTCATTTTTACCCTGTTCTTTCTTTCTCTTGCAAGAAGAATTTTATTACTGTTGATTTGCCTTGCATGTATTGTTTGCTCAATGTCATTTTTACCCTGTTCTTTTCTTTCTCTTGCAAGAAGAATTTTATTACTGTTGATTTGCCTTGCATGTATTGTTTGCTCAATGTCATTTTTACCCTGTTCTTTTTTTTCTCTTGCAAGAAGAATTTTATTACTGTTGCTTTGCCTTGCATGTATTGTTTGCTCAATGTCATTTTTACCTGTTCTTTCTTTCTCTTGCAAGAAGAATTTTATTACTGTTGATTTGCCTTGCATGTATTGTTGCTCAATGTCATTTTTACCCTGTATTTCTTTTCTTTCTCTTGCAAGAAGAATTTTATTACTGTTGCTTTGCCTTGCATGTATTGTTTGCTCAATGTCATTTTTACCCTGTTCTTTTCTTTCTCTTGCAAGAAGAATTTTATTACTGTTGATTTGCCTTGCATGTATTGTTGCTCAATGTCATTTTTACCCTGTTCTTTTTTTCTCTTGCAAGAAGAATTTTATTACTGTTGCTTTGCCTTGCATGTATTGTTTGCTCAATGTCATTTTTACCCTGTTCTTTTCTTTCTCTTGCAAGAAGAATTTTATTACTGTTGATTTGCCTTGCATGTATTGTTTTTGCTCAATGTCATTTTTACCCTGTTCTTTTCTTTCTCTTGCAAGAAGAATTTTGTTACTGTTGCTTTGCCTTGCATGTATTGTTTGCTCAATGTCATTTTTACCTGTTCTTTTCTTTCTCTTGCAGAAGAATTTTTATTACTGTTGATTTGCCTTGCATGTATTGTTTGCTCAATGTCATTTTACCCTGTTCTTTTTTTTCTCTTTAAGAAGAATTTTATTACTGTTGCTTTGCCTTGCATGTATTGTTTGCTCAATGTCATTTTTACCCTGTTCTTTTCTTTCTCTTTTAAAGAAGAATTTTATTACTGTTGATTTGCCTTGCATGTATTGTTTGCTCAATGTCATTTTTACCCTGTTCTTTTTTTTCTCACAAGAAGAATTTTATTACTGTTGATTTGCCTTGCATGTATTGTTTGCTCAATGTCATTTTTACTGTTCTTTTTTCTCTTGCAAGAAGAATTTTATTACTGTTGATTTGCCTTGCATGTATTGTTTGCTCAATGTCATTTTTACCCTGTTCTTTTTCTCTTGCAAGAAGAATTTTATTACTGTTGATTTGCCTTGCATGTATTGTTTGCTCAATGTCATTTTTACCCTGTTCTTTTTTTCTCTTGCAAGAAGAATTTTATTACTGTTGATTTGCTTGCATGTATTGTTGCTCAATGTCATTTTTACCCTGTTCTTTTTTTTCTCTTGCAGAAGAGATTTTATTACTGTTGATTTGCCTTGCATGTATTGTTTGCTCAATGTCATTTTTACCCTGTTCTTTTTTCTCTTGCAAGAAGAATTTTATTACTGTTGATTTGCCTTGCATGTATTGTTTGCTCAATGTCATTTTTTACCCTGTTCTTTTTTTTCTCTTGCAAGGAAAATTTTTATTACTGTTGCTTTGCCTTGCATGTATTGTTTGCTCAATGTCATTTGCCTGTTCTTTTCTTTCTCTTGCAAGAAGAATTTTATTACTGTTGCTTTGCCTTGCATGTATTGTTTGCTCAATGTCATTTCTACCCTGTTCTTTCTCTTGCAAGAAGAATTTTATTACTGTTGATTTGCCTTGCATGTATTGTTTACTCAATGTCATTTTTACCTGTTCTTTTTTTTCTCTTGCAAGAAGAATTTTATTACTGTTGATTTGCCTTGCATGTATTGTTGCTCAATGTCATTTTTACCCCTGTTCTTTTTTTTTCTCTTGCAAGGAAGAATTTTTATTACTGTTGATTTGCCTTGCATGTATTGTTGCTCAATGTCATTTTTACCCTGTTCTTTTCTTTCTCTTGCAAGAAGAATTTTATTACTGTTGATTTGCCTTGCATGTATTTGTTTTGCTCAATGTCATTTTTACCTGTTCTTTTTTTTCTCTTACAAGAAGGAATTTTATTACTGTTGCTTGCCTTGCATGTATTGTTTGCTCAATGTCATTTTACCCTGTTCTTTTCTTTCTCTTGCAAGAAAATTTTATTACTGTTGATTTGCCTTGCATGTATTGTTTGCTCAATGTCATTTTTACCCTGTTCTTTTTTTCTCTTGCAAGAAGAATTTTTATTACTGTTGCTTTGCCTTGCATGTATTGTTTGCTCAATGTCATTTTTCCCTGTTCTTTTTTTTCTCTTGCAAGAAGAATTTTTATTACTGTTGCTTTGCCTTGCATGTATTGTTTGCTCAATGTCATTTTTACCCTGTTCTTTTCTTTCTCTTGCAAGAAGAATTTTATTACTGTTGATTTGCCTTGCATGTATTGTTTGCTCAATGTCATTTTTACCCTGTTCTTTTTTTCTCTTGCAAAGAAAAGAATTTTATTACTGTTGATTTGCCTTGCATGTATTGTTTGCTCAATGTCATTTACCCTGTTCTTTTTTTTCTCTTGCAAGAGAATTTTATTACTGTTGCTTTGCCTTGCATGTATTGTTTTGCTCAATGTCATTTTTACCCTGTTCTTTCTTTCTCTTGCAAGAAGAATTTTATTACTGTTGATTTGCTTGCATGTATTGTTTGCTCAATGTCATTTTTACCCTGTTCTTTTTTCTCTTGCAAGAGAATTTTATTACTGTTGCTTTGCCTTGCATGTATTGTTTGCTCAATGTCATTTTTACCCTGTTCTTTTCTTTCTCTTTTGCAAGAAGAATTTTTATTACTGTTGCTTTGCCTTGCATGTATTGTTTGCTCCAATGTCATTTTTACCCTGTTCTTTTCTTTCTCTTGCAAGAAGAATTTTATTACTGTTGATTTTGCCTTGCATGTATTGTTTGCTCAATGTCATTTTTACCCTGTTCTTTTTTCTCTTGCAAGAAGAATTTTATTACTGCTGATTTGCCTTGCATGTATTGTTTGCTCAATGTCATTTTTACCCTGTTCTTTCTTTCTCTTGCAAAGAAAGAATTTTATTACTGTTGATTTGCCTTGCATGTATTGTTTGCTCAATGTCATTTTTTACCCTGTTCTTTTTTTTCTCTTGCAAGAGAATTTTATTACTGTTGATTTGCCTTGCATGTATTGTTTGCTCAATGTCATTTTTACCCTGTTCTTTTCTTTCTCTTGCAAGAAGAATTTTATTACTGTTGATTTGCCTTGCATGTATTGTTTACTCAATGTCATTTTACCCTGTTCTTTTCTTTCTCTTGCAAGAAGAATTTTATTACTGTTGATTTGCCTTGCATGTATTGTTTGCTCAATGTCATTTTTACCCTGTTTTTCTCTTGCAAGAAAGAATTTTATTACTGTTGCTTTGCCTTGCATGTATTGTTTGCTCAATGTCATTTTTACCTGTTCTTTTTCTTTCTCTTGCGAAGAATTTTATTACTGTTGATTTGCCTTGCATGTATTGTTTGCTCAATGTCATTTTTACCCTGTTCTTTTTTTCTCTTGCAAGAAAAATTTTATTACTGTTGATTTGCCTTGCATGTATTGTTTGCTCAATGTCATTTTTACCCTGTTCTTTTCTTTCTCTTGCAAAGAAGAATTTTATTACTGTTGATTTGCCTTGCATGTATTGTTTGCTCAATGTCATTTTTACCCTGTTAAATCAGTTTTTTTCTTTTTTTCTCTTGCAAGAAGAATTTTATTACTGTTGCTTTGCCTTGCATGTATTGTTTGCTCAATGTCATTTTACCCTGTTCTTTTCTTTCTCTTGCAAGAAGAATTTTATTACTGTTGATTTGCATGTATTGTTTGCTCAATGTCATTTTTTACCCTGTTCTTTTTTTTCTCTTGCAAGAAGAATTTTATTACTGTTGATTTGCCTTGCATGTATTGTTTGCTCAATGTCATTTTTACCTGTTCTTTTCTTTCTCTTGCAAGAAGAATTTTATTACTGTTGCTTTGCCTTGCATGTATTGTTTGCTCAATGTCATTTTTACCTGTTCTTTTTCTTTCTCTTGCAAGAAGAATTTTATTACTGTTGATTTGCCTTGCATGTATTGTTTGCTCAATGTCATTTTTTACCCTGTTCTTTTTTTTGTCTTGCAAGAAGAATTTTATTACTGTTGCTTTGCCTTGCATGTATTGTTTGCTCAATGTCATTTTTACCCTGTTCTTTTCTTTCTCTTGCAAGAAGAATTTTATTACTGTTGATTTGCCTTGCATGTATTGTTTGCTCAATGTATTTTTACCCTGTTCTTTTTTCTCTTGCAAGAAGAATTTTATTACTGTTGATTTGCCTTGCATACTGTTGTTTGCTCAATGTCATTTTACCCTGTTCTTTTTTTTCTCTTGCAAGGAAAATTTTATTACTGTTGATTTGCCTTGCATGTATTGTTTACTCAATGTCATTTTTACCCTGTTCTTTTTTTTCTCTTGCAAGAAGAATTTTATTACTGTTGATTTGCCTTGCATGTATTGTTTGCTCAATGTCATTTTTACCCTGTTCTTTTTTTTTTTCTCTTACCAGAGAAGAATTTTATTACTGTTGATTTGCCTTGCATGTATTGTTTGCTCAATGTCATTTTTACCCTGTTCTTTTTTCTCTTGCAAGAAGAATTTTATTACTGTTGATTTGCCTTGCATGTATTGTTTATCAATGTCATTTTTACCCTGTTCTTTTTCTTTCTCTTGCAAGAAGAATTTTATTACTGTTGATTTGCCTTGCATGTATTGTTTGCTCAATGTCATTTTTTACCCTGTTCTTTTCTTTCTCTTGCAAGAAGAATTTTATTACTGTTGATTTGCCTTGCATGTATTGTTTGCTCAATGTCATTTTTACCCTGTTCTTTTCTTTCTCTTGCAAGAAATTTATATTACTGTTGCTTTGCCTTGCATGTATTGTTTGCTCAATGTCATTTTTACCCTGTTCTTTTCTTTCTCTTGCAGAAGAATTTTATTACTGTTGATTTGCCTTGCATGTATTTGTTTGCTCAATGTCATTTTTACCCTGTTCTTTTTTTCTCTTGCAAGAAGAATTTTATTACTGTTGATTTGCATGCTTGCATGTATTGTTTTTGCTCAATGTCATTTTTACCCTGTTCTTTTCTTTCTCTTGCAGAAAGAATTTTATTACTGTTGCTTTGCCTTGCATGTATTGTTTGCTCAATGTCATTTTTACCTGTTCTTTTTTTCTCTTGCAAGAAGAATTTTATTACTGTTGATTTGCCTTGCATGTATTGTTTGCTCAATGTCATTTTTACCCTGTTCTTTTCTTTCTCTTGCAAGAAGAATTTTATTACTGTTGATTTGCCTTGCATGTATTGTTTGCTCAATGTCATTTTTACCCTGTTTCTTTTCTTTCTCTTGCAGAAAGAATTTTATTACTGTTGATTTGCCTTGCATGTATTGTTTTTGCTTTCATGTGTTTTTACCCTGTTCTTTTTTTTTTCTCTTGCAAGAAGAATTTTATTACTGTTGCTTTGCCTTGCATGTATTGTTTGCTCAATGTCATTTTTACCCTGTTCTTTTCTTTCTCTTGCAAGAAGAATTTTATTACTGTTGATTTGCCTTGCATGTATTGTTTTTTTGCTCAATCATCATTTTTTACCCTGTTCTTTTTTTTCTCTTGCAAGAAAAATTTTATTACTGTTGCTTTGCCTTGCATGTATTGTTTGCTCAATGTCATTTTTACCCTGTTCTTTTTTTTTTCTCTTGCAAGAAGAATTTTATTACTGTTGCTTTGCCTTGCATGTATTGTTTGCTCAATGTCATTTTTACCCTATTCTTTTTTTTTTTCTGCTGAGAAAGATTTTATTACTGTTGCTTTGCCTTGCATGTATTGTTTGCTCAATGTCATTTTTACCCTGTTCTTTTTTCTCTTACAAGAAGAATTTTATTACTGTTGCTTTGCCTTGCATGTATTGTTTGCTCAATGTCATTTTTTACCCTGTTCTTTTTTCTCTTGCAAGAAGAATTTTATTACTGTTGCTTTGCCTTGCATGTATTGTTTGCTCAATGTCATTTTTACCCTGTTCTTTCTCTTGCAAGAAGAATTTTATTACTGTTGATTTGCCTTGCATGTATTGTTGCTCAATGTCATTTTTACCCTGTTCTTTTTTTTCTCTTGCAAGAATTTTATTACTGTTGCTTTGCCTTGCATGTATTGTTTGCTCAATGTCATTTTTACCCTGTTCTTTTTTTCTCTTGCAAGAAGAATTTTATTACTGTTGATTTGCCTTGCATGTATTGTTTGCTCAATGTCATTTTACCCTGTTCTTTTTTTTCTCTTGCAAGAAGAATTTTATTACTGTTGCTTTGCCTTGCATGTATTGTTTGCTCAATGTCATTTTTACCCTGTTCTTTTTTTTCTCTTGCAAGAAGAATTTTATTACTGTTGATTTGCCTTGCATGTATTGTTTGCTCAATGTCATTTTTACCCTGTTCTTTTTTTCTCTTGCAAGAAGAATTTTATTACTGTTGCTTTGCCTTGCATGTATTGTTTGCTCAATGTCATTTTTACCTGTTCTTTTCTTTTTCTCTTGCAAGAAGAATTTTCTTACTGTTGATTTGCCTTGCATGTATTGTTTGCTCAATGTCATTTTACCCTGTTCTTTTTTTTCTCTTGCAAGAAGAATTTTATTACTGTTGATTTGCCTTGCATGTATTGTTTGCTCAATGTCATTTTTACCCTGTTCTTTTCTTTCTCTTGCAAGAAGAATTTTATTACTGTTGCTTTGCCTTGCATGTATTGTTTGCTCAATGTCATTTTTACCCTGTTCTTTTTTTCTCTTGCAGAAAGAATTTTATTACTGTTGCTTTGCCTTGCATGTATTGTTTGCTCAATGTCATTTTTACCCTGTTCTTTTTTTCTCTTGCAAGAAGAATTTTATTACTGTTGCTTTGCCTTGCATGTATTGTTTGCTCAATGTCATTTTTACCCTATTCTTTTTTTCTCTTGCAAAATTTTATTACTGTTGCTTTGCCTTGCATGTATTGTTTGCTCAATGTCATTTTTACCCTGTTTTCTTTTTTCTCTTGCAAGAAGAATTTTATTACTGTTGCTTTGCCTTGCATGTATTGTTTGCTCAATGTCATTTTTACCCTGTTCTTTTTTTTCTCTTGCAAGAAGAATTTTATTACTGTTGCTTTGCCACTTGCATGTATTGTTTGCTCAATGTCATTTTTACCCTGTTCTTTTTTTTCTCTTGCAAGAAAAATTTTATTACTGTTGATTTGCCTTGCATGTATTTGTTTTGCTCAATGTCATTTTTTACCCTGTTCTTTTTTTTTTTTTTTTTTTTCTCTTGCAAAGAAGAATTATTACTGTTGCTTTGCCTTGCATGTATTGTTTTTGGCTTTCAATATAATTTTTACCCTGTTCTTTTTTTTCTCTTGCAAGAAGAATTTTATTACTGTTGATTTGCCTTGCATGTATTGTTTGCTCAATGTCATTTTTACCCTGTTCTTTTTTTCTCTTGCAAGAAGAATTTTATTACTGTTGCTTTGCCTTGCATGTATTGTTTGCTCAATGTCATTTTTACCCTGTTCTTTTCTCTTGCAAGAAGAATTTTATTACTGTTGATTTGCCTTGCATGTATTGTTTGCTCAATGTCATTTTTACCCTGTTCTTTTTTCTCTTGCAAGAAGAATTTTATTACTGTTGCTTTGCCTTGCATGTATTGTTTGCTCAATGTCATTTTTACCCTGTTCTTTTCTTTCTCTTGCAAGAAGATTTTTATTACTGTTGATTTGCCTTGCATGTATTGTTTTGCTCAATGTCATTTTTACTGTTCTTTTTTTTTACTCTTGCAAGAAGAATTTTATTGCTGTTGATTTGCCTTGCATGTATTGTTTGCTCAATGTCATTTTTACCTGTTCTTTTCTTTCTCTTGCAAGAAGAATTTTATTACATTGATTGCCTTGCATGTATTGTTTGCTCAATGTCATTTTTACCCTGTTCTTTTTTTTCTCTTGCAAGAAGAATTTTATTACTGTTGCTTTGCCTTGCATGTATATTGTTTGCTCAATGTCATTTTTACCCTGTTCTTTTCTTTCTCTTGCAGAGAAGAATTTTATTACTGTTGATTTGCCTTGCATGTATTGTTTTTGCTCAATGTCATTTTTTACCTGTTCTTTTTTTTCTCTTGCAAGAAGAATTTTATTACTGTTGCTTTGCCTTGCATGTATTGTTTGCTCAATGTCATTTTTACCCTGTTCTTTTCTTTCTCTTGCAAGAAGAATTTTATTACTGTTGATTTGCCTTGCATGTATTGTTTGCTCAATGTCATTTTTACCCTGTTCTTTTTTTTCTCTTGCAAGAATTTTATTACTGTGCTTTGCTTGCATGCTGTTTGCTCAATGTCATTTTTACCCTGTTCTTTTCTTTCTCTTGCAAGAAGAATTTTATTACTGTTGATTTGCCTTGCATGTATTGTTTGCTCAATGTCATTTTTTTATTTCTTTTTTTCTCTTGCAAGAAGAATTTTATTACTGTTGATTTGCCTTGCATGTATTGTTTTTGCTCAATGTCATTTTTACCTGTTCTTTTTTTCTCTTGCAAGAAGAATTTTATTACTGTTGATTTGCCTTGCATGTATTGTTTGCTCAATGTCATTTTTACCCTGTTCTTTTCTTTCTCTTGCAAGAAGAATTTTATTACTGTTGATTTGCCTTGCATGTATTGTTTGCTCAATGTCATTTTTACCCTGTTCTTTTCTTTCTCTTGCAAGAAAATTTTATTACTGTTGCTTTGCCTTGCATGTATTGTTTGCTCAATGTCATTTTTACCCTGTTCTTTTTCTTTCTCTTGCAAGAAGAATTTTTTATTACTGTTGATTTGCCTTGCATGTATTGTTTGCTCAATGTCATTTTTACCCTGTTCTTTTCTTTCTCTTGCAAGAAGAATTTTATTACTGTTGATTTGCCTTGCATGTATTGTTTGCTCAATGTCATTTTACCCTGTTCTTTTCTTTCTCTTGCAAGAAGAAGAATTTTATTACTGTTGCTTTGCCTTGCATGTATTGTTTGCTCAATGTCATTTTTTTACCCTGTTCTTTTTTTTCTCTTGCAAGAAGAATTTTATTACTGTTGCTTTGCCTTGCATGTATTGTTTGCTCAATGTCATTTTTACCCTGTTCTTTCTTTCTCTTGCAAGAAGAATTTTATTACTGTTGATTTGCCTTGCATGTATTGTTTGCTCAATGTCATTTTTACCCATTTCTTTTCTTTCTCTTGCAAGAAGAATTTTATTACTGTTGATTTGCCTTGCATGTATTGTTTGCTCAATGTCATTTTTACCCTGTTCTTTTTTTTTTCTCTTGCAAGAAGAATTTTATTACTGTTGATTTGCCTTGCATGTATTGTTTGCTCAATGTCATTTTTACCCTGTTCTTTTTTTTCTCTTGCAAGAAGAATTTTATTACTGTTGATTTGCCTTGCATGTATTGTTTGCTCAATGTCATTTTTACCCTGTTCTTTTTTCTCTTGCAAGAAGAATTTTATTACTGTTGATTTGCCTTGCATGTATTGTTTGCTCAATGTCATTTTTACCCTGTTCTTTTTCTCTTGCAAGAAGAATTTTATTACTGTTGATTTGCCTTGCATGTATTGTTTGCTCAATGTCATTTTTACCCTGTTCTTTTTTTTCTCTTGCAAGAAGAATTTTATTACTGTTGATTTGCCTTGCATGTATTGTTTGCTCAATGTCATTTTTACCTGTTCTTTTCTTTCTCTTGCAAGAAGAATTTTTTTACTGTGCTTTGCCTTGCATGTATTGTTTGCTCAATGTCATTTGCCTGTTCTTTCTTTCTCTTGCAAGAAGAATTTTATTACTGTTGATTTGCCTTGCATATATTGTTTGCTTGGTTAATATTATTTTTACCCTGTTCTTTTCTTTCTCTTGCAAGAAGAATTTTATTACTGTTGATTTGCCTTGCATATATTGTTTGCTTGGTTAATATTATTTTTGCCCTGTTCTTTTCTTTCTCTTGCAAGAAGAATTTTATTACTGTTGATTTGCCTTGCATATATTGTTTGCTTGGTTAATATTATTTTTACCCTGTTCTTTTCTTTCTCTTGCAAGAAGAATTTTATTACTGTTGATTTGCCTTGCGTATATTGTTTGCTTGGTTAATATTATTTTTACCCTGTTCTTTTCTTTCTCTTGCAAGAAGAATTTTATTACTGTTGATTTGCCTTGCATATATTGTTTGCTTGGTTAATATTATTTTTTACCCTGTTCTTTTCTTTCTCTTGCAAGAAGAATTTTATTACTGTTGATTTGCCTTGCATATATTGTTTGCTTGGTTAATATTATTTTTACCCTGTTCTTTTCTTTCTCTTGCAAGAAGAATTTTATTACTGTTGATTTGCCTTGCATATATTGTTTGCTTGGTTAATATTATTTTTTTACCCTGTTCTTTTCTTTCTCTTGCAAGAAGAATTTTATTACTGTTGATTTGCCTTGCATATATTGTTTGCTTGGTTAATATTATTTTTACCCTGTTCTTTTCTTCTCTACTCTTGCAAGAAGAATTTATTTTCTTTGATTTGCCTTGCATATATTGTTTGCTTGGTTAATATTATTTTTTGCCTGTTCTTTTCTTTCTCTTGTTATTGTTTGTTGCAAACTTTGTTGATTCTGTTTGATGGACATTTTGGCCAATCACATTTAACCATGGCCAATGACTCTACACATATTTAAAACAAAATTAACATTTGGGTTTTCAGTTGTACAGAACCCTAAATTTTAAATTTAAAAATTTATTTAGTGTTTATAAAATAAAATATATATTCTGCAACAATTAATACAATAAGTCTGGGTCATGAGAAGTAAGGAAACATGAAACTCTGAGTTTACTTCTATTGTGAACTTTAATTTTTTTGGATATAATAATTATTGGTTTATATAGATATTGATCACTTTATTGACAAAAATTGTTTGGCATGGCAGATGTTGAATTATATAATTTTGCATATATCAATAGGTACTTCACTATTTACATTGTTCAGACTATTGTTCTAATCTTTATTGCAATATTCACAATGTTTCGGCCGTTGTACATTGCAGCCTTCTTCAGGTGATATACATCAGAGTTTCAAACTGAACCCTTTCTTTAGTCCACAGGGAAGATTGTTCTAATTCCATGTTCCATGACTATTTTGAATATCTTAGTATCAGTTAATTTCCTTTAGTAACTCAACTTTCCAAGTTTTATTCCCAAGGACACATGGCTCAATAGACAAAAGCCTTGGTTGAGCAATCCAAAGTGACTTGTGAGCCACCTGGTCACAGCAGAGTAAACAAAAATTTAGAGAGTTGAGTTACTAAAGATAATGTGGACTGTTTATTTTGTATAATAATAGTTTCAAGAGTTTTAAGTCTTTATCTTGAAGTGCCTATAATATAATTAATGTGAGCACATATTATATTAGGATTAAATAAAAAATACAAATTAATAAATAAATCAAGTTCTTATTTGTGGCTTCATTCCCAATAGTCATTATACTTGACATCACACTAGACCATTTCAAATATTGAGCTTCTCAAAGAATACCAGTATGCAGACAAAGGAATTATAGCTACCATACATATACCAGATCATTACTTGATAATAACTGTTAAAAGTCAAAAGTGCTTAAACAAAAATAGCAAAATATCAACCTTCGAGCACAATACTCAATACCATATTCAAAAATTGTATAAATATAATAAAAAAATTAAATAGACCATGTTGGTTCTTTTTATACTTACTGCTTATATATATAATATATGAATCATTTGAACATTATTTTTTATCGATACTCGTATTTAAGTAGATATTCTTTTTTTTTTAATTTAAACAGTATTATATATTTATATCTACTGGCCTGATTATTTACGATAAATTGTTATTACAAAAATGTGTGCCATTTGGCAGGATTCGAACCTGCAACCCTATTTCAAATTGTCGGTTGTTTATAACCAAGTTTCATTAAAATTCGTTAATTTCCGTAACATGTTTACATTTGTTGACATTATGATACATTTCAGAGCAGATATGGTTGTTACAATAAATCGAAAATTGTGTTATATAGGCTTGATTAAAACCTCGTTTAGACTGGAAGCCATTCGTGGTCGAGCGGTCTAAGACGTTGCCAGATCAAATGGTAGCTTCCCCTATGTAGATAGGGGTCGCAGGTTCGAATCCTGCCGAATGGCACACATTTTCGTAATAACAATTTATCATAAATAATTAGGCCAGTAGATATAAATATATAATACTGCTTAAATTAAAAAAAAACAGAATATCTACTTAAATACGAGTATCGATAAAAAATAATGTTCAAACAATTCATTTCAAATTGTCCGTTGTTTATAACCAAGTTTCGTTAAAATATATATATATATATATATATATATATAAAATATTGAGAGAAAAACTCAACACATAATTAAACATTGCTCTCAATAATATCTATTGAGCTCTCTATTTTTAAGTAATTAATATTTTATATTAATTAGATAAAATCTTTTGGATTATCTTCTTTGTCTTTATGAAGGCTCCCTTTTCTTTCACTGCTACCTTGAAGTAGGGGTGAAGTCCTATCCCTGGATTTCTTCACTTACCCTCCAACTTTCTCTTTGCTGCTGAGTGCTCAGAAGAGAGGTATTGAATACTATTTTGAAAGTGTTTGGTATGGCCCAGCTGGGGATTGAACTTGGAACCTTCTGCACCATAGGTGAGCACTCTACCATTGTGTTATTGCCGGTATCACACATAGGACCTGTCCAGAAAGCGTCTTGTCAATTTAAATATCTTGAGAACCAAATGCATGGCCTAAATGAAACTTGTTAACCAATAAGAGGTGATGTTACTGTGACAGACCACTGCATAACCCAAATCTGTCAGCTCTCGTCTACAGTCTTGATTCACTTCCAATTGACTTCTGGCTATTACCAAGGAAAGAAAGATTTCAGACTACAGACACGATTAAGGAAATCTTAACAAAGCAGCTGATGAATCCCTAATAAGGACATTGAAGACGGCTATGAAAAAAGTCGGTTGGTTGGTTGTTTTTGTTTTATGGCATATCAACCTCAGCGGGTCATTTATTGCCAACTAAATTTTTATTTATTTATTGCTGGTAATACCTTTTCCTTTCAACAATTTTTTTTATTTAAGTTTTTGTGTCTAGTAATAATTTTTTCTTTTTGAGTATCAAGATTCATTGGGATTTGTTTTTAAGAGCAGGGTCCCCAAGTCCTACCCTGTTATTTAACCCATAACTGGAGGGATGGACGGATTAATACCTTTCCCAAGGGTACCAGTGCTTAAGTGAATGCAGGGTATTCAACTGGAATTCGAACTCGGCTTACCAATTTCTCTTTCTGAGCCAATATCCACTGCACCACAATGCACATCCGTCACTATATGCTTACAGCAACTGGTATTCCCAAGTGGTCACCCATCTAAGTACTGACCAGGCTCAACGTTGCTTAACTTCAGTGATCGAGCGAGAACCAGTGTATTCAACGTGATATGGCCGTAAGCTGTGAAAAAAGTCGGAAGGATGTGGGAATAAGTGTATGACAGAAGAGGGAAAACATTTTTCATGGAAGGCTGCATCAATACTGGTCCTGCATAAGGTGGGACACATCACAATGACAACTCAAGTAACAATCCTACATTCACATCTTACTTATACATTTGCATGTTAGACACATTCTTTAAACAGACTGCACAAATGAATGAGAAATTAATTTCAATATGTCTATTTATAAATTAAAATTGTACAGCTGAGAAGAATCTTGAAATAAGAAATTCTTGATAAATCTTGAGATGTTTATAGCAAAATGTGGAAATGACATATGTCCAAAGTACACACACCGTTATCCCTTTATCAGTTTACACTGTGCTGATGATTAGACATTGACAGCGAGTGACGTAGCAATTCAGCTATAACCCGGATATAAGAGAGATTTTCTCTGGTCCCAAATTAGAGCCTGTGGTAATGTATATAACATAGACCCAACTCTGATATAAGAGAAACCCGGATATAAGATAACCTTTATCCAGTCCCGACAACTCTCTTATATCAGGGTTACACTGTAGTACATGACACAATGTCTCAATTTTGTAGGAATTGAATTTCCTGAGAAATGGGGTTTGTTATCTAAATCTATCTAAACTTATTTATAAATGGAACTTTGTGTGCATCTGTGTGTGTTTGTGTCTGTATGTGTGTGTGTCCATTACCGATAGACTCCAAAATGGCTGAACCAATTTTCTTGAAAATTTACACAGTTGTACTACAAGTGTCTGTGAGTGTTCTTAGCTAGCTTTTGTGTCGAGGTATCCCCGATAAATATCGATAATCGAAAAAATCGGGTTATAGAAGGAGTGGTCCGATTTTAATCAAATTTGTTACACTCAAAGACAAAGACATAAGAAACGATATTCAGAAGTTTCAAGGTTGCAATTCTTACAATAGTGCAAAAAATTGATTATATATATATATATATATATATATAAAAAGCAAGATGTTTGTGTGTGTGTCTGTTTGTCCTTTATACAAATCCACAATTTTTATCAGATTCTCCCCAAACTTCACACAAATATTCTTTAGGCTGAGTCTGAGCTCCAGGACCATGGATTAGTTTTAAAGCTTTCATTACACCCAAGTAATGCCGGGCTATACTGCTAGTTAATCATATATACTTTTTGTCTTTGTTCTCAGTTTTGAACAGACTGTTATTTTCTGCAATGTGTAACCAACAAAATATCAGATATATCTTGAATTCCCTGTAAGTTACCTGGATCGATGTACACTTGATGAAGGCTGGAGGGCACAACGACCAAAATATTGTTATAACAACAACAAAGATGAGGACAATAGTCCAAATATAAATAGTGTAATTAATAATAACTCCTTGTCTCAGAAATTCAGACACTTACTTCAAGGACACCATGTTGGGATCTTTGTACTGTCACTGATAAGAATCTGAAAATAAAAATAGTATAGTAAATTACAGTTTTAATACAAGAAGTCAATTTGATATACTAGAACTTTTACATGTAACATTAGTTTCAATTTTGCTTGAGATAGAGATGAAATTCTTTTTATGTTATACTGACACCGCCTCTGCCAACTCACTGAATAGTGATATGCCAAATAACTTTGCATGGTTTTAAATTTATCAAATTGAGTTTTTAATGACACACCCCAAGTCTGAGATTATGACCTTTTAAATAAAAACATAAAACTTTGAAAGGAAAGAATGTTCAGTTCCCAAGAGTACTTTGAATAAAAATAGCTCAAATAACTGCTTTATTTGCAACATCCATCTTAAAATTACTATAGTACATTTAACTGTATTAATGCATTAAGAGGGACAATTTTCAAAATATTTCTATTTCTTGACATTGAAATAAAAAAATGGATGCTTTATAAAATTGCTGCTGATTTGAGTTTTCATAATCCTTGAAACATTTTGTATCAGGCAATAAAAGCAAAATAACTTGTTTTTTTTTTTTCAAATTCAAATAAGAAAAACATGAATGTTATTTTTTAATTAATTGAATTTCACTGAATTCTTCATGTATTTTACATCATTTTGCTTAGTTGGTTGATTTTGTTTAGAGCCATATCAACCTCTATAGGTTACTTAATACTGAAATCTAAATATATTGTATGCAGTCTTATGCCTTCAACTACAGATATTTTGCACATAATTTTATACTTTCAAGGTAAACATGTTTTTTTTAGATATATAGTTTGTATATCTATCTATATTTCTGAAATGAGATTTTTTTTTTTTTTTTAATCATATCACCCCAAGCAAGGCGGTAACGCCACTGATGCGCAGGGGGCTACGTAAGGGTAAAAAGAATGGAAAAGAGAAAGCCGGAAACCACATCCTAAACAGGAAACAAGGGATGAACCTCTTCACCTGTTCAATAGATGTGGGTGGAGTGTGAACCGGGCGATAGTTTAGTCTATCTACTCCAATTGAAAAAAAATAATAAAAATATTATAACTATTTATACTATCTGGATAAAAATATAATACATGCTAAAAAAATGTATTGCTGCTAATTTCACTATAAAAATGTATTGATTTGTATTTATTTCTAAGATGAGTAATTTTCAGTATCTTGGCATTATTATTTCAAATTATTGTTCTAATCTTGATTGTTATAGATGTTATAATAGACACAGCATTTCGACCAAATACCCTCTGGTCATCATCAGGTGTCCATTGATTGGCTGATATGAATTATCTTGTTGGTTATTATGATATATCCTGTGAAATCAATTATTGTTCTTTCGTGTTGGATTTGGTGCGTTTCTTCCAGATCCAAAAGTAGTGACGCACCAAATCCAATAAGAAAGAACAATAACTGATCTCACAGAATTTATCACAATAACCAACAAGATAATACATATCAGCCAATCAATAAACACCTGATGATGACCAGAGGGTATTTGGTCGAAATGTTGTGTCTATTATAACATCTATATCAACCAAGATGAGAACAATAATTCGAAATAATAATAATACCAAGATATTAAAAAAATGTATTGCTAGTAATTTTACTATAAAAATGTATTTTTATACTTTATTTCGTCTACTGCGCAGATTGTTCTCACCCCTAATGACATATGGCCTAATGGATAAATTGATTGAAGTAATCCAGTAACTTGACACAAAGAGTTGTGCATTCAATACCTGGCTACAGCAGAAGTGAACAAAACCTGGAGAGTTGATTTACTAAAGAGACATAATTGAAACTGAGATACCCAGAAAAAAAGCATGGCATGTGGAATTAGAACAACCTACCCCACTAGACAAAATAAAGGGTTTGGTTTGAAATTCCAATATATGTCACCTGAAAAAGGCCAGAACATACAACAGCCAAAACATCATTAATATGACAATAAATATGAGAACAATAATCCAAACAATGTAAATAGGGTAAATATAGTTTTTAGATGACAAAATGTATTGTTGGTAATAAAAAAAAAAATGTATCGCCAGTAATTTTACAAGAAAAATTTATTTTTATACATTTTTAGTGTTGTATTGATTAAGTAAAGGGTTCTATCTGAAATTCCTTGAAGATTACACAGATCAACAAACACCTAAAGACAGCCGAAGGACACAATGGATAAAATGTCGTGTTAATAGCCACAAAGATTAGGATATTAGTTCAGATGTAAATAATAGAAAAGTTAATCTTAAGACAAAAGGTGACTTGCTGTAGGGCTATGTTTAGTAAGTTAATCTAGAAAACTATTATGACTGTATAGTGAGTTTGATCCTCACTGGATTTTTTACACTTATGGATTATGTTGGATTAAAGCTAAGCTTATACATCAGTCAGTCAGTTAAATGCCATATGTGGTACCTGCTTGGGTGATCATGTCTCAAAAGAGACATGAGTGACTGAGCAGAAGATTATCCCATAGTAGGCTGTCATTACTTTCTGCAGCAGACTGGTTGCCAGCCAAGTCTATAGAACCCAATTTGTCCTGTTATTTAACCTATAACTTGGGGGAAGAAACAGATTAATACCTTTCCCAAGGGTATTTGCACATAAGTGAATGCAAGAAATTCAACTGGACTTCGAACTTGGCTCCGAATTTCTCGTTCTGAGCTGATATCCACTGTACCACAACACACATCTATAAGTTTATACATACATTTTTGAATAGCTATAATTATATGCATATATATTTAACCTCAGCCTGTCCACAAGTGGAGACAATAGGAGTAGATAGTTTACACTATATGGTTCAGATTGTTTTATTTGTGTTTTTTGCTGTATTCACAATGTGTAAATAATTATAACTAGCAGTATAGACTCTTTGGACATTGGCACGAAAGACTAAAAAGCAATAGTTGTTTCCAGTTAAAGCAAAACCATAGACTGAAAGAAAAATGAATGGATGTAAGTCAAATTTTGATTTCCTGGTATCGATATCAAATAAGTTTGTTTTGTCGTAAACTGAATTTTGAAGGCTAAATAAGTCCTCTGAGTAAATGGTATCATAGCTGAGACTAAGAACTACAATTATACCTACTTAAAGCCAAACCCGAAGCAAAAACTAAAATAAAAGAGCTGAAAAAACTATAGACAAACAGGCAGATAAACAGACACACACACAAACATCTTGCCTTTTATATATATAATCGATTTTCTGCACTATTGTAAGAACTGCAACCTTGAAACTTCTGAATATCGTTTCTTATGTCTTTGTCTATGAGTGTATCAAATTTTATTAAAATCGGACCACTCCTTCTATCACCTGATTTTTTTCGATTATCGATTTTTTTATAGTACAACTGTGTAAATTTTCAAGAAAATCGGTTCAGCCGTTTCGGTGTCTATAGGTAACAGACACACACACACACACACAGACAAAGTTCCATTTATAAATAAGTTTAGATACCTCATCTCAGAAATATAGACAAACAAGAGTAGATAGATTTGCCTATCATCTGGTCCAAACACCTAGGTTTTTTGAACAGGAATAGAGGTTTATACCTTGTTGCTTGAGTTCTCGTACGTCAAGATTTTTTTTCTCTCCCTTTTCCCCGGCTTCAGCTCTCTTTTATCATACCAACACCACAGCTGATTGACCATAACATTCTTACCTAGACAAATGGCATCCTCCAGTTTGACCAATCAGCACATGACTTGCTATTGGTTGAACTACACTAAGCTGTACAAAAACTACCATTACAGAATATGCAATTTTAAACTATTCCAACATGAGGAGAGGAGATTAATGCCACTTTCAAAAAACAAAATGCCGCTACTATGTGTCATGTATACGTGTCCTCCAGTTATGGGTTAAATAATAGGACAGATTGGGTTCTATAGCCTTGGTTGGCAACTAGTCTACCACAGAAAGCAATGGCAACCTACTGCGAGATAATCTTCTGCTAAGTCAGTCAGGTCTCTTTCGAGACATGACTGCCCAAAGCGTGTATCACATATGGCACTTAACTGACTATCTCAGTGTTATGGTGCAATGGATATCGGCTTGGAATGAAAAACTAGAGAGACAAGTTTGAATTCTATTTGAATTTGTTGCATTCACTTATGTGCAAATACCCTTGGGAAAGGTATTAATATGTCACTTCTCTCTCCAGTTATGGGTTAAATAGCAGAACAGATTGGGTTCTATAGCCATGGTTGACAACCAGTCTACTGCAGAAAGTAATGGCAACCTATTGTGGGAAAATCTTCTTCTCAGTCAGTCATGTCTCTTCAGAGACATGATCACCTAAGCGTGTATCATGTATGGCATTTAACTATCTCAGAAATAAGTTAGATTGTTCTAATGCTTGTTGCTGCCTTCCATTGTGAGAAAGTGCTTAGTTTTGTATACCATTTGAAAAGAAACTGATTTAACTTTTTAAAATATATGGTATTTCTTGGGATATTTGAAGAATATAATTTGAGTGTTGAAATATCATTTTACAAAAAAGAAAAAAAATCATATAAAACACTCCTGCCGATATGTTTTTGTATCATTGGAAAGCCATTTCTTTATACATCCAGAAGAGCTAAAAATAGCATGTTTTGCATTATTCATATTGTTCAAACTGTTATCCTCATTTTTATTGCCATATTCATATTCATGACGTTTTGACCATTGTATGTCCTGACCTTCTTCAGGTGATTGAACTTTTGAACCAAAATCTTTATTTTGATCACTGGAGTAAATTATACTTAAGCCATGAGCTATGCCACTTTTAGATGTCTTAGTTGTCTCCCTTTAACTCTAAGTTATTTGTTCGTAACTACTTCTACTAGTTGAAGTCATAATTCTTTTGGGTCAAGTCACTGGACTAACCAATGCTTTTATCCACTGGGCCATGTGTCCTTGAGAACATTAGTGTATGAATTTTTGGGACTTATAAACCTAATGTCTCAGTAATTATTTTTTACCAGAGCTCATATAAAAATGGTTACTGAGACATTAGGTTTATAAGCTCCAAAAATTAATACATTGATGTTCCCAAGGAGAATGTAAATAATGTAAATACTACCTCATCTCAGAAGTATAGACAAGCATGTTTTGCATCTTGAGCCAGCAAATGGCAAAAATGTGATGCTGACTTTATTTTTCAAACACTCATAAAACATTACATTAAGACTCATGACTTGTTATATACAATAGCACAGTCAAGTAAGCACCATTTTATTTTCATACAAATTTTTATTTAAATTAGTGGGTTATATGTTGAATTTGAAGTAAGAGAAAAGCATGCAAATTATCAGTTTCCTGAAGGTGTATGGTTATTGTGCTGATGGCTGCTGCTATCCACATATATCCCTAAGTTGACTATTAAACCATTTTATTATAATTTATTTTAACAGCACAAAATTGTAAAGTTCGGCTTAAAAGATTTAATTGATAAAAATTGTAATCCAGATTAAAATAATATTTTGACTTACTGTCTTTTGCCAGCATGTAAAGCCATCACATGTTCAGAAAGCATATTGTCCATAATCTGTGGAAAATAACACATTTAAGCTTGGTTAAAAAAAGTGAGGAAACGTTTTTGTTTGAATTTCTATGAAACTGAATTATAAGTGAGTGTAATGAATCCAGTTTAAATTCTAGTCGAGATCATTACATTCAGTTACACACAAATTATTTTGAGAAAGGTATGAATCCATTGCTTCTCTCCCACTAACTATGGATTAAATAGCAGGACAAACTGAGTCCTATAGCCTTGGTTAGTAACCAATCTACCATAAAAAAATGGCAATCTGCTGTGGGGAAATCTTCTTTCTAGTCAGTTATGAATTAAAATATGATCGCCCAAGGGTGTATCATGTACGGTACTTGACTGACTGACACTAAATTATTTGGATTAGTTGGTTATGTGCATCTAATTAGCTGTTGGTTATGGGTTTAATTTCTGGTTTAAGCAGTGAAAGACATATCTCACTAATCCATTATTTATCCTAAGACTATTGTCCTCATCTTTGTTTTTATTGTCCTAACATTCCAGCTGTTGTACTCACTAGCCTTCTTCAGGTGTTGATCCAAATGAACTTCACTAACATTGTGATAACAACAAAGATAATGGCAACAGTCTGAGTGTAAATAGTGTAAATAACAATAAATCTTCATCCTAGAAATTCAGGCAGAAACTCTAAAGTTCAGTGGGAAAAAAAGAAAAGTAACATCACAAGAAAGAACACCAAAAAGCACTCAAGTCAGTGACTGACTCCGGCAGGGCCGTAGCTGATGCTAAAAAACACCGGGCACAGAGAAAATTGCCCGGATTTATTAGTTAGCAATGTGATGACGTCATCCGTTTCCAGAAACTATGATTTTTGTGGATTTTTTCGGCTATTCCAATGGAAATTAGGCACAGAACGTTAACAAAAGCAGGAAACCGGTTTCAGACTTTGAGTATAACCAGTCTTTTCTCCCAAAATTAATAAATAAACATACAGATTTTTACTGCGTTTGTTCGGACGTTTTCTTCATTTTCTTTCTTTTTTTCTTTCTTCGTGAATTGCTTAGTTTGATTTCTGACGAAGACATTTTTCCTTGCCCGGATTTTCACTATGATTGCACGGATCGGCCTGGACCTGTGCCCGGTAGTCAGATATGGCCATGGACTCCGGTAAGAAACTGCTTGTAAATTTTAATGCCTCCAAAACAGAACTGCTCTCCTTTAGCCACTATAGACAAACTTTAGCCACTATAGACAAACTTTAGCCACTATAGACAAACTTTCTTCCTAGCAATCAGAATGGATGACACTTAGTCTCCTGGATAACAACATACTGTGTCTCTTTGGCCTTACTATTTTAACAGACCTGAAATTGAACGACTACATCAAATCTATAGCTGCATCAACAGCTAGGAAAGTTTGGTGGTCACCGAGTTGTGCCAGAAAGCTTTTCTTGTCAGAATCCATCTTGCACATTTATAAATCTACCATTTGCCCATGCACTGAATACTGTTGCCATATCTGGTCAGATGCTCCTGCTATTCATCCCGAGATTCTCAACAAAATCCAAAGAAGAATCTGCAATTTAATTGATCCTGACTTGACATCTTGACTTCAGTCACTTTATCACCGATGTGATGTGGCTTCCCTCTGTCTTTTCTACAAATATTCTCATGGTAACTGCTCTAACAAGCTTTTTTTCCTGGTGCCCCGGCCACATAAATTTAAGTGTGCTACCAGATTGGCATTTAGGTCACACCCTTTTACTATTGAAATAGTTAAAATAACTACCTCTTCAGTGATAATCTTTCAATTACCCAATCCCTGTGGCTGGATTGATAAGTCGATCACTTTGATCTAAACCCTGCCTTATCCCACATTGTGTTTTATTTGATCATAGGGTGGGCAAAGTTGGGTAACCTTCAGGAATTGCTATTATGATCCAGGCCGAGTAAAGTCACAAGAAGAAAAAAAGATATCTCCATGGAATTCAAAGCTTTTTTTATATCTTCATTCTTTTGGTATAATACTTGGTTATTTCATTAGTCAGAATCTATCTATTTTCATGTAGACAGTTATTGACCCAACCCATGTCTTAAGTTTAATGTAGCATTTTGGTTGATTTGGTTAAGTCTGGCACAAGATTCAAGTCAAAGGTTCTTGTCAGGCAGGCAGTCACATGATATCAGGCAGCGTGGTCTCTTGTCTCTACTGCAACTCCAACTACTGCCTAACTGCTACTGGCCACTTTGGGCCCTTGTATTTATGGATTTCTATCTAAAACTAATGTGGGGCATGATTTGTTTGGGGAAACTGGTGATTTCCCTATCTTCAAACAAGTGTCCCTCTATTATTTGGCTCTCGAAAATTAATTACTTTTCCATTTTAGGGGTTTCCCTTTTCCATGGTTAGCAGTCACAGGTATCAATCTGCCCCAATAATTTTTTCCTTCTTTCTTTGGTATCTCACACTAATACTCTTCAAAAGGTGTGAACAACTTCTCCACCTTCCTTGGTATTTTATCTGTGCTTGTCATCTCAGCTCTCCTCCAATCAATCTGATTCAACCACCTCAGGTTCAAATTAACATGTGATCATTAATTAAATTTTATCATATCATATTTCTCCTATGCATGAAAAATTCTGTTCCAAATCAGATATTTACCAGATGACTTCCTCAATTTTTCTCAAGGTCATTAATTTCTTTAATCAAAGAAATCCTTATCCTCTGCCTCTGTTTATAGTGCAATCTTGTTCGTTGTCTGTTTGGTGCAGTCATTAAGCAAATTTTATCATTCTTAATGTTGCTTATGCAAGATTCTTTCTCTAGTCCTGTGTTTTGATAACCTGTATTTTGGGAACAGGAAACATTAATCAACTGTTCAAGTTTACCACATGACTTCTCTTGCTATTTGCCTTTTTCTGTGAGAAATTTCTTTATGTTCAGAAATTTCATTTTTCTAACAAAACAAGGAAACTCTTCATTCATTTATTTCAGTCTATCGATTAACCCTACAGCGCTGAATAGTGTTATATCCAACTCTAACAGTTTCTTTTCTCACACTTTCCACCTGCAGAACTCCTTTCATTTACTTGCTTCCCTCATTGCTACAATCTTTAAAAATTTAAATGCAACATCAATTGTCATCTTCTATCTCCTTGAATATCATTCATCTTTTATCCTTTCTTTGACACCCTCTGTACCCAGTCTTTTCTCTCACTGTAACTGCCTGTGCACTAGTGGTGGTCCTGCCTTGCTTGGAGTGAAATAATTAGAAGGAAAAAAAAAAACAAACTATGAAAGATATCCCCTAACAAGGACTAACAGAAAGATAGCAATCTAATCCCATCGATTAGATAAAATGGTTTGAAATTTTTAAGGTTACCAAAGACAACAGCTAATTAAAAAGGCCAGATGCCACAATGGCCAAAATTGTCATGACAATAATGGTCAGGATTTGGATACTCATTTGAATATATCAATAATAATAATAATAATACAAAAAGTTAATAAGAATTATATCAGATTACAAATGCTGCTTGTACCATATAACCCAGTACATGCTGCATGGTCGAGTTATTAATGTTTAAATCAGTTTCCCCACCAGAAATATTGGCTTAGTAGTCATATTGGCTAGCATTAAAAATTGGAAGCATCAAAGAACGGATAATAAACCTTCTTGTAGGGTCAACAGCCATCTAACACAATGGGTAGCTGGACTACATAGCTATGTATACAGCAAGTGTGATGATGACATGGTATTACAGGGTGAAGAGCTTCCTAAACTAAAGTCAATAGCCACAGCAGAAGATACTCCTCAATAGAAGCAATGACCACATGTCCATGATCAAGGTGGGATTTCAAGTTAGAGGACATGAAATCTTGCCTTGATCATGGACACGTGGTCATTGCTTCAATTAGGCGTGTTAGAGAACATAAACTGTGGTTTGATCTGGAGATGAATGAGCTCTTTCAGGTTTACTTTTTAAAGACATCATGTATGAATTTTTTAAAACCAGATATGTGGAGAGAGCTGGTTGTGTAGAAGCCATATGACCATACCCAGTCATAGAACTGATTATAAGGAGAAAGGGTTTATTCAAAGAGAATTCATGCTGGGTATTAAAAAGCAATATTTTAATTATTTTAGTGATAAAAATGAACACGTTAAAACAAGAAAAAAATTTATAACTAAAAAATGACATAAAAAATATTACCATAAAAAGTGATATTGAAATACAACATGATTAACAAAAAAAGATGGCAAAACTTGTATGTCATTCCTCTCTCATCAGAACTTAGATTCAGGATGAAAATGTACACAACTACAAATGAAAACCCAAGAATAAATGTTATATAAAAGAAAATATAACTTAAAGGTTAGTACCTTTAAGCCACTGCAAAGAAATGTCTTGGACTTAATTTAAACAAATTCTAGCACTTTCAAATGAAACTTGGAATTTGTCTTTCTTATTTAAATACTGAAGTGTCATTAAGTCTAACTGCCAGAAGAAAACAGAAAATGTATTATTTTCAATTTCAAAACTCACCTCATCTGGTTTGTCCAGAAGAATGAACACAAGATCAAATCTTGACAGTAATGCGCCACTCATCCTGTAAGAAACACAGCCATTGAAGATGTCACAATTATATATACATATGATGGTACACAAATATCGAGATCATATTGGACATAAGCAGAGTTGTTTGATTTAAATCACTGATTTAAATCAAATGATTTTTTTTTAAATTCTTCTGAGTGTGTATATCTCATACTAGCAGTATAGCCCGGCGTTGCTCAGGTGTAAAGAAAGCTTTAAAACTAATCCATGGTCCTAGAGCTCAGACTCTTTGGACGTTGGCATGAAAGACTAAAAAGCAATAGTTGTTTCCAGTTAAAGCAAAACCATAGACTGAAAGAAAAATGAATGGATGTAAGTCAAATTTTGATTTCTTGGTATCGATGTCAAATAAGTTTTTTTCATCGTAAACTGAATTTTGAAGGCTAAATAAGTCCTCTGAGTAAATGGTATCATGGCTGAGATTAAGAACTACAATTATACCTACTTAGAGCCAAACCCGAAGCAAAATCTAAAATAAAAGGTCTGAAAAAAATACAGACATACAGGCAGATAAACAGACACACACACAAACATCTTGCCTTTTATATATATATATATATATATATATATATATATATATATATATATATTATCAATTTTCTGCACTATTGTAAGAACTACAACCTTGAAACTTCTGAATATCATTTCTTATGTCTTTGTCTAGGAGTGTATCAAATTTGATTAAAATCAGATCACTCCTTCTATAACCAGATTTTTTTGATTATCGATATTTATCGGGGGGTACCTCGACACAAAACCTAGCTAAGAACACTTGCAGATGCTTATAGTACAACTGTGTAAATTTTCAAGAAAATTGGTTCAGCCATTTCAGAGTCTATAGGTAACGGACACACATACACACACAAAGTTCCATTTATAAATAAGTTTAGATTTAGATGTTTTTTCATTCCAACCAAAATATGCCTGTCTAGCAAACAGATATTAACAATTTAATATTAAAAAACAAAACAAGATGTTTCTCATTTTGACCTGAAGATGCCTGCCTAACTACCTGTCGAAGGCAATGCACATTGGCAATAAAAAGCATTTCCACTTTTGTTTAAATTCCATGTACTATTAACATCACTATGACCTTGATCCCTGTCTCAAGTCATACTACTAATATAATTCAGGTTACATATCAAGATGGGCTCTTTATCAAGAGTTAACAGATTATTATTGTACCCTCAGTACTCTGGCTAAAATTGCACAGAATCCTGCACCAAGGTCATCTGGGAATTGAAGAAACAAAATCCCAGGTCAGACAATCACTCTTCTTGTCAAACATGATTGCAGATAGAGCAGATACAATATCAAACTGTGATGTATGTCAAGTGTACAAAAACTACCAAGGTGCCATACCACTCATAAACCAAGACATCCCTAACAAACTTTTGAAAAAAGGTGGTATGGACCTATTCAAGAACCTACTTCACTGTTGCGGATTACTACTCCAGATATTTTGAGATCAGCAAATTCTAAATAGAAAACCTGTGCATATTCTACTCACTTGAGATTTTCTGAGACTGTTTTGGATTTCGTATAGTGTCCCCCAACAGGATTTGCAGCAGCAATAATGGAAGCTCTGGCTGGTAGGCTGAAAAAAAATTATTACTTTAAATAGATTTTTGATATTGACATTATAAATAGTTCTGTAATTTAACTTGCATCTATTGAACTTTGTGTAGTAAAAACAGAACCAGTTTATAGACTTATAGTTAAGCATTATTGCACTTTACTCTGACTAGACTTGTCTGCTAACAGATGTTACAGAATACTTTTATACCTCTTCAATTTTCAAGGAGGATAACTAGGGTGAATTATTAGTTTTGGTTGGTTGTTTTGTTTTTATGGCATATCAACCTCGCTGGGTCATTTATTGCCAACTAAATTTTATTTATTTATTGCTGGTAATATCTTTTTCTTTCAACAATTTATTGTTGTTTTTATATAAGTTTTGTGTCTAGTAATACTTTTCACTTTTCGAGTATCAAGATTCATTGGGATTTGTTTTTAAGAGCAGGGTCCTCAAGTCCTACCCTGTTATTTAACCCATAACTGGAGGGAAGGGACGAATTAATACCTTTCCCAAGGGTACCAGTGCTTAAGTGAATGCAGGATATTCAACTGGAATTCGAACTCGGCTCACCGATTTCTTTTTTTGAGCCGATATCCACTGCACCACAATGCACATCTGTCACTAAACGCTTACAGCACCTGGTATTCCCAAGCGGTCACCCATCTAAGTACTGACCAGGCTCAATGCTGCTTAACTTTAGTGATCGAGCGAGAACCGGTGTATTCAACGTGATATGGCTGTAAGCATGCACATCCGTCACTAAACGCTTACAGCACCTGGTATTCCCAAGCGGTCACCCATCTAAGTACTGACCAGGCTCAATGCTGCTTAACTTTGGTGATTGAGCGAGAACTGGTGTATTCAATGTGATAGGCCGTAAGCCTGAATTATTAGTACATTCTCCCCTATGTATTTCTTTACTCTTATTTTGCTGATGCCTTTATTTTATTGTTTTCTTTCGGTTAACCAAATTTTTGTCTGAATCCTTATTTATACCCGAACCACACCCCTGAGCTAATCTGGGTATAAAATATCTGACGAAAAAAATAAATTTTTTTTATGACACAGCAGCCGGGGTTATCAGCTAAAAATTCAAGTATCCTTCAAAGCTTTGCTCCGTTCGTGACACTACATAAAATATTCCATTGTAAGTGCAATAAATTGTAGTAAAACAGAACCAATGAATAGATTTATAGTGAAGGTTCATTGCACTTTACTCTGACTAGACTTGGAAATCAACAGATATTATAGAGTACTTTTATACCTCCGCAGGTTTTCAAGGGGAATAACTAGGGTGAATTATTAGTACACTTTGCTTTTCCAATAACAATTTTGTGGAGCAATGTTTACCATAAATCTGTTAAAAAATTTGTAGTGTTGGAATAGTGAAAATGGTTGTCTCTCCCTACATAAAAATAAAACCATGTGACAGCTGTTGAAGGTCAGAGAAACAGGGGCCAGCATCTAAGACAGATGCAAGGATAACACTCTCTTACAAAGACCTGGGACATTCTCCAAGGTCAGTTGCCCAACTTTAGAGAAAGAAATGACAGATCAGTTTTGAAGAAGTGGATAGCACCAACTGCTACCCTTGGGTAGTACATTCTCCCCTATGTATTTCTTTACTCATAAGTAAGAAAATCCTTTAAATGTTGTTGTATTCTTTAAAGAGGTTACAAACAGATAAGATGGTACTCAAGTGAAAGAACAGAGGTTCATTGTAAAGAGAATACACTATGGCAAGACAGGGAATCTGATGGCAGGCTAGTGATTGCTGAAGCAAGTCATAAGTACCTCTTGTGCTCACTGTATATGGCTACTAATATAGTCAGTCCACATAGGAGTGTAGGACATTTCATTGCAACACCTCCCCCGAAATAATTTTCCCATGAAATTTTGCTCAATACCTTTTCTTTTTGGGGTCAGGACATAATTGTTTGACTTTTTTCCTCTTCCTAGTACTTTTATGTCTCACCAATTTTTGTGCTGGTGGAGATATGGTAACTGGTATTTCAAATGCATCATATATTACCTCCACCGGTAATTCTTTACTAGGTGTGACATCTTTTGTATATCTTGGCCTGAACTGATTTAAATGTCTCTTACATTCAAATCTTCTTTGAGCATGTATATCACTCTACCAAGGTGATTACTACTCCATCTGAATACTAGCAGTATAGCCCGGCGTTGCTAGGGTGTAATGAAAGCTTTAAAACTAATCCATGGTCCTGGAGCTCAGACTCTTTGGACGTTGGCATGAAAGACTAAAAAGCAATAGTTGTTTCCAGTTAAAGCAAAACCATAGACTGAAAGAAAAATGAATGGATGTAAGTCAAACTTTGATTTCCTGGTATCGATATCAAATAAGTTTTTTTCGTCGTAAACTGAATTTTGAAGGCTAAATAAGTCCTCTGAGTAAATGGTATCATGGCTGAGATTAAGAACTACAATTATACCTACTTAGAGCCAAACCCGAAGCAAAATCTAAAATAAAAAGGCTGAAAAAAAGACATACAGGCAGATAAACAGACACACACACAAACATCTTGCCTTTTATATATATATATATGTGTATATATATATATATATATATAATATAGATTTTCTGCAATATTGTAAGAGCTGCAACCTTGAAACTTCTGAATATCGTTTCTTATGTCTTTGTCTATGAGTGTATAAAATTTGATTAAAATTGGACCACTCCTTCTATAACCCGATTTTTTTGATGATCGATTTTTAATATTTATCGGGGGTACTGACACAAAACCTAGCTAAGAACACTTGCAGACGCTTATAGTACAACTGTATACATTTTCAAGAAAGACGGTTCAACCATTTCGGAGTCTATTGGTAACGGACACACACACACAAAGTTGCATTTATAAATAAGTTTAGATTAGATAATAGCACTTGCTTGCCGATTGAGAAAGGTGATATTATAAATCTTTTTTTAAGTTTTTCTTTCAGCCATACTTGTTTCTTCATTTTTTGAATGAATGTGTCCCTCTCAGCTGCTTTTTTATATCTTCTTAAGTCCCACGTAACTCTCGAATTGTATTGCATAGTCGTACCGATAATTCTTTTTCATCTCTTAAAGCAGCTGTCACCCTGTCTTCTAATGATTCTGCAAATTTTGGAATCAACCTAGACAAAATGTCGGTGTGTCCTAATTTTTTCAAGAGTAGCTATTCCATCTTGAAGTCATAGTTTAACAAGATTACTCCCCAGTGCTGTAATTTGTTAGCAGTGTGCAAGGGGATACCCCATCTTGATCCAAAAACTGTTAACAACAGCCTATGATCCGTCTGTCATGCAAATTTCTTTCCATGGATGAACCAGTGAAATTTTTTTAACCACGTCAATTATGACCAGTCTTTCTTTCTCTATCTGGCTATAACTTCTTTCTGCAGGAAGCAGATTTCTGAAAGCATGGCTTTGTAGTTTCATCTTCAAACTTCAAACAGCTGAAGTCTTAACCGTTATTATTCACAGAATCAGCAATGCAAATTCATTTTAAGGACCATCACCCTCGATATATTAAAGGCCTTTGACAAGGCGTGGCATCATAAAGTCTACAGAATCTCTGAAAGAGCTTTCTCAATTATTAGGTTCTTATCAGGTAAGTTCCTGAAGGTTGTTATTAATGGCCAGTCCCATAAGATCAATGCAAGCATCTTCAGTTTTAGCATCCTTCTACTTTATATTAATTTTTTTTTTTTTAATCATATCACCCCGAGCAAGGCGGTAATGCCACTGAAGCGCAGGGGGCTATGTAAGAATGAAAAGATTGAAAAAGAGAAAGCCGGAAACCACATCCTAAACAGGGAACAAGGGATGAGCCTCTACACCTGTTCAATAGACATGGGTGGAGTGTGAACTGGGCGATAGTTTAGTCTATCTACTCCAATTGAGGAAAAAAAAATGAAAGGAAAGAGTGAAAAGATGGGAAAAGAGAAAACCGGAAACCACATCCTAAACAGGGAACAAGGGATGAGCCTCTACATCTGTTCAATAGATGTGGGTGGAGTGGGAACCGGGCGATAGTTTAGTCTATCTACTCCAATTAAATTAATGATCTGCCTAAGAATATACTCCAATCTTTAGTGAATATCTATGTGACTGGTACAAGTTTATAAGCGTACCTTCAAAAATCTAGATGATCAGCACCTAGTGTCTAATCTTTCCTCTGACCTATCCCAGGAAAAAAGAAAAAAGGGGAAAAAGAAAAAGCTGAATGGAAAGCAAGAAGAGAAAAAAGAAAGGACAAAGAGATACAATAAAAGGAAATACAGTATCACGAGAAATAAATGTTGACACCATTTATTATAATAGCGTTTCAAACCACCAAACTGTTCTCTTAGAAAAACATGGAAAAATTTAACTATGAAATTTAATTTCAAATATACTGGGATATATTTACAATACAAAAAAAAAAAATTACATCTTAATTTTAATACAATTTGAAAAAATAACTACTCTTACTATTATTTTAAAAATTAATGCTAATTTTAAAAAATATTGTTAAAATAATTAAAAATGCTAAAATTAAAAAATATAGAAACAGGAAAAATTAGATAAACCTAACAGGAAGGGGAATACACAAAAAGAAGGAAAGAAAAAAGAAGAAATCAAGATAGAACGGATTTTAAAATAATTTTTTTTAAAAATGCTAGATCGAAACCAACGTACTCATATTCATTCTTGGAAATGCGACAAGGGATTTCCCCTTAAATAAAATATACTGACTATAGGGAATATTCATAGTGAAAAAAAAATCATAAATTATACACCCTAACATAACAGACAAGTATTTTTACTATTATTATTATTTATTGCATCCATGGAATTTTCAGTATCCTTCTGTAGAAACACATTTCTGCTACCTATAGTTTTCTCCTCATTCATGGAGAGGTTGTCCAGTATTTACTATGCCATATAAGAAGATGGATAATACATAGCAATTCAGTATCCTTTTCTCTGTTTCTAATAAAATTGTTTTGTTTCTTTGCACCATGTTTAGCTTTTGGAATGCTTCTTTTTAGTACAATGTATGTTCAGATCTCAGTGTCACATTTTCCAACATCTGTTAAAACATTTCCCAGCCATTTAAACTCCTGTATCTGCTTGATGCTGATATCTCCAATTTGTAACTCACTCTTTGGAATTTATTTCTTGTTGATGACCATACTTTCTGTCTTTTTGCAGTTTATAGTTAATCCTTTTTTCTTGCTTTCTTTTTCTACCTTGTCTCAGAGATTATGTAGTTTTCTTTACAAGTTGGCCATCGAAACATTGTCATCTATGTATCTTATACTATTAAGATTTATAGCGGGTTATCCATTCTTTTCCAGTTTATAGTAGAGAGTCCGTTCTAGTGAAGGGTAGTTGTATATTGTTGCAGGTTAACGGAATTTGGCCTTGCTGTAGATAGCCCACTATAAGTCATAAAATGATTATAAATCAAGAAAAGCAAATTGAGTTGAAAAATAACATTTTATATATACGCATTAAATTACAATTAAAGTAATACTTGAAGTATAGGTCCAACAGACGTTAAAATGTTCATGGCAATAAAATGCTGAAAAGAGAATTAATGCTTAGGAATGTGGAAGCGTTGTAAGGAATGTCTTTGATGTATTCGCTACTTAGGTCAGTAAGTAGTTTTGAGACAACAAAAGATAAGAGGAGAGGGAAGGGAGGCTAGGGTAGTAAGCCACTCCACTTAGGTCAAGGGGATACTGATTACACTCCTCTCTCTCGAGTCAGTCCATGTGCGTCTGTCTGTCTGGCGATGCTTTTTGTATCGGCTTTTTATATTGCAGGTGGTCATTTGGGAATTCATATCCGTATTTGATTCTGGGCTTCCCATTGGTCGATAAATAAAATTTGCGTATGCTTGCAAACTGGAAATTTAATATTTAATTAATTTTTAGTTTTCAACTGGAACATCTGCGCAAACCCGGATGCACATCGACGACTTTTGGTCATTTGCTTTTTGGTTGTGAGGGTGCAAACATCTGGTCCATCGCTTTTGCTTTGTCGATATCACCACAGATTACACCCACTAATAAATCCTGGTGGGGTTTCTAGTTACCTTAAGATAACTGTAAAGGTTGAATAAATTTAGGGAGAAGAATAATGATAGAATGGACCTCTGAATAGCTCTGACAGAAATGTATGTGCAGTTAAATATATGTTTATTTATATTTGGCAACCATTACAATAATGGGAACAGAAAGTGGGCCTTCTAAGAACAGTTAATACCTGGAAACACTAAAGAGCTAAGGAGAACATGTTGCTTGGCATTTAAGAGTCTCAGTATGCTAATACAACAAAGATCCATCATTGTTTCATGCCTCTTTCTATTTTTGTGTAGCTATTCAATTTATTTTCAATTTGTATGTAGGGGGTTCGCTTTCAATATAAGTTCTGAATTATTCTAACATCTTTTCCAAATAGATCTAGTTTTCAGTTTGATAATGAAAAAAGCATTTATTTCACACAAATATTTTTCAACATAATGTCCTTCTTTGTTAATACAATTTAATGGTGAAGATTAGTCATGAAGATCATAAGTAGGCAATCAAATTTAGTCATCATCAATCCCATGATGAGATGTGGTTTTGTAGTCACTGAGTTCCTTTCACATATATAGGTTGAAAGCCAGAAAGGTATTCAATTATGTATAGCTTTTATTGGGTAAGTAGACCTGGCAGAGCCTATCCCTCTCCAAGTCAAACCACAGCCAATGTCTTTCAACTTGAAGGTCAGCTTTGGTTACAGACATGTAGCCATTGATTCTATCAATGGAACCAACCCTCTGCCTTGACAGTTGACTTCAGTCTTGTTAGATTGATTCATTTTCTATGGCTTATCAACCCTTTACAGGTTATTTAATGCCAGAAGATATTTTTAGAGTGTAAATTTTTTAAAAACATTTTGAGATGATAATAGTTTAGTAATACAATTCTTACTAATTAACCCATAGCCAGGGAGGAAAGAGAGGGATTTATACCTTTCCCAAGGGTATTTGCATGTAAGTAAATAAAACAAACCCAATGAAAACTGGAACTTGGTTTACTAATTAACAATTTTGAGTCATTATCCATTACACTACACACACATCCAAGCTTGCAGCACTTGGTATTCCCAAATGATCATCAATCTAGGTACTGACCAGGCTTGACATTGCTTAACTTCCATGATTGTATAGTAACCAGTGTTTCAACATGATGTGGCCATCAGCTCTTCAAGTCTAGAAAGTTCACTATCCAGCAATGCCATCACTGCACTGGTTGCACATATAGTTATGGAACCAAGGCTGGGTGCCTAACCTGGTGAGGGAACCAGTTTAGTCTTAGAAACTTAAAGAGATTGGTATTAATTACAGACAAAAGTCAATTAAAAATAAAAGATAATAGAAAATGATATTTAAAGCTTCTTTTTACCTGCAAACAATCCCAGCTTTTGCAATACTGATGCTCTGCTGTTCCTAATAAAAGTAAAAACAAAAAAAGATGTGCTATAAGAAGTGTATTGATATATAATTTTTTTTTTTAATAATTATTCAAATATAAAAATGTTACCTATCAAATACAAGTGTTTTAATGTTGGAAATATACTTTTGCCATGATGAGTAATATCAAATTTTGTTACTTTTGGTCAACCATACTTTAACTGTCTTATAACATGACATGATGACACCTTTGTTGGGCACAAGCCCATTGGTATCAAGGCATTATCCATAGCTGTTAAAATCTATTGTGTTTTTGTTTTAAAGACATAGTATCTGTACCCAGTGTCTAACCAGCTTTGTACAGCTTTAAGTGGGTGGGTTTTTAACTCAGAGCTGTTCTTCTAGACTGGTTACCAGCCATAGCTAGAGAGCCCAGTCAGCTCTGCTATTTAACATATAGGAGAAGAGATAGATTCATACCTTTCCCAAGAGTATGAGTGAATGTAATGAACTTGGTTGGAATTTGAACTCAGCTAACCAGTTACTTGTTCTGAGTTGCTAAGCAATACACCACCTGAATATCCACATATTTTGTGAGACACTCATAAATTTGAGTGAGCCTCCATCACATGTAAGTAAGAAAATTTAAAAAGCATAGCATGACATGTTTTGTACATTACAAAGCAATGAACATTGATGTTTATATATAGGGACAGGTTTTGCAGCATTTGAATCAAAATAGTGGTTAAAAACCAAATTTATGCTGTTTCTAAACTGATTGGCTTCTGCCAAGTTTGACAATGTTTGCTATAGTACTATTATTGGAATATAAGGCAATTTATATTCTTATATTCTTATATTCTTATACTGTATTTGTGTATACTTCTGAGATGAGGTAGTATTTACATTATTTACACTGTTCAGACTGTCGTCTTCATCTTTATTATCATGTTTACAATGTTGTACGTGCCAGCCTTCTTAATGTGATAGGAATTTTGAACCGAACCCTTTCTTTCAATCACTAGGCTATATATGCCACCAGAAGTAGCATCGCATATGGAATGAGAATTATATACTCCCAGTGATCAAAATAAAGGGATCAGTTAGAAGGCCAGAGCATACAACAGCTGAAACATCGTAAACATGGCAATAAAGATTAGGATAACAGTTCAAACAGTGTAAATAACTTAAAAAATTTAAATGCAATGTCAATTGTTATATACTATATTCTTAATTCTTGTTTTTTTATTGTGCTCTTGCCTTAATATATTTTTCTCATATTCTCTAACACTCAGTAACCCCTTGTTTCTTAGTGGAAGAGTTGTTTGCCTAAGTGTTCACTAACTAAATTTTCTGCCAATGATTATGACATTTTTAGCTACTGATGATGGGACTGAGTATAAAATAAACATAAATAATGTGGATATTAAAAATATTCAGTAAAATGCTTGTAAAAACTAAGTAAAACATTAAGCCATTCCAGATGAATTTTTTACATAGATGTTAAGGTTAGGGAAAATCAGCACAATATTGACTTTAAATATCACACTCCACCCACGTCTATTGAACAGGTGAAGAGGCTCATCCCTTGTTTCCTGTTTAGGATGCGGTTTCTGATTTTCTCTTTTCCAATCTTCTTACTCTTTTTTTTCAATTGGAGTAGATAGACTAAACTATCGCCCGATTCACACTCCACCCACGTCTATTGAACAGGTGAAGAGGCTCATCCCTTGTTTCCTGTTTAGGATGCGGTTTCTGATTTTCTCTTTTCCAATCTTCTTACTCTTTTTTTCAATTGGAGTAGATAGACTAAACTATCACCCGATTCACACTCCACCCACGTCTATTGAACAGGTGAAGAGGCTCATCCCTTGTTTCCTGTTTAGGATGCGGTTTCCGATTTTCTCTTTTCCAATCTTCTTACTCTTTTTTTCAATTGGAGTAGATAGACTAAACTATTGCCCGATTCACACTCCACCCACGTCTATTGAACAGGTGAAGAGGCTCATCCCTTGTTTCCTGTTTAGGATGTGGTTTCCGGTTTTCTCTTTTCCAATCTTCTCACTCTTTTTTTCCCAATTGAAGTAGATAGACTAAACTATCACCTGATTCATACTCCACCCACGTCTATTGAACAGGTGAAGAGGCGCATCCCTTGTTTCCTGTTTAAGATGCAATTTCCAGTTTTCTCTTTTCCAATCTGTTCAATCTTATATAGCCCCCTGCACATCAGTGGCGTTACCGCCTTGCTCGGGGTGATATGATTAATAAAAAAAAAAAATAAGGCTATCACCCACTGCCACCATTTCATAATTTTTTGTCACATATTCCTTAGCTTATATACAAGTAACTATAAATATAGTAAGCATCTTTGGTAGAAATTTGAACTTGACAGACCAGTTGCTCTGCTCACTGATCTACAAGGACATTTATGGCTAATAGATTTCTCCCCTTAATTTTTTAACCAATTCTAAATCAGATTTTGATTTGCAAGAGCACAATGTGCAACAATATTACAACATTCTGAATTTTTCTTTATAGTTTTACAATTTATCAATTATTTTAACTTACAACCCATAAGATCCAACTTGAAATGAAAATTTTAAAAAAAATTAATTTTTAAAAATATGGCATATAATACTAATTATTTGAACTTTATTATTTATTAATTTGAATCTTTACTTAGAACTATTTATTCAGGTTAGGACAAACTTTTATTTTTAAACAACATGTAATTATCACAGACACAATGGCTTAACACAACAATGCTAAGCAAATACCAAAAACTGACAGAAGATATATAATTGTTTACCATGGCTTCAAGCAGAGCCTGATGCTGAGAACCCATTTTATCAAATTCATCAATACAGCAACATCCTTGATCAGCCAAAACCAATGCTCCAGCTTCCAAAGAATGGTCATTGGCACCACCATCTTTACACAGAGTAACCTGTAACATTAAATCAACTTCTAATATGGAAAAAAAATAAAAGCATACATAAAACTTTGTAGTGATAAATTAAGATATCTCTTTTCATCTTAATCAAAAAGATTTTTTACTTTTTTGTTTGTCATATTTGGATAAAACTGATTTTGAAATTAACCATTTTCCTAGAATTAATAAAGTTCCCAGAATGCTTCCTTTTTTTTAAAAAAAGTTTCCAGTAGTCTTTTTCTTGAAAAAAATTTCTCTCTCTCTTTCTCTCTCTCTCTCTCTCTATATATATATATATGTGTTAAATACTTCCCAGTGTTCTTTCTTAAAAAAATAATCATCAGTGCTTTTTTTATAAAATAGTTCCTAGTGTTTTCTTTTTTGAAAAAAGTGCCCAGTGCCAAGACCACTTTTAATCTTTTTTTGATTTTTCAAAGTTTTGGTTAAAAAATTTTTTTCTTGCATCAGCAGGTGACCATAAATTGGTATAGGAAAAACATTGATTTGGAAATCCTTAAAAAAAATTCAACTACTTGTCAGATTTTAATGAAACTTTCAAGACTTATTCATGAATAAATGAAATTTTAAAAACGTTTTTTTTTTTTTAGAAAATCTCGGTAAAAAAAAAAAAATATATATATATATATATTTTTTATCTATTTCCCCCACTTCCCCTGCAATGGATATAGGCTTGAAATGAGAAATTGGAGAGGCAAGTTCAAAGTTGAATTTGTTGCATTCACTTATGCGCTATACCCTTGGGAAAGGTATTAATCCATCTGTTCTCCCTCCAGCTATGGACTGAATAGCAGGACAGATTGGGTTCTTATAGCCTTGGTTGGTAACCACACTATCATAGAAAGAAATGGCAACCAACTGTGGGAAAATCTTTTGCCTAGTCATGATTGTCCAAGTGTGTATCACATATGACACTTAACTGACTGACTTCTCTCTCCAGTACATCACTTATTTAATTTTTGGAAATTTCAAAAAATTTATTTATTTATTTATTTTTTTTTACAGATTAATGTTTGTTATAAGCACAAGTCCCTGGAGAAATTAAATCACTTTTATTGTTATTTTTGTAAAACAGGACATCTAGTTACCAAAAATCTGCTGTAAATCATAAAATAGAATATGTAATAAAATTAAGATAGGTATATCCACTAATTCGCTGAAAAAACAGCATACTATGAAGAAAAAAAGGCCCTAAATTTAATAAAAAACTAAATTTTTCCATTAAAATGCTTGTTATTATTAAGAAGAAAAATAAAAGTATTTTTTAATTATTTTAAAACTTTTTTAATCCTTTCTAACAAATTCAAAATTTTTTTTTGTCAGCAGGTAACCAAATTGTTACCAGACTTTACAATGGATAATGTGATATTACATAATTCAGTTTTTTTCTGGTGAAAAATGCATTAATTTGGAAATTCTTGCAAAAAACAAATAATTATCAGATTTTAATAAAACTTTCAGGAGTTATTCATAATGAAATTAATTTTTAAATCATTTTTAGAAAATCTTAGTAAAATATATTTTTTTTGCATTTGTTATACCTACTCTACATAAATTCATGAAATTTCAAGAAATTAAATTTCGTAGAAAAAATTTGTTTTATTAGTTAAATGCAGGACTAAAGTAAAGAGATAGTTGAATGTTTATTAAATTGGCCTTGTGTCAAACATAAACTTCCTACAACTTAAAGTTTATCAGATATCATCAGAAGGTTGAAGGTTTGAAGAATAAAAGTATTTCGTTGTATGTTAAAGTAGAATTTTATTAACAAAACAGAATAACACCAATTTGTAGGAGTTATATGTTCCAAGAGAAATAGTAGTTAGGAATTAAGTGAATCTAGAACTTGTAGTTGTAGGTAGCAGAATGTGTTAAATAAAATGCGTTCCTGTTTTTTTATGGCCTGCAAGAAAGTGAAAAGGAAGGTGAAGCAATAAAGAAAAATGGTACATATTGGAGTTAATATTTAGAAGTCAGTTGAAGTATCTTGGTGTAATTGGTGGTGTTGTCTTCTTTGTTGACTGCGAGAATGGTAAGAAGGAAGGAGAGATAAAGGAAATTAGAACATGAGAAAGAGAAGAACGAATGTGTGACAGAACTTTATGTCCGAGTCAGAGGCTTGAAGTTTCTTTTGTCACATATTTGTGGTGTCGTCTTTAATTTCTGATCCCATCTGACTGACTGATTCAATCTTCTTTCTTTGTTTTATAGTGATTTAGTTTTCACAGAGGCTTGTTAACTTTTCTCTCAGTTTTGCAAATCACTTCCTTTCATTGGTTATAAAATTAATTTAACATTGGATCATGAAATTTGGCTTCATCTTAATTTAGATTTCACACATAATTGTAAATTTTTGTATGAGAAGCGAATTATTTTTAATTTTGTATTCACTACAGGACTTCTTGGGGAATATAAATCATCTATTATTTTTTTTTCAAACATTTGGCTTTTTCTGAAAAATCTGCTCTGAATAGTAAAATAAAAAATGCAATAAAACTATGGCATTATTTAATTAGATAAGCCTTTAATTGCCTTTATAAATAATATATATTAAGGCCATTATAGTCTGAAGAAAAAAAAATTTTTTTGATGAATAATGAATTTTTACAAGAATTCATTTCATTTTTTCTTTTTTAATTATAATAATTTATAAAGCTTCAAAAATATTTTTAAAATTCTTCAAAGCCTTGTCTGTTAAGTTATTAAATTATTAAGAGAAGACTATATTTACTAATTGAAAATTGAAAAGTTTAATACAAATCATCAAGCAATTTAACACTTTTTATGCTTAATTGAAGGATTGATTTTGTTTTCTTAGAAATTTCATTGCCTGCACTTTAACTAAGTTAAAACTTAGCAATTCAACAACTTTTTCCCATTTTTTTTCAATTGGATCGGATGGACTAAACGATCGCCCAGTTCACACTCCACCCACATCTGTTGAGCGGGTGAGGAGGCGCATCCTTTATTTCCTGTTTAGGATGCGGTTTCCGGTTTTCTCTTTTCCAATCTTTTCACTCTTTTATCTATTTATTTATTTATTTTTTTTCTCCAATTGGAATGGATAGACTAAACTGTCGCCCGGTTCACACTCCACCCACCTCTATTGGGCGGGTGAGGAGGCTCATCCCTTGTTTCCTGTTTAGGATGCGGTTTCCGGTTTTCTCTTTTCCAATCTTTTCACTTTTTTTTTTTTTTTTTTTCAATTGGAGTAGATAGATTAAACTATCGCCCGGTTCACACTCCACCCACATCTATTGAACAGGTGAAGAGGCTCATCCCTTGTTTCCTGTTTAGGATGCGGTTTCCGGCTTTCTCTTTTCCATTCTTTTTACTCTTACGTTGCCCCCAGCGCATCAGTGGCGTTATTGCCTTGCTTGGGGTGATATGATTAAAAAAAAAAAAAAAAATTAGATTTTTAAAATAATATTTAATTCTTTTTTTGTGTATTAGAAGTTTTTTTTATTAAGTATGGTATTTTTTTGTTACATTAAAAGGTCATGTATTTCACAGTTTCTTCCCCTTACAGAAAAAAAATTTGGACAATTGTGTCAATTCTAGTCAACCATACTTAGCTTATCTCAACAGCTGGCTGTCATCACACATCAATCACTTATGACAAAGGTCAGAAAGATCAATGCTCTTTAATTAAAAAATGGTTTTATTCTAAATCTCATACTATAACTAAGTAATACTTGTGTAAATCAGATTTAAATTTGCTAGCTTTCTGAAAATAACATATCACAGATCTATATTATATTTTTGCAAGATTTTTAAAACCAAGATTTAACTTTTGCTTACAAATGTATTGCTTGCTCAAAAATGGCTAACAAGTAAAAACATTTTTTAGAAATTGAAAAATCTTAGATTTCAATCAATATAAATTCTGTTTATAATACACCAAAGTATTTTGCTTACTGGAAATAGTAAATTTAAGTATTTAGCGTTCAATTAAAGCTGTAATTAAAGCTTCAAAAAAAAAATTTTTCATTTTTCAAAATTCATAATAAAACTTAGGTATTGTGAATTATTATGAAAAAGCGGAGGTACAACAGCAATTTAAGACAGTTTTTAATTGCTTTTATAAATAAGATACATTATGAACCCTATTGTCTTAAAACAATTTTTTTTTTCACTCATTAATGAATTTTTACAAGAATTGTTTTCCTTTTAATTAGAACTAGCAGTATAGCCCAGCGTTGCTCAGGTGTAATGAAAGCTTTAAAACTAATCCATGGTCCTAGAGCTCAGACTCTTTGGACATTGGCACGAAAGACTAAAAAGCAATAGTTGTTTCCAGTTAAAGCGAAATGGTAGACTAAAAGAAAAATGAATGGATGTAAGTCAAATTTTGATTTCCAGGTATCGATATCAAATAAGTTTTTTTCATGGTAAACTGAATTTTGAAAGCTAAATAAGTTCTCTGAGTAAATGGTATCATGGCTGAGACTAAGAACTATAATTATACCTACTTAGAGCCAAACCCGAAACAAAAATTAAAATAAAAGGGCTGAAAAAGATAGACATACAGGCAGATAAACAAACACACACACACACACACACACACACACACATCTTGCCTTATATATTATCGATTTTCTGCACTATTGTAAGAACCGCAACCTTGAAACTTCTGAATATCGTTTCTTATGTCTTTGTCTATGAATGTATCAAATTTGATTAAAATCGGACCACTCCTTCTATAACCTGATTTTTTCGATTATCAATTTTCGATGTTTATCGGGGGGTACCTTGATACAAAACCTAGCTTAGAACACTCGCAAATGCTTATAGTACAACTGTGTAAATTTTCAAGAAAATCGGTTCAGCCGTTTCGGAGTCTATAATGGACACACACAAAGTTCCATTTATAAATAAGTTTAGATGACTTTATAAGTTTTAAATTTTTTAAAACTGTGTCAATTTGTACTAATCAAGAAGTACCTTAACTTAATAATAACAGAATATTTGATGATAAAATTTTGTTTTTATTAAGTTTAAAAGATATTTCTTCAGCATGTATACTTATTTTTGGAGGTAACTATCACTGGCTTCTTGCAATGATATTTCACTATCACCAATCTATTCACATAATTTCATAGTTTTTTAAAATAAAAAATATAACTTGTCGATTGTAGGTTAATTATACTGATATTAAAACATTAAATATTCTTTAAAACTTTTAAACACCGGATGACCATGAAAGGGAAGTAACTCTAGTTAAGTCAGTGTTTATCTGTTGCTGAGAAACGAACTCATTCTCGTGCAACCATATCCACTTTTCGACAAACCGCGCTACAAATTTTTTGCTTCATTTGAGTTGGACTTAAAGTAAAAAAAAAAAAAAACATTACTATAAAAGTAAAAGAAATCTCTACACCGGTAAAAAAACAAAAAACAATTTCGTATTTAATATTTTTTAATAACTATATTTTCGTTCTGGTAGGTCAGTTTTTTGTTCTTCGTAGTAAAAAAACACTTGTCAAACTAAAAAACATAATACGAATCTTTACCAAGATACGAATCTTTTTTTCAACAGCAAATAAGTTCAATTTAAGCAAGATGTTAAAGAAAAGTGCTTAAACTTCTTTTATATTGAAATATTTTTTTTATTCTTGCTGTCTCTATTCTCTTCAAACAACAAAAAAAGTTAAATATCGTTATAATAATTTTAAAAAAAAAAGCGGACAGAAGACGTCAGAAAAATGCCAGAAGCTGATTTTTTAACGTTTCTTTTTTGTTTTGTTTTTTCTTTTCAAAACTGTCCTAATAAACAAAACACTAAACAGGTTTTTAAGCATCTTCCCGGTCCCAATTGGCTAATTTATTCGTGCCATTATTTTTAAAGGGCTTTTTTTCATCGGCAATGTACATTGTACAATATTTCACATGAAACTGACCTTATCATTTGTTGTTGAGAGAGAAAATAACTTCAGGTTTCTCTGGCGGGCGTATATAAATCGATCAGCCGGAACGTTGAAAAAAACAAAATAAATAAAACACACACACACACAATGCCTGAATAAAAAAAATCACTTTTTAAAAATATATACAAACAATAATTCGTTACGAATTCCAATTGTATTTTTTTTACGCGCTGAAAAAAAGAAGACAAAAAACAAAAATAAAACAAAAAACAACAGATGTATTTTAATGAGATAACATACTTTCAGGAAATTTTTGTTAACTTTAAATATGGAAACCCCTTCTCTATTCTCACTGGAAATTGTAGTTGAAAAGTTATATTTACCAAATGCATCATGCCATTTCCCAACTATCGCCTGTAAATTACTTGACTTTCCAGTAATTTCCATAGACTTAGTTGAAAAAAATACAGCAGAAGCAATAAGGAAAAAGATACAATCGAAACCAGACTGGACTCTTCCTGATCAATTTGATAGTCTCAAAGACACTGAAGATACGTTTTGCTTTAAGCAAGGGAAATCTTGTCTCTTTAAAATCTGCCTTCAGACACTGAAGTCCCTTTTATTGAATTCACCTATGTATGTCATGGTTTTGGATACACTCCCAAATCCTCCAAAGTTAGCTGGGAATGCATCTGTACCTCTTGATACAGCAATTAAAAAGATATGTAGAGATCTTAAGAAAAATGGACCTGATATCCCAGTGATTTATAAAGACACAGGTCTTCTGCGCATTTATAATCTGATGGCTAGAGAAATAGGCTATATGACATTTGGGTATCGTCTTTTGTATTTAGGATCAACTCTTCTTCCTCACCTATCTGAGAATGAATCCAAGACAGATGCCACAGAATCAGATTTATCAAAGAATGACAAGGTTAAAGATACAGATAACACATCAACAGCTTCACAGCCGATGCAAAAGTCTGATCTTCCAAAAAGAGAGAATAAAAATCCTGAAATTAATTTGCATTCAGAAATGCTTGTGAAAACTGTATCACAAGAGAAAGAGACATTACCTCAAATCCTAATCTCTGACAAAACTGCTAATATTTCAGAAACAGTTTTAACAAGAGAAGAGCAATCAAAAGATTTTAAAGTACCAGATGATGACATCCAAAGTAACAAGCAAATAACAAGTCACAATTGTCAGCTTTTAAATGATGTAAAAATCCAATCTGAAGACAGAGACCCTTTTCAACTCTACCGTCCTCCACCAATATTTTACCGTAAAATTAACTCTAAAATATTATCCTCTGACCCAGATGTTTTGAACAATGAGGAACATGATCTAGAAGAGGAGTCACAAAATATAAATGAGCACCTACCTTTTGAAGATAGCATTCATCAACTTAAAAATAATGATAATTTACCAAAATTCATCAAAATGAAGAAACCTGAGGAAATATATCAAACTCTTCCAAATAATCCCAAAACAGGTGATAAACCTTTAGCAACAGAAATGAATAAATACCCCTATTTAAATGCTATTTTTGAAGAGTTGTCTTTGATAGGTGTTCCTAAAGTATTGCAACAAATTATTAATTGTCTCAAAGAACAGAATTCTGAGAAGGTTTCAATGTCAGACAAAGGGAAATCAAAACTAGGCAGTAATACATCTACAAAACAAACAGTGAGCATTAATGATACCGAGAAACGGATTCTGAAAAACAAAAGCTATATTCGATGCACGCAACAGTTATCAGGAAGAAAATCATCTTTGGAATTTGGACTCACAAAGACCCACATTTTAAGGCTGAACAAAGTAAAGTTGCTTGATCATGAGGCTAACAAAAGGAGAAAGCTACAAAAAGTAGAAAAAGAATCAAGATTCAAACCTGAAATTAACAAAAGTCACTTGAAATCATCTAAAAATAACTGTCTAACATTAAAAGAGAAAATATGTAAAGAAAAAACAAGCACAATTGCTCAAGAGGTTAGGAATAAAGTAAATATCATAACGGAAAAGAAAGAGAACCAGGTAAATGTCATGAAGAGAAGGAATGAAGTAGGGAATGTGGTAAATGTCATGAAAGAAAAGAATGAAGTAGGGAATGAGGTAAATGTTATGAAGAAAAGGAAAGAAGTGGAAAATGAAGTGAATGTCATGATGGAAAGAAAAGAAGTGGAAAATGAGGTAAATGTCATGAAAAAAAGATATGAAATTGAAGTAAAGCTTTCAGGAGATGAACCAACAAAGTCAGTGGATGAAATGGAAGAGCTTCATATGGAGGATAATCAAAAAGAGGCAGAAGAATTGAAAAAGACATTTATTAAAAAAGAAGAAAACAAATCTGAACAAAATGAAGGAGAACAAATTCAGAAACAATCTTCAAATTTAGCTGATATCAGTAACAAAGATGAGCCCCTTCCTGAAAATAAAACTCAATCAGACTATGCAATGAAAATTCGCATTTATTCTGATGAAAGATCTTCCCAAAGTCTAGAAAATGAAAGTGAAGATGACAGATACAAATTCAGTGATTCTGATACCATTAAATCAGATAATGAAAGCAAAAAGAGTAAAAAAAGAAACTCTGAAACTTATTTGGAAGAATATCAAAAAAATGAATCCAAACTTTCCTCAAAACAGAATTTAATGTCGGAGACCAGAGTCATCAGTGACAACAATCAGCCAATAACCAATCAAAAAGTCAAAGAAAAACACAAGGTTCTATCTTTTGAGAAACCTGAAGTGGATATGCACGAAAATCTTTCCTTGTTGGTTCCTCTGTCGTCAACATCACCGCAACCTCGGTTAAGTAGAGGTCCAAGTTTACAAGAAAGCAATGCCAGTTCAAACTCAATGTTTTCTGAAACCCCCTCCTGACACCAAGGACCCAGAGACTGCCACTGCTGATTAAGAAAAACTCAATCCATACAGATTCTGTGAGCTCCTACCGGCCAAGTGAAGACAATGATGAGTTGATGTCACATTCAAGTAGCAAGCACTCAAAATCTCAGGATTATTCAGACGATTTTGTGCCTTCAGAATCAGAAGAGGAGTTGGCAGTTGTGGACCAACAGAAACCAAAAATCATGTCTGAGAACAAGTTAGGTTATACAATTTGGTGATACCTGATATTGATATACATAAACATTATGAACATACAAGTACAAAGGTGTGAAAAAGAATTTATGTTTATCTGTGCATATAGACACTGAAATGCTAAAAGCATGAGTGCAGATGTTGCAGAAAATGTATTACTCATGTAAAAAAAACAAAAAAAAAAAACACAGAAAATAATAAATAAAAAATAAATTTTCAGTATGTAAGAAGGTAAAAATATCAGAATAAGAGAATAATATTAATTAAAGAACAACCCCCACTTCCAGTCTGACTAATTGAAATGAAACTACTTATTTTTAACAAGGGTGCACACAGCAAGAAATTTCATCCCAATGAGGATCAATGAGATATGAAAACTTGTTACATTTCCTGAAATTCTGGTCAGAAAGACACACAGGGTATGTTACTATATCTATATAATATTTATTATCACTTCACAATCAAATGAGAACAATTTTTTGTTATGTTCCCAGGAGATGCAATTGTGGTTTTGTAAGAAAAAATAAAAGGATGAAACGAGAAGATAACTTTTGACAATGGTTTATTAATTTACTTATAAATAGGATGGTTACTGAAGCCACTGAATGCTTGATGATGAAAAGTAAGCCTGGGAAAACTGTACTGCTCAACAGTGTGTCATGGCCGACTCTGCTGAAATGCCTTGTTTACAAAATAGGGGACGTGACCAAAAAACCCTATTTTTCGCCCGTGCGGTCAAAGGGGGATAACTCGTCTTAATATATTTTGTTACGGCAAAAATGCTCTAGCACTTTTTTTTTCTTTTAATCGTATCACCCCGAACCAGGCGGTAACGCCACTGATATGCAGGGGGCTACGTAATAGTAAAAAGATTGGAAAAGAGAAAGCCGGAAACCACATCCTAAACAGGAAACAAGGGATGAGCCTCTTAACCTGTTCAATAGACGTGGGTGGAGTATGAATAGATAGATCTATCTACTCCAATTAGGGTTTATAAAACTCACTCTTTTACTTCTTACGAAATGTAAGGAACTCAACCAAACTTTGTATAAGATCTGTAATAATTGTTTTATTTTAGATTTCCATGGTGTTTTGCAATGAAAAACCAAAAAGAAAATAAATTCTTGTAAAACATTAACCAAGTCTGTTGTTTTCTACCAAAAGAAAACCCTTTGGAAACTGTCAGTTAAGTGTCATACGTGATACATGTTTTTGGGCGATCATGTCTTGAAAAAGACATGACTGACTGGGCAAAAGATTATTCTGCAGTAGTTTGCCATTGCTTTCTGCAGTAGACTGGTTGTCAGCCAAGGCTATAGAACCCAATATGTTCTATTATTTAACCCATAACTGGAGGAAAGAGACGAATTAGTACCTTTCCCAAGGGTAATTGTGCATAAGTGAATGCAAGGAATTCAACTGGAATTCGAACTCGGCACCCCTATTTGTCATTCCGAGTCGATATCCACTGCACCACAAGTGAAAAGTGTGTACATGTACCTTTCAGAATTTCAAGAAATGTGACCAAGATGAATGATTGATTGCCATGAAACATACTTATTCACCCCATCAATCAGTACACTTGGTACACAGCTTAAATTTCTTTAATCCTACAAAAACAAAATTTTTAAAAAAAGTCTGAGTTGGTCATTGAAATATTGATTTTTAGGGAATGTGCCAGGCAAGAATTTTCTCTCTTTGTGTGTTTTATCCAAAAGTGTGGTGGGATTGAATAGGATGTCTGAACCAAATAATACAGACTTGATGTCACTCTTTGGAATCCATATATACATTTCCAAATATTGAAATTTCAGCAGTACTATTTATAACATTTTATTTTCAATATTTTTACCCACTTTGTGATTCAAAGATTGTTCCAAATGTAAGAGATTTTCTTGAAAAGCACACTGAATGAAAGTTGAACTTGTACAAATGAAATGATAAAGACTTACAGTTAATCCTGAAGTAGTTGTAGTATTTCCACAAACATATACACTCCTTGGGGCAATGGAATTCACAGCTTGCAACATCTGAAAAAAATTAAAAATAAGCGAAAATATTATGGACTAGCAGTATAGCCTGGTGTTGCTCAGGTGTAATGAAAGCTTTAAAACTAATCCATGGTTCTGGAGCTCAGACTAAGCCTAAAGAATATTTGTGTGAATTTTGGTGAGAATTGGATAAAAATTGTGGATTTGAATAAAGGACATACAGACAAACAGACACACACACAAACATCTTGCCTTTTATATATATAATCGATTTTCTGCACTATTGTAAGAACTGCAACCTTGAAACTTCTGAATATCGTTTCTTATGTTTTTGTCTATGAGTGTATCAAATTTGATTAAAATCGGACCACTCCTTCTATAACCCGATTTTTTCGATTAGCGATTTTCAATATTTATCTTTGGTACCTCGACACAAAACCTAACTAAGAACACTTGCAGACGCTTATAGTACAACTGTGTAAATTTTCAAGAAAATCGGTTCAGCCGTTTCGGAATCTATAGGTAACGGACACACACAGACACACACAAAGTTCCATTTATAAATAAGTTTAGATTAGATAGATAGATAGATAGATAGATAGATAGATAGATAGATATGAACAGACTGAGATAGATAGATAGATAGATAGATAGATAGATAGATTTAGATTTAGATTTAGATATAAATGTTTGAAATTCAAACTTTTTTTATATATTTTTTATTACTATTGTTGTTGTTATTTCTACTGCTGCTATTATTGTTATTATTATTGTTGTTGTTGCTGTTATTATTATTACTGCTGTTGTTGTTATTATTACTACCAACAACTCCATCTCTGAATCCCATATCACAATATTTTGGTTGGTGTATTTGGAACATTATCTCCATCTCTGTAGTTCATACAATAGGACACTATGATTGGGATATCCATGTAGAAAACAGTGTGTGAGATTTTTTTTTATCTCATTCTTGACTGGTTCATGTTTTTATGACCAGCAATAAAGTCTGCAGTGCACAATGGTGTCTTTAAAGCTGCCATCTAGTTGACCAAAAGGGAATAAAATAATAGATAAATATATGAAAACTTTTGGAAACAAGTGACAACAAAATAGATGTCGAAGACTTCTTGTCATGAGCATATATTAACAGTCACAGTTGGAATTGACATAACAGGCTGCTCTTTACTAGGGTTCATGCTGCCCATAGAGAGAGAGAGAGAGTTTGAGTTTTGTTTAACAGTATATGAAACCCTGTGGGTTATTAAATGCCAAAAAGGTGGGGTTTTAAGGTATTTTTTAATGTTCAGTTATAGTGAAAAGGTTGATTTAGTCAGATTTTAATGAAAATTTTTTTTATTTCTATTTTAGAAAACTGAAGATGTCTTCTAATTTTGTATTTAAAAATATATTGCTGATAATAATTTTTTTTCCTCCAAAAATGTCTTGTCGGTAATATTTTTCCATCAAAAATGCCTTGTTGATAATATTTTTCCTTCAAAAATGTATATTTTTTCTATAAAAATATATATATCTATTTTGTGTAAATGAATCTGAGTTTGAGTTTTGTTTAACAGCATATTAATCTCTGTGGGTTATTTAATGCCAAAAAGGTGGGGTTTTGAAGTATTTTTTTAATGTTTGGATATAGTAAGAAGGTTGATTTAGTCATTTTAATGAAAATCTTTTGTTTTTATTGTTTTTTATTTTAGAAAACTGAAAATGTCTTCTAGTTTTGTATTCAAAAATGTTTTGCTAAGAATAATTTTTTTTTCTTCAAAAATGCGTTATGTAAATAACTTTTCCTTCAAAAATGTATATGTTTCAATATAAGTCTATTTTTATACTTTCTTAGTGTTTTGACCCCAGTTTGAGGATAAAATATTTGCCAAAAGTTAGGACCCTAACAGATGATCTAACATCAGAATTTTTTTTTCTGTAAGGGATTCTTCATTGGACTGAGAACTTTTCAACAATCCTACCCATGTAACAGCAGATGTTTAATGTAGACTTATTGGTTTCACATTTAAATCATTGAATACCATTAATTAATTTGCATTTAATCAAATACATTTTTCTAACAAATTCAAAAATGTCTGATGTGAAAAAACAAAATCGAAGAAAATTAGCTCACTGAACAAATTGTAATCAAATATTTGATTAAGAGATTGTAATTTTTAATGATTTCTGCAATGATGAATCTCTTAATCAAATATTTTTTTTATTAAGAGATTCATCATTGCAGAAATCATTTTAAAAGCTTTTTAATATTTAATATTCAGTCATATTTTAAACAGTAACTGTATCAAGGATTGTTTTTGAGTGTTTTTTTTAATAGCTTATCACTCATTTGTGGGTTATTTAAAGCAAAAGCATATCACCAGATATAACTGAATTTTGAATTTAGAGAAGATAAAAAGTTTAAAAAAATGAAAGAAAGAAAAAAAAAATTCTATAATTTTCAGATGAAGAATTATTAACCCTTTGAACTGCCCAATTTCTATTATACCATTCCTAAACATTTATATTTAATGAATTCTTTTTGATGATCAAATTTTTTTTTCAAAACCTTTTTGCCTGAAATAAGTTGTTAATATTCAATGCATTTAACTTTCCTTGTCTTGTTTTCTTGGTGTTTTCATTGGTTCATTCTCCAACTACCTACAGATGGAATTTTTGCTGTATTGAATTTGTTGTTTTTTTACCTGTATTCCACTGATATTTTAGTCAACCAGAAAGGCAGCTGTATGAATTGACTGACTCTAGAGAAAGAACTTTTCTATCTAAGAAAATCTTCAAATATTAAACTCAATACCAATTTAAAAAAATGGGGAATCTTTTTGATGAAATTCTAAGGACATTGTTGCAAAATAAAACTTCATTAAATAGCATACACATGAGTCATACCATTGTTTTTACAATCATCATAACTCACAAGCAGCAGCACTAGATAAGAGAAACAAGTAAACACCCGTGTGACCACCTGTACACAGACAGCAATCACCCACACACAAAAAGCTATAGCCAGTCTAGACAGCCAGTCAGATATAAATAGACCACATAAGATCTGAACAGCAGACTTAACAGTGGTCCTGATAGCAGTTTCAAACCATCTGGTCAGCACACACACAGAACTGCTCAATAAAATAACTTTCAAGTTAGGCAGTAAGTCACTTATGAAACAAATACAAACTCTCTACATGCACAAAATTTTTTTTCTTTCCTTGTAATCTCTCTTAAATTGCTATATAAAATGCTTTGTTTATTATAAACCTTGTTCATAATTATTTGTTATTTCTTGATAGAATTCTGATACTCAAACTTGCTGAAGTTTGGGTTGATGAATCATTTCTTCAAAACTATCAAAATGAATTAAAAAAGAAATCAATACATTACAAAATCTTAACAAGTACAGCAATTAAAGTGTTTTATTTTCAAATATGTACGATTAAAATCTTACTTGTAAATGAAGGAGAATTGTGGTTTAAATCATTAAACCTTGATAAATGATCACTTGGATAAAGTTCCCTACTTCAAAACAGAACAAGTTAGCAACAAAGAGTAACAACTTACTTGTACAAAGTTGCAGGGCCGTAGCTGATGCTAAAAAAACACCGGGCACAGAGAAAATTGCCCGGATTTATTAGTTGACAATGTGATGACATCATCAGTGTCATCCATTTCCAGAGAATTTGATTTTTGCAGATTTTTTCGACTATTCCAATGGAAATTAGGCACAAAACGCGAACGAAAGCAGGAAATCGGGTTCGGACTTTCTGAGTATAACCAGTTTTTTCTCCCAAAATTAATAAATAAACAGATTTTTACTGCGTTCATGCAGATGTTTTCTTCGTTTTTCTTTCTTTCTTTTTTTCTTTCTTCGTGAATTGTTTAGTTTGACTTCTGATGAAGACATTTTTCTTTGCCCGGATTTTCACTATGATTGCACAGATTGGCCCGGACCCGTGCCCGGTAGTCAGATACGGCCATGCAAAGTTGCTCAAAATAAAGATTCATGTGACTTACTTATTAGGATATGCAATTACTTTGATATACCTATCCTGGTTGCAGTGACATCTTCATTTTTCACCAAAATAATGGTGGCAATATCCACATCGGATAGCACTTGATCAATCATTATTCATCTTCTTATGAATAAAAAAAACTGTTTTTAAATTCTTTGCAAAAACATATAAACAACGGGAGTAATCATTAAGATTTATATTATTCCTAAGCAGTTTTATTCAGAATAATATTTGAAGCTATTGCAGGAATACAGAAGGCGATTATCTCCCTTCTGGTAGAGATAAGTCACATGGGTCACATGACAGACTACTTAGTGATGTCATTCTATACAGTGACAAAAGTAGCAGTGAATTTCAGTTTGTTTTACAACAGCCAAACTGGAAGGTTGCTTTCTTTAGGCTGAGCACCCCATGACCCAAGCAGAGACTAAATCTTACAAATCCATGGTGTTATTTTTCTTATTTTCTGAGATACAAAAAGAAATTGCAACTTGCAGTTCTCAATTTGGAAAACCTGTCTCACTGTTTTCCATTTGTGGAATATGTCTTTGCCTGGGATATTGTAGATGAATCTGGTCTGTTAGAATCTGGAGTTCTAAACAGGGCTTCTCCAGACACAGGAGTATCTTCATATTATATATGATCCTTCCTTTTTTGTTTCTTTCTTTGTATATATAGTTTTGTGTATGTCTTAGTAGTATGAAAGTCACTCTGAGAACAAAGCATGTTTGTCATTCTTTTTCCTTTCAGCCATTCTATTCCTTTTGTGAACTAGTGTTATTATATCACTGATATAATAATGTCCATAATAGGGGAAAAATTTGGGAAAAATCTTTCTTCCCTTGCTCTCTCCAGTTACATTATTTTAAAGACCTTAAAATTGAAATGTATGCTCTTATTGGCCTAGATGCCAGAGCATTGGACTGATAAACTAGTATTATGGGTTAAATCACCTTAAAAAAAATGAAAAGGACAATTTTTTTAACACTGAAAAAGTATAAAACTTAAAAATAAAATGTCAAAGTTATTGATTTGTTTTCTATGGCTTATTAACCTTTTGCAGACTATCTAAAGCCAGAAAATAGTTTCAGATGACTGTAAGAATTTTTTTTTTGGGGGTGGGGGGATAATAATGATTTAGTATTACAAGTATTGGTAATTAATCAATAGCTAGTCGGGGAGAAAAGGTGGATTCAGACCTTTGCCCATAAGTGAATATAACAAACACATCTGGAATTAGAACTCAGGTCTCTGATTAATAATTCCAAGTCATTTTGCATTACTCCACCCACACACCCAAGCTAACAATTCCTGGTATTCCCAAGCGATCACCCATCAAAGTACTGACCAAGGTTGATGTTGCTTAATTTCAGTGATTGTACGAGAACCAGAGTTTAAACATGATGGGGCTGTAATCACCGTCAAAGTTATATTTACCAAGAAATTATTTTTAACCCACAAAATGAAAATCAAAACATTTTTATGAACTTACCTGACTCTTTCCCAAACCTGGATCTCCAACGATAAGAATATGTGGATCTCCTCGAACAGGAATTCGGTTCTTATATACATAAAAAAAAAAAAAATATCTATCAGAAAATTGGGTTTTACTTCATTGAAATATTATCTTTTAATATTTTCCAAAGATAATTTTTTCATTGAAACTGTTTTAAAATTAATATTCAGTAATTTTCACCAAGTTTTTTTTTTTTTAATCATTTCACCCCGAGCAAGGTGGAAACGCCACTGATGTGCAGGGGGTTACATAAATGTAAAAAGATTAATTAGAAAAGAGTGAGGAGTACAAGCTAGTTAGAAAGGAACAATAGAAAGCTGAGAAAGCAGGTGCGATGACAGATACATAGGTGGAGAGAAAGGGAAGGTTATACAGGGGAGGGGAGAGAGCTAGAGGCCAGTGGTTAGTAGATGAGTATTAACTTTGCATTTAAATTTCTGGAGGTTGTAGCTGTCAGGAAAGCAAGAATACGGGAGTGAGTTCCACAGGCGGGAAGTGCGAGAGAGGAAGCTGCAGGAGTAGAATTGTCGTCTGCATTTGGCTAACCTGACTGTGAATGGGTGGGACCCAGTTGCCAGTCTGGTTGCACGGGTAAACACCTGTTGAAGAGGCATCAGTGACTTAAGCTCATCCGAGCAGAAGCCATGAAAGTATTTATAGAAGAGACAGAGGGAGACCATATTTCGACGATGGGAAAGTGGCTGCAGTCGAGTCGCCAGATCAGTACCTATCTAATGATTTTTTTTTAATAAGTCTGTTTTTAATTGTGAATGAAAAGTGCCAGTTATATACTCAGACCCCTTAACTGGCTTCTGCATGGAATCCATAACAAAGCTCACTAACAAACAATGCTCAATCCAGATTTCCAAGCCCTATATATCAATCACTATTCATAGATTTCAGAAAGATGTCAGAGAGTGAAATACAAATGCAGAAGAATGTACACTTATATGTTATAAATTATGCTAAAGCATTTGATAGGATATGACACACAAATCTATTTCAACTGCTAGGAAAACTAGATCAATTTGGATGTTAGAATAATCCAGAATTTATACTGGGAATCGTCTGCATACAGATGGTATCAACATAAAAATAGTAAGGGGTGTAAGAATAAGATTTGTCCCCTCAACAGATTTCTTTTACCTTAACAGTAAAGCTATCATAAGGGAGCTGGATACCCTACCAGGATTTATTATTGGTGAGTACAGTCTTTAATATAAAATATATAGATAACACTGTTGATTGCAGATACAGAAAGACCTTCTAGATAAAATAATAAAGGAAAGCAAGAAGAAAAGACTAATCATCAATTATAAGGTGACAATATATAGTTGTTAGCAAAAAAAAAAAAAAAAAGCCTAAGATGTGAATTATGACTTGGAGAATCAAACAAGTACAAAAGTTTAAATATCTGGAAAGTGTTTTAACAGCAGATGGAAAATGCAACCCCAAAATCTGAATACACATTGGATTAACAAAAGATGTTTTCCAAAAGTTAAGCAAAGTATTAAGAAACAGGAAACCTTCAGTAGAAAGAAAAGAATGCTGAACTTCTATGTAATATGAATCCTCATATATGGCAGTAAGTGCTGAACAATCTCCTCACAAATGAAGCGATAACTTGAGGAAACAATGATGTGGTTCTACAGAAGGATTGTAACACTAAATAAACGTTGAAAAGTGGTATTAACAATGGTAATTCATTGTTAGTTCATTTGTCGATGACCGCTCATCAATTAAGACATTATACTGTATGTGTTGTTATCATTTTTCACCAAAAAAAACAACAAAAGGAAAAATTTTTTAAAAGAACAAACAAATTCGAAAATGGATTTAAGACATTGGGACTTTTATTCTTTCAGTCAAGTTGGAGAAATGATGTGGCATTCCGCAGTATAATTCTCCAACACAACAACACCCATCTCACTTGACAACCAGACAGGGCTCTCTCTCTGGGCTAGTCTGCTGCATCAAAGCTAGTCTCACATCAAAGCTAGTCTTGCCTCAAAGCTAGTCTGCCAGACTCATTTAAAATGAAGGCATATTTATATTAAAAATACCCGTAAACTGATCTGTGTCAACCTCCATTCTAACAATAGTTATAAAACCTTTGAATCTGATACATGTAACTTAAACTTGGTGAGCTTTGTTACTAGAATCATATTTATTTGTTGTCTAAATAAAAGTAGTCTTTTTGACCTTGCTGTCTTCTTATCACACACATATGTATACATATGTGCATAAGTGTTATGTCGTCAAGTATAAATGAATAACTCAACAACAGAATCAGAATATAAGTTGTATTCCGTAGAAAGACGGTTAGTATGTACAGAAGTGATTAGTAATATTTACAATAGAAAGATACAAGAGTCCAATCCGTTGTAAGACGTGTGTATACGTGATTACTTCCGGTACGCCACCGGAAGTGTGACTAACTCTTCACTGACTCGCACTGACTCTTCAGTAACTCATTAGAGACTCAAGTGACTCTCTAATGACTCTTCTGTAGAGAATCCACCATTGCTATATATAGCAATGGGAACAGTCCATTTGTAGTCAAATAGGAGCGGCGCCCTAACAATAAGTACACACTCCTATGTGCAACCATGGACACACACACACACACACACACACACAGACACACCCTAGCTTAATGTAACTATCAACGTTTTAACAATTTAACAAATTAATTTTTTGTTTTAACTTGCAACTGAACAGTGCCACATCATGCTGATAATACCATGAACAGTGTATGTAAGCAACAAAAAAGCCTTAAGAAAAATGGAAACACAAAAGACACTTATACACAAAATCGCAAAAAGAAAGCTGAAATCTTTTGAACACAATGAGGAAGGAGGGCTTAGAGAATTTAAAACTCACAAAACATATAGAAGACAAAAGCGACAGAGGAAGGCAGCAGGCCATCTCCCTGAAGAACTTGTGTTAATAGATTGCAGAATAAAGGATGTGAGGGATGGCAAAAGAAAAAGTTAGTAAGTGCTACAAGCGATAGGAAGTTGCAGAAAACTACAACTACCCACATTCTGAAGAATTAAAGGTAAATTGTTGAAATCAGAAGAGAAATAAAAATCTCTTATGGAGTCTATAATTGTATTTGATGGCATAAAATAAACACCATTTACCTTTAATAACACATCGCTCAATAAGTCCTGGGCCTGACATATAGATAGCACCACTAATAAAAAAATCCATGCAATTTTTATGAAGTACTAACCTTCAAATGGTACAGGACAAAATTTGGGCCCAATTGGATTATTAGTTTACAAATTACAGTTATTTAAGTGAAATTACTGTTGCAAATTTTCAAAACAAATGGAAAAATCTAAATTTTGTGTATTAATAAAGCATTGCTTGATAAGTGTTATTTGAACTCTGCTTCATCGGAAACAACAGTTAAGAGCTGGTATATTAACTTAAAACGCAGTTGTACAGACACAAATGATGCTGAATGCTCAGGTTGCCAAAAATCAGCAGTTATCCTGGAAAACACCAAAAGAATTCCACAAACTCGTTTTGACCAATCTTAAATTGAAGTTGCGTGAGATAGCAGAGGAGTTGAGCATATCAGAAGGCAGTGTATTTACCATTTTGCATGAACATTTGTTAACAAGAAAGTTGTATTCAAAGTGAGTGCCAAGTTTGCTCACAGTCAACTGAAAACAATGTGTTGATGATTCAGAGCGCTGTTTGCAACTGTTTCAATATAACAAGGAGTTTTTGCATAAATATGTGACAATGGATGAAACATGGATCCACCACTTCACTCTGAAGTCAAATCGGCAGTCATCTGAGTGGACAGAAGCAAGTGAAAGCCTTCCAAAGTGACTAGATGCAAACATCAGTGGGCAAGGTTTTAGCCTTCATATTTTGGGATGCGCGATGTATTTTGTTCATTGATTACCTTGAGAAAGGAAGAACCATCAATAGCGAATATTATATAGCATTATTGGTGTGTTTGAAGAAAGAAATTGCCAAAAATGAAGAAGAAAAAGTGATCTTTCACCAAGACAACACACTGTGCCACAAATTGATCACAGCGATGGCAAGACTACATGAATTGCACTTCGAATTGCTTCTGCGACTACTGGCTCAAAAGAATGCTCCAGGAAAAGAGATTTGGCTCTAATGAAGAAGTGATATTAGAAACTGAGGAATATTTTGAGGCCAGAGACAAATCAGTATTTGTCTATATTTTTGAGATGAGGTAGTATTTCCACTACTTACATTATTCAGACTACTGTCCTCATCTTTGTTGACATTTGTACAACGTTTTGGCCTTTGTATGTTCTGGTCTTCTTCAGGTGCTAGGAATTTCGAACCGAACCCTTTATTACAATCACTGGGGTATATCATCCTCATTCCTTGCGTAATGCCTCGATTAGAAGTCATGACGTCTACCCTGCAAGGACACATGGCCTAGGGGATATAGACATTGGTTAGTTCCTATGACTTGACCAAAAGTTGTGAGTTCAATACCAGTTTACAGCAGTGGTGAACAAGTAACTTGCGTAGAGCCTCTTTTGGTAGTCATGAGTTATCCCCCTCTAACCCTCTAAGTTACTTGTTCACCACTGCTGTAGCCTGGTATTGAACTTACAACTCTTCGGGTCAAGTCACAGGAACTAACCAATGTCTATATTCACTGGACAGGGAATATGAACAACTGAATTTCTAATGTTCAGTAACCATTTTTTTTTATCATTGTTAGTTCCTGAGACTTAACCTAAATTGTTATTGAGTAGAAAGGACAATAAAAGATCAAGTTTCAAAACTTAGGTGATGAGGACTAATATATTTAAATTTAAGAACATAGTTGACAGGAAAGCAAGAAGTCAAAAGAAAGTTCCCCAAGTGAAAAGTGCAAGAGGAGAAACTATTATGACTTGCTTGAACTTTCCCTTCCAGTATTTATCACTTTCTACAATAAGGACAAAAATGAAATTGGATTTTTGCATATTCACCACTGATAGTCTGCAATAACAAACTTTATGCCAGTATGTTAATTTTAAAAACTGGTCTGTCACCAGAAAGGGTCAACAATTTGGGAAGAAATGTAGCTGGCTGAGGATTATCAGAGGAAATATTGTTTAAATAAAGAACTACAGGAAAAGATGAACTACTTCATAGAAGTTTGACAAAAGATTTTCCAGTAGGAAATAAGGATTGAAAATGATCAGAAAAATTATTAACATATTTAAACCTGTAACCCAAATAGGTAACTAAAAATGTTAACCTTAAATAGCTGTAATTGGTTATATTCAATAAGCATTGACAGTTCCTGAACAACATCATCTAAGCAATTTTGCTCACAAGGCCTGGACAAATTGTTCTCGTTCCACTATCCATGCTGGGTATTAATTGTAGCCTACTCATTAGAGCCTTAACATTCTAACCATGAGATCTGAGTTTGAATCATACAATAGTTGATTTGTCAAGGAGGTGACCTATTAAAAATTTTCTGCAACAGTTGCATTGAAAGGGTTCATATGACAATATTATGAGATGAGGCTATATACAAGTACTAGTAATCTACAGTGAGTGGATAAATATTAGGTATCAAGTTTTGTATATAAGACCCAGTGGATATTTTTTAACCACATTTTAAGGGAAAAAATGGGTTTTATATGTCATTAAATATAGAAATATTCTGCTTTCCCTAATGTTTTAACAACTACAATAATCCTGATTTTATTATACTTTTATCATAAAAATTGCAATCATGGCCAGGATATATTAAAGAATATTGGATGATCATTACATGCTTATCAGTTACTAATCTTTTTTTTGGGGGGGGGGGGGTTCTTTTAAGAAACTAAAAGAAAGTGATCAGCATATATAAACGTTACATTTTTTTTTTACCTTATCATTTATAAACCGTGGAGTTCCACCAAAAAGTCCAAGAACCAAACCAGCTTTGACCATCTATTTAAAAAAAAGAACATTTAAAAGTTTATTTTAAATATATACAAAATAAAAATTTGTTTTAGTTGAATATAAATCTGTTTGAAGTTACTGACTTTTTGTCTGAAATGTTTTAACAAAAGTGTTTTATTGTAAACAAACTTTTCTTAGATCTTTTAAATAAATGTTTTTGATTTCTGATGAGAAACAAAAAAATGTATTTTGCATTGCAAATTTATTTAAATAAGCAGAGGCTTTCTTTCATTTAAACTGTAGAAAGTCGAGGTGGGAAGATTTGACCTTGTGAAAACATTCAGCATGCCTTCCTCCCGCAAATGGAAAGAAAGCAAAGTACAATAAAAAAAAATCATGAATTATTGATATGGTTTTACAAAGAAAATTTTGAGTTAAATTTCTTCTTTGGAAGACTAAGTTTTAATGTTACCAGAAACAGAAGAAACAAGAGAAGATTTTAATGCCTTTAGATAGACTACTTGATATATTATCTCCTAAAAGCATAGACTAAGTAATAGACTCATATATGTGAATGGATGTGTATTGTGGCGCAATGGATATCGGCTCGGAATGAGAAGCTGGAAAGGAGAGTTCATGCGCAAATACTCTTGGGAAAGGTATTAATCCATTAATCCATTAATCTCCCTCCAGCTATGATCCAAATAGCAGGATAGATTGGGTTCTATAGCCTTGGTTGACAACCTGTCTACTGCGGGAAAATCTTCTGCCCAGTCAGTTATGCTTCTTTCAAGACATGGTCATCCAAGTGCGTCTCTTCCTTATATTAAGTATAAGTTTTTTCCTCGTTTCCATCCTCTCCAACAACGGTCGTTAGTTACATGCTCAGTCCATGGTAAAAAAAAAAATCCATTACTTCTTCAGAAAATACGTATTTTAATTCACCCCAAAGAAGACAATAGCGCCACTAAGATGCAAGGGGTTACTGGGAGGGAAAGAGAATGAGAAGACTTTAAAAGGGATCATAAACCCAAACAGGAAATAAGGGCTAAACCTCTATCTCTGTTCAAAAGACTGGGAAAGAAATAGGGGAACTTGTTTACTCCTATTGATGGAAAAAAATAAACTAAATATATAAATAGTAAATAAAATTTCAGAGTTTAGGTGGAGATGTTAGAAGTATAGAATTGAAGTAGACTTTAGAAGGAATCAGAAACCCAATCCTAAACAAGAAACAAGAGATAAACCTCTGGTACTGTTTAAAAGACTGGGGAGGAATATGAACTTGATGATAGGCAAATGGATACACAATGCTATTTATAAATACAGATTACTAGGTTTACCCCATTTTTTACTGTGACTTTTTCTATCATTAGGTCAGTAAAATACACATTATATTTATATGGAATCATTAAGGCTTTTTGATTTATTTAGTTCAGTAACTAATCCCAATTCAAAACAATTTATGAACAAATCATTCTTTAATCTCCTCAACAGAGTTATGTACTACAGTGAACCTTGAAACAGTATCTGTCTCTTTTGATAGATAGAACCAGTATTTTCTACCATTTTTATCTCATGGCACACTTGAATCTATAGTTAAACTTCTATGACACACTTAAATTACTATGATAAAAAAAAATGAGTTTGTTTATATTTCTGAGATGAGGTAGTATTTACACTATTTACATTGTTCGGACACTTGTCCTCATCTTTATTGCAACATCTTTATTATGACATTTTGGCCGTTGTATGCTCCAGCCTTCTTCAGGTGCGTGCTAAAAATTTTGAACCAAACTCTTTATTACAATCACTGGGCTATATCATTCTCATTCTATGTGCAATGCCACTTCTGATAGCCATGTAGTTATCTCCTTTTAACTTAACTCTTTAAGTTATTTGTTAACCACTGCTGTAGCCTGGTTTTGAACTCATAACTCTTTGGGTCAAGTCACTGGAATTACCCAATATCTATATCCACTGGGACATGTATCCTTGAGTTAAAGAGAGATAACTACATGGCTATCAGAACATCGTAATAATGTCAATAAACATGAGGAGAACAGTTCAAACAATGTAAATAGTGTTAAAAAAAAAGTATACTTTTTAAGGATTTATGAACACAAATAAAATGATTTATTATAATTTGTAATAATTAAAATTCTTAAAAAAATCTATATTTAATTAATTTTTTTATTATAATTTAACATTTAATGAGATATCAGAGTTTTAAGTTTCTTTTATAATATCTTCTTTGCAAGGTGGAATTTTGGACAGGCATACTCTTAAATCTTCTTCCAAGGATTCTAGCCATGATTGATTTTTATTTCTAATATTGTCTATTGCAGAAAAGCTTGCATTTTATATTATTTTATCTGTTATGTATACATTTATTTACTGTAACAATGATATGGTTGTATAATTGATTAAAAGGAGTTTTTAATTTTGATATGCACACTTATTTTCTTTGGGATTCTTTAAAAAATAAGTTAATGACCTTTAAAAGTTTTTCAATGTCACCCCATGATACACCAATTGAAAAAAAATCACTGCACTATATCTGCTAATTTTATATACTACAGTGATTATTACCTAACCCCAAACAACACACTTTGATGACTATAGAAAAAAAAAACAATCAAATGGAAGGAAATATTTCCTTGGTTTTATTTCATCATTCAACCACAGCAGTGGTTGAATATATTCAACATTGAGTAAGTCTAGGCAGCTCTCAAGCTTCACCACTAATTCAGTTCTCAACTAAATTTCAAAAAGTTTCTAGAATTAGATAGGACACCACCTTAGCTGTATTTTGAAAAAAAATTTGAATTTTGGTTCAGTAGAAAAAAAGTTACACCAAAATATGAGAAGTCCGAAAAGAGAGACTAACTTCATAAGTACATAAATGAGTGACTAACGTTTCTAATAATAAATCTTATTCTTTATAACTTTTTCTGTTTAATATTTTTGCAAGCGGTTTTCAACATTTAAATTCTGAAGATATCTTTTATTATTTTTGTCAATCAAACTTTGCTTATCACTTATCATTTTATCAGAATTGATTATCAGAATTAATTATAAATAATCAATTTTTTATTGTTTTTTTTTTAAATCAATTGCATATAAATTTTTTTAAAAATATTTTTGAATGCAGTTTTCAGCATTAAATTTATATTAAATTAATAGCAATGCCTGGAAAAATCATGGATTACATGGAAAAATGCGCACATGAAAAGTAATATTCTTAAGATTATATTAAACCTGGGAAAAAACAGGACAAGATACTCTAGTGAAGTAAAAAAAAATTTCTTACTTAAAATATTGCAGCTAAAAATAAAATTTGAATTATTTTAGCTGCAATATTTTAAGTAAGAAATTTCTTATTTTTTTATTTCACTAGAATATCTTGTCCTGTTCTTTTCCAGATTTAATATTACTTTTCATGCGCACATTTTTCTATTTAATAACTAAAGTTCAAATTTGGTCTCTAGAAATTCAATGATTTAAGGCCAAGAATTTTAAGCAATATTAATTCTGAAGAAACAATTTTGAAGATGACAACCTGAAGCAATATAGGATTTATTCAATTTTTTATAAAATTAATAAGAACGTGTCTTTAATTTTTTTGTATTTGTTCTATTAAATAGAAAACAGATAATGTTTTGTTTTGAAAGCATCAATAAAGAAACAATAATCATAAAAATATAACCAAAAGAAATCTGTGATAAATTCTTACCTCATGTCCAAATATTGAGGGGCACAGGGAACTGAAATGACAATATCATAAAATAACAAATATCACCAAACAAGAAATTTATCAATTACTAAGGAAAAATGAATCAAAATTTGAAAACATTTTTTTTCGCAAGTCAAAAATTTTGCAAATCATAAATTGTTTTATTATGTTTCAATTTTTATTTTTTATTGTTGATTATTTTTATTATTTGGGACTTAAATCTTTAATTTTTATTATTTGGGACTTAAATCAGTTCTGCACAAAATACAGCCTATGAGCCACATATGAACTGCAAGACAACCAAGTATAGCCATCAAGGTTTTAAAAATAGTAAATATTTTTGCTCAACCAAATAAATTTGGCAACTGACCACATATAAAAAATTCAGATTTGTGGAAGCATGACTCTATTTAAGCAATATTTCAATGTTTTTGAATCTAATTAATTCTTTTAACTCACCCAAGAAAAAGAAATTGTAAAAAATGTTCTCACTATCCCAATCAATAATTTATTTTAAAAATTTAATCTTGCAGTCCACAGCTGATCAATGTGACCTTTCATATTTTCAAATTGTACAGATCTGACTTACATATTTTTGCATGATGCCATATAAGCAAAATATATCAGCCACTTCAGGATTTCATAGCTTTCATTACCAACTACAGTGTCTAGAATCACTATCCTAATTTTAGTTACTTTTCATCACAACTATTCAGACCATTGCTTTACAGCTAATAGTAAACAAGTAGTAATACTATCTTAAATTTTTATTAGAAGAAAGCATTCTAACTCATTATTAGTTTCTGACTTGTATTTTTCATCTTAATATTAGTTGCTTTTTATCACAACTATCAAACAAGTAGTAATATTTTCTGGAATTTTTTAACTCATATTTCTTTCATCTTAATTTTAGTTGCATTTCATCATAACTATTCAGGCTATCAATCTATGGTGGTGAGTAAACACATAGTAATATTTTCTGGAATTTTTATTAGATGAAACTTTCTTAATCATTATTAATTTTAGCCTAAGATTTCTTTCCTTTTAATTTTGTTTTTTATTGTAACTACTCAGACCATCACAATAATAAACAGTGAACCAGAAATAAAAAAAAAGTTCTAAGTCAGACTCAAACTCACATAAGAACATTCAATCTAATGATCTAAACAGACCCTTTTTATTTTTACCAAACCAAAATTCATAATTTATGAACTTTACAAAAGAGATGGGTATTGGCAAAATGCATAAGTCAAGCAATGATCTTTGAATACAGAATTAATCAAACATGTTGACTCCTACTGTCACATGATACTTGAAAAAGAGATAGACAGGAATTGTCTCATTCTCTGAGATATCAACAAACAGAACATTTCAATGACCTTCAGATTATAGGCTCATCCAATCAGTAAGTACGAGCTGTCAATACTTAGAGAAAAGATGTGTACTGCCCTTTGAGATGCCAAGGAGTAAAAAAATCACCAACAAAATGACTTCCAGGTTTATAGGACCAATGAAATCTGATGTTAAATAAAGTACAATTGTACATGAAATTTATACATTTTTTTTTAAAGATGATTTCTTTGGCATTGACAAAGTTCAATAATTTTTGAGTTGTTAGACTGCATTTTATAAATTGTTTTAAAAGACTTGTATTTAACATTAGTTTGAAATTTATCTAAAATTCATGTCATGTCCAGCAGAACATTTGTTTGTATTATTTACTGTTCAGACAGTTGTCCTCATCTTTATTGCCTTGTTTACAACGTTTCAGCCATTGTACACTCCTGCCTTCTTCAGGTGCTAGGAATTTTGAACTGAATCCTTTATTTTGATCACTTGGGTTATATCATTTTAATTCATGTGGGATGCCACTTCCAGATGCGATGCAGTTATCTCCATGACCGTATCTGACTACCGGGCACACCGGGCACAGGTCCAGGCCGATCCATGCATTCATAGTGAAAATCCGGGTGAGGAAAAATGTCTTTGTCAGAAATCAAAATAAACAATTCACAAAGAAAGAAAGAAAAACGAAGAAAACATCTGAATGAATGCAGTAAAAATTCTGTTTATTTATTAATTTTGGGAGAAAAGATTGGTTATACTCAGAAAGTCCGAACCCGATTTCCTGCTTTAGTTCATGTTCTGTGCCTAATTTCCATTGGAATAGCCGAAAAAATCCTCAAAAATCATAGTTTCTAGAAACGGATGATACTGATGACATCATCACATTGTCAACTAATAAATCCGGGCAATTTTCTCTGTTCCTGGTGTTTTTTTAGCATCTGCTACAGCCCTGGTTATCTCTATTTAATTCAACTCTTTGATCACCACTGCTGTAGCATGGAATGAGAATGATATACTCCAGTGATCAAATTAAAGGGTTCAATTTGAAATTCCTAGCACCTGAAGAAGGCTGGAGCATACAATGGCTGAAACGTTGTAAACAAGGTAATAAAGATGAGGACAACAGTCCAAACATTGTACATAATGTAAATAGTACCTCATCTCAGACATGTAAACAAATATTTGTGAATAGAATAAGTAAAGAACAGGTAGGAAAAAAGTGTCTTTAATCTAACATGTTTCACTTAAAAAAACAATCTCTAAAGAAGCATGTTAAAGACAAATGATTTTAAATTTTTTTAAAAAAATACAGAGATACCTGTCACATGCAATAAAGCAATAGATGAATATTTTAAATGTAAAGGAAAAACTTTTGTTTGTGTTTTATAGCAACAGGTTCCAAGAGTGGGGTGGTAATTATTTATTGTTATATTTTTTACGTAAATATTGACACTTTTTAATTGATATAGTTTTGAGATCATTTTTAAAATAAATAGAAATTCATTACCCAACGAGAAGTTTGAATATATTTTTTTCACTCTGTATCTCTTCAATTGCATAAAGTTCTTTTATAGTGAAATCCATGGCAAGGCCGGATCCAGATTCAGTGCTGCTTTTGTTGCCTTTAGGGTTAGAAACTGAATTTGCATGGATATACAAGAGAAACATGCATTTGTCTTTGTTCTTGGAGTAACCTGCAACAGAAAAACATTCAATTGTTATACAAGACTAAATTTGTATTATGTTGGGAAAATATGTTCAATGATGAACTTAGATCACTGGTGCCCCCTAAATACGAATTTGAACGAGATACTAGATTAGCAACTAGATCCCACCCTTTTACAGTGAAACCGATAAAATGCAGCCGTAACTTCTACTCCAACAGTTTCTTTCCTCGCACTTCCCGACTGTGGAATTCTCTTCCACACGATTGCTTCCCCGACAGCTACAATCTCCAGGAGTTTAAATGTAAGGTCAATAGACACCTCCTAACACACTAAACTGCTCCTATTCTATCAAACACTCTTCCCATCTGCTCAACCCTCATCCTCGCTATCCTTACTCATCTGTCACCTCCTCCCTCCTGACATTCCCTATGTCTAACCACTCCTTCTCTTTACCTTCCCCTATGTAGCCCCATGCACAACAGTGGCAGTGGAATGATGATTAAAAAATGATGATAAATGATGATTAAAAAAAAAAAAAAAATACTGAATTTACTTTACAGATTTTTTTTTCTAGTCTGTTAGTATGGAAGGTTATTGAAAGCAAATAAAACTTTTTTGGTTCTGATTTAGTTTTCTGGTGTTTGTGAAATTAAATCTTAAGCACACATTACTGGATTTTCCAAAAGAGCATAAATGTCAGAATAAATTGACAGGATTTTATATATAAAAAAATAGCAGTATAGCTCAGCATTGCTTGGGTGTAATGAAAGCTTTAAAACTAATCCATGGTCTTGGAGCTCAGACTCAGCCTAAAGAATATTTGTGTGAAGTTTGGTGAGAATCGAATAAAAATTGTGGATTTGTATAAAGGACATACAGACAGATAAACAGACACACACACAGACATCTTGCCTTTTATATATATATATTATCGATTTTCTGCACTATTGTAAGAACTGCAACCTTTAAACTTCTGAATATCGTTTCTTATGTCTTTGTCTATGAGTGTATCAAATTTGATTAAAATCGGACCACTCCTTCTATAACCTGATTTTTTCCATTATCGATTTTCGATATTTATCGGTGGTACCTCAACACAAAACCTAGCTAAGAACACTCGCAGACGCTTATGGTACAACTGTGTAAATTTTCAAGAAAATCGATTCAGCCGTTTCGGAGTCTATAGGTAACACACACAAAGTTTCATTTATAAATAAGTCTAGATATGTTTTCATTCAATGGATATTTCTGCCACTAATTAAAAACAAGGGAAAAGTAAGATGAACAGATAAGAGGAAGCTTCCTGTGTGTATGAGAAGAAAAAAAATGAAGGAAAGATGTGTGGAGGTCAGGTGACAGGAAAAGAAAAAACTAAAGTAAAAGTTGAGGAGTGAAAGGAAAGACAAAAGCAAAAGCTGTGGAGAGAAAGATAAGAGTGAAGGACAGAAAATGTGGGAAGGTGAAGAGGACAAGAAAAAGAAAAAGTTACCGGGAGGAAAAGATTGGCTGTTTTTTTTTGTTTTTTTTTTTTACAATCTATCAACCCTTTCTGGGTTATTTAAAGATGAAACATAGTTTAGATTTTAAGAAAAAATATTCTTTTTATTTTTCAAGTGAATATTGCATTAACATTTCTTTTGAGAATAACAATGATTATTTTTCAGACAGAAGTTTTAGTATTTAACCAATATTTGAAGCAGAGTAGATGGAATCATATATTTCCCAAGGGTATTTGTGCATAAGTGAATGTAACGAACTCCAGTGGAACTCGAACTCTGCTTTCCAATTTCTCATCCTGAGCCACTATCCATTATACCACCCACACATCTGGAGAGGAAAGAAAATGTTTTGAAAGTATATGAAAATATTAGGTATTAAAATCAAGGGGATGAAAGACGAGAAAAACAAAAATTCAGGAAAGAAGAAAATTGCTAAAAAAAGTTGGTTCACTGTGTCATGTGAGACAATTTTTCTTACCCAAATTTGTCTTGGACCCTCTATAAGTCTACCATTTGTCCATGTATTGAATATTGTTGCCATATTTAGGCTGGTGCTTTTGCTAAGTATCTCAAAATTCAAAGAAGAATCTGCAATGTTATCAATCCCGACTTGGCAACCATGTTTCAATCACCTTCCCACTGTAACATAACTTTCATGTATTTTTCTATAAATATTCTTCTGGCAATTTATCTTGATGAGCTTCCATTTTTGTTACCTCAACTTCATGAATTTAAGTATAGTACTAGATGGCAATGAATGTTGGACAATATCTTCGAAGAAGAAGGAAAAACTTGAAGCAGCTGAAATGTGGTTCTACAGAAGGATGCTGCGAATATCATGTATCAAGCATGTGAGCAATGACAAGGTTTTGGAAAGGGTGGAAACGAAAAGGAAATTAATACTGAGCATCAGGAAGAGACAGCTAAAGTTCCTGGGACATGCAATGAGGAAAAAGAGCTTAAAGAACCTGATACTAACAGGCCAGATAGAGGGAAAAAGAGACAGGGGAAAGCAGTGAATAACATATATGAAGGACCTGATCAGGTGGATTATGGAACAAGGGTTGCATGGTGTAACAGGAGAAAGCGTGCTAAGAGCCACCAGGAATAGGGAGACGTGGAAAGCCATGATCGTCTACATCCTGAAAGGACATGGCACATAAAAGAAGAAGACTAGATTGGTAGCTACATCTCATAATTTTACTGTTGAAATTGATAAGTGTAACTATAGTTTTAACTAATAATATCTTCTTTAACACTTCTTGCTTTCTTGGCAACGGCAATATTTTTTTTTAATCAATTCAACTGAAGCAAGGCAATAATGCCATTAAGACACAAAGTGTTACTGGGAATGAAAGAGAATGAGAATACTTTAAAAGAAACCAGAAACCCGATGTGACACGATAACTAGACATATATGTATTTTATTATAATAGATTAGAATAGAAAATAGTTTAAAAACATATCTAACAAAAGTGAAAAAGAAGAGGAAAAAATAAATAAATAAACGCTTTTTCTTTTATGAGGAAAATTGTCCTCCGGTAAATGTTTGACTCAGTGATAAAGAGATAAAGTTCAGAAAAGTTCACTAGGTATGTTTTCGATGACCCGGTCAAAGGCTGTCCTTTACTGTATCTTGACCACACATTAAGCCTTTTCCGGCGGAAGCCTTATTAAGATAAAAAAAAAAAGATAACTGAAATTTCAGACTTACAGTCGCCGGTGGTCTAAAGCATTTCCGGATTTCCGGATTTTCATTTAAATAAATAGAAGTCAGTTGAGTTAAGAAAGTGAAGACAAGTTAGAGAGTTGAGAGTCCCGCCGGGTGCGAGCTTGAAGTAAGGATCTCCGTTCGTCTTGTTTCGTTCAGTTTGGGTTTGTTGATCTCCATTAATTAGAGTTAGAGCTGTGTGTCACATTCGCCTGCCCCAACCGACAAGGCTAACTCTAAACGAATAAAGCATCCTTTACAACTCATCCAAATTGTGGAAGTTCGTTCCTTATAGTCAATCTTGTACCCCCAGCTGTCCGGCCAACATTTTCAACAAACTCCTGGCAACATCACAGCATGGAGAACGGCTGCCGGAGAAATTGTTAAGACGGACCGTTGGGGTGTTACACCCGATCCTAAACAGGAAACAAGAGATAAACCTCTATCCCTGTTCAACAGACCAATGAGAAGTGTGAATCCGCCAATAGACAAACCTATCTACTCCTATCAAAGAAAAAATAAATAAATAAAATATAAATAACAAATAAAATTTTAGAGTTTAGATGGAAACATTAGAAGTATCGGGTAGATTTAAGAAGAAATTAGAAACCAAACCCTGAACAAGAAACAAGGGATAAATCCCTACTCCTCTTCAAAAGACTGAGAAGTGTGAAGATACTCTTGTAAATCTTAAAAAAATGTATGCAAAGTCATCTTCTATCTCCTTGAATCTTGTTCTTATTGCTCTCTATCCTCAGTAATCTGTTCTCAGTTTCCTCTTAGTAACTACTTGAATCTTAGTGTCTTTATCACTCAGTTTGTGGTGAAATGACTAAAAATCATAGAAGAGAAAAATTAAGAAACAAAGTCATAAGGAAGTCAAAATAGTAAAAGGAAAGTTCCAGCAGAAAAGCAAAGAAAGGAACATTCCATAGGAGAGGCAAAAAAAAATTTCCAGAGGAGAAGAAAAAGAAAGAAAAGAAATTTCCAGAGGAGAAGAAAAAGAAAGAAAAGAAATTTCCAGAGGAGAAGAAAAAGAAAGGAAATTTCCAGAAGAGGGGAAAAAGAAAGAAAAGTTCCAGAGAAGGAGAAAAAGAAAAAAAAAATTCCAGAGGAGAAGAAAAAGAAAAAAATTTCCAGAGGAGGAGAAAAAGAAAAAGAAAAGTTTCAGAGGAGGAGAAAAAAAGTTCCAGAGAAGAAGAAAAAGAAAAAAAAATTCCAGAAGAAGAGCAAAAGAAAAAACCGTTTCAGAGAAGGAGAAAAAGAAAAAAGTTCCAGAGAAGGCACAAAGAAAAAAAAGTTCTAGAGGAGGCATAAAGAAAGGAAAGTTCCACAGAAAGAACAAAGATAAAAAAAGGAATTTCTCTCTGAATTTCTGAGAAAATAAGAATAAATTAAATTGATATTGTAACACTGGCAGAAGTAGACATTTTGTTAAAACAAAATATATGCATTTCATTTTCTTTTTTCCATCACACTTACCAAATGAAAATCTCATTCTTTTTTAATAGCAAAAAATATTTTAAATTGAATTAAATTTTAAAAGTTTAAAAGTCATAAATGTTACAATCGTATTTTAGTTTTTACTGTATGTGTTAGAATATAAATAAACCTAAAAGTAACTGACCTTCATCAGAATTATTGACTTTGACAATCCCAGAAATTGAAACAATATCTCCAGGAACACAGCTGTCCACTGCAATAAGGAAAAACATAACTTAAAATGCAGGTTTGGGCATACATTTTGTCTCAATTTCTAAAATGTAACAGTGTTATGATTCTGAGTAATTCAGCTTAGTATCCTCATCTTTGTTGTTTTGATCATTAAAGTTCAGCTAGTGCACACAACAAAATTCCTTGTATATGCCAAAGTTCTGAAATAAAAAACTTTCTTTCTTGAATTTGCTGAGTATTTTTTGTGTCATGTACCTGCAGAACAAAAGCTATCATGGCTCTCCACAATTTCTAATTTTTGTTTGCTCTAGCTTTTGACTTTTTACCATTCCTCTATTTCTTTGTTCTGACATGGTTTGTGGTTCTTCACAATTTCCCATCTTTATTTGCACTAAGTAACTATCAGTTTTTTACAATGCCTACTTTTCCTTGTTCTGCTATGGTTTGTGGTTCTCCACAATTTCCTATTTTTATTTGCTCTCAGTAACTTTTCACTTTTCACCATTTCTCTTTGTCCTGCCATCTAATAACATCATTGATTATAGCAGGTTTTCAGCAACAAAACACTATTTTTCTAGATAGTCACTAACATTGGCTACATATTTCAACCTCAACAGTCATCTTACCAACTATAAATATAAAATAATAAAAATGATTCTTTGATGTCTTGGTGAAAGCTCTTTTTAAACCCTACCCTCCCAGAAACTATTGTGGTGATACCGAGCAAAAGCGAGGGACTGGATGTTTTGCTCTATAACAACCAGAAAGCAAATGAACAAAAATCATCTCTGCGCAGGTGTATTCGCGCAGATGTTCTGGTTGAAAAATAAAAATTAATCAAATATCAAATTTCCATTTTGCGAGCCTACGTGAATTTTATTTACCAGCCAATTTGTAAGCCCAGAATCAAATACAAGTATGAAATCCAAAAACGAGCTGTTTTAATCCAAAAAGCAGATATAAAAAGCGGATACAGACAGACAGGCAAGAGTAACCAGTGTCTCCCCTTGACTTAAGTCGAGCAGCTACTATGCTTGCCTCTTTACCTTCTTCACTGTGTCAAAAGTACTTACTGTCCTCAGGAGCGACTACTTCAAAGACATTCCTCACATCCCTCCGCTCCCCACATTCCTAAGCCTTTTATCTCTTTCAGCTCATTATTTGCCATGAACATTCCGTTGGACTTATATTCAAGTATTATTTTAATTGTAGACATTAATTGATATGTGTATATATAAATGATATTTTCTACTCAAATTGCTTTTCTTGATTTTATAATCATTTTATGACTTATAGTGGGCTATCTACCACAAGGCCAAATTCTGTTAACCTGCAACGGTATACTACTACCCTTCACTAGAATGGAATCCTACTACAACTAGAAAGAGGATAAGATACCCACAATACTATAAAAGCTGAATAATTGCCAAGCCTTTTCAAATGTTGTATTTCACCACTCAATTGAACAATGCATTATTCCATGAACCAAGTGTGGGCACAACACTACAATGCTTTTTTTGCACTGAAAAATGTTAATTCTAAAAGTCCCTTAAATTTCTGTTAGTTAAGTTTTCAGAAGTTAGTCTGTAATTAATTAATAGAATTGTTAAGTGTTTGTTTTATAATATTTATGATATAATTTTAGAAATCTACAAAACCTTTTCCAGCTTGACAATATATATTTTCTGAATCCTGTGTCAAATACATTTTTCTTTTATTTTCAAATGCATAGCATTTTTTTTAGAGCTGTACTTAAAAGTACAGCTCTAAAAGATGTGCATTGTAGTGCATTGGATATTGGCTCGGAACAAGAATTCGGGAAGCCAAGTTCGAATTCCAGCTGAATTCATTGCATTCACTTACACACAAATACCCTTGGGAAAGGTATTAATCCATCTATTCCTTCCAGTTATGGGTTAAATAACAGGACAGATTGGGTTCTATAGCCCTGGTCGGCAACCAGTCTACCACAGAAAGCAATGGCAACCTACTGCAGGATAATCTTCTGCCCAGTGAGTCACATCTCTTTTGAGACATGATCGCCCAAGCGTGTATCACGTATGGCACTTAACTGACTGACTGAGTTAAAAGTTACCGCTTTTTTCTGTTTGAAGTTAATTATCTAAATTTTCAATTTATGAAGAATTTTATAGTTTCTTATCAGCAAAAATTCATAGGAATTTTCAAATGTTATTTGGTAAATTTGATTGGCACATTTGAACAAAACTAATACCATCATTAAGGAAGATTTTTTCATGATTAACATTTGACTTCTTTAGACCTTTCTAGAATCAGCAAATTTGTCAGAATAAAAAATTATTCATATTCTATCATTTTAACTAGAGCTCCAAAATAGTCTCAAAAAGATTTCTAATTTTTTTAATTGGTAGCTGTCCCTTGTTTTTATTTACAAATGTCAAATTGGAATAGTGCTCATGTCATTGATAACTGAACTGCAGACCCTTACTTTTTTTCCTATTTACCATTAGGAATTGCTTTTCTCCTTCAAATCTGAATAAACTTTTTTGGCAAAACATTTATTTTTAAGCAACAAAAATTAGTTGTGAAAAATCTTTTTTCTTAAAAAAATTCAAGTCCGAATTAAATCTGTTTGAATTAAAAGTTCAAAATCCCAATCCGACTTCTGCAGTGTTTAAAAACTGGCATCCCTGGCAAAATAATTTTAGATTTTGAACCATATTTTACTCTTTATATAAACTTAATTTGTACAAAGTTTGAAAGTAATAGTAGAGATTTTTGTTTCTGTAAGAATATTCATGTACTTAAATGGCTACACCTTATTTTAAACTGTGAATTTTCTAATTTTTCAGATAAGTGTCAAATCTGTCTAAAATGAGTCAAGTTTATGTGGTGGTAGGGATAAATACAGACTTAAATAGTTTTCAGTAACAAGTGCCAACAATGTTTTTATAAAGATGATTCACTTTTCCATTTTGTAACAAACATTATTTTATAAATACAACTTCCAACAGTTAAAAAAATAGATTTAAAAAAATGTTTTTCATTAACTATTTAAAAAAAATAAAAATAAAAAAAAGTGACTTGTTTATGTTTTTTTTTTTTACATGCATGAAAATATTGTTTATCTAAATTAAATTTCTAAAAAATTCCTACTTTAACCAATCATTCCACTCTCTTTTTATCAGCACACATAATAAAGAAATAAATTTTAAGGCAGATGTTTGCGGTTAAAGAAAAACAGTAAACTGTGTAGATTAGTTGAAAATTTGTTGATGTAATATTACAATGTATTGATGAATTGGGAAAAAGAGCACAATCTTTTTTCTTCAGGAGTGGGAACTGGAGTAGCTCCTTTTTTATGAAAGAAGTGAGGAGGAGAGCACACTCCATTTTACAGTGTAGGAGAAAGAACCACTCCACAATTTGAAGAGTGCATAAAACTCTGATTAACTCTAAGTTAGAAGGATTTCAAACAAATGATGTTGAAACACCGGACCTCATACAATCACCAAAGTTAAGCAACATAGAGTCTGGTCAGTAAATAAACCACTTGGAAATACCATGTGCTGTAAGCTTGGATATGCAAGGGGTGTAATGGATAACTCAAAAAGAGCTGAGCTTGAATTCCAATCTGGTTTGTTACATTCACATATACATAAATAACCTTGGGAGAGGCATGAATTCACCTCTTCATTCCCAGCTAAACATTGTGATAACAACAACAAAGATGAAGACAATAGTCTGCATACAAATAATGTACATAAAGAGTGATTAATGTAACTTTTATTTTTAAAGGCTACCCAAAAAGGGATATTTTCAAAGTACACCAGCACAGAAAAACAAATCTGACCACAGGTTCAAAAAATATTAAATAGATTATCACTTTAAATCCTAATCCACCCAAAATCTTTTAAATCTTTTCAAATGACTTCAGTCAGTTTCTCACCGATGCGACATGGCTTCCTCATGTCTATTCTACAAATATTTTTATAGCAAAATATTGATGAAAATTGTTTCCTGGAGCCCTGTCCACGTTAATTTAAGCATGTTACTAGATTGGCATCTAGGACTCACCCTTTCAATGTGGAAACAGTTAAATGTAACTGTCACTTCTACTCTAACAGTTTCTTTTCTTGCATTTTCTGCCTGTGGAACTCCCTTCCATTTACTTGCTTCCCTGATAGCTACAATCTTGAAGACATCAAGATTTAATTTAATTTCAGAATTCAGTCAGAGGCACTAGAAGTATCGTGTGGCAATAGACTTTAAAAAGAACTGGAAAAAAAAACCCAATCATAAACATGAAACAAGAGAAAAACTTTTACTCCTGTTCAAAAGACCGAGGTGGGGTGCAAATGATAGGCAAACCTATCTACTCCTATTAGAAGAGAAGAAAAATAATAATAATAATAATTAGTGAATTAGTAAAATCTTAGAGCTCAGTCAGAGATGTTAAAAGTACAGAGTTGAGGCACAAACTGGTTCATGGTTTCAGTGGAAAATCATTGCCATCTGGATTTTTTATAATCTAGCATCTTTGCTAAAATTGCAAAATCTAACAAAATTTTATATTTACTTAGAGATTATTTAAGTGTTTGTTTTATTTGGTTAACTGGTGATAGAAGTTTGATTGTTTTATTTGGTTAACTGGTGATAGAAGTTTGATTTCTTTTTACTGAAAAACGCATGCGGTCAAATTACACACTGTATATGCATTTTGCTGTATAAGACTCCTCCTTGTAGAGCCAACAGTCATCTAGCACAATAAGGTGAACTGGGCTCCATAATTATACATGCAGCTGTGATAACATGGAATTGCTGAGTGGAGGATTTTCTAGACAAGTTAATGGTGAGGTGGGTGAGTTGCCCTGATGGCATCAATGGCCATGTGTCTGTGACCGAGGTGAGCCTTTAAATTGGAATATTGGTTGGTTGGTTTTGTTTAGTGGCATATCAAATTCTAAGGGTTATAATACTTGGTTATTTCAATAATCAGAATCTATTTTTCATGCAGACAATTTTTGAGCCAACCCACATCTTAAGTTGAATGTAACACTTTGGCTGATTTGGCACAAAGCTTAGGTCAGAAGAGGTTCTCATGCAGGTAGTCATGTGATATCAGGCAGCATGGTCTCCCCTCATCTCAATCCTGGCAATTACTAACACCAATTCTAACTGTGACTGTCTTCAGATACTTGAGCCTTCGTATTTATGGACATCTACTCACAACGGGGAGCCGAGTTCGAATTCCAGTTGAATTCATTGCATTCACTTACGCGCAAATACCCTTGGGAAAGGTATTAATCCGTCTCTTCCTTCCAGTTATGGGTTAAATAACAGGACAGATTGGGTTCTATAGCCTTGGCCGGCAACCAGTCTACCACAGAAAGCAATGGCAACCTACTGCGGGATAATCTTCTTCCCAGTCAGTCACGTCTCTTTCGAGACATGATCGCCCAAGTGTGTTTCACGTATGGCACTTAACTGACTGACTGACTGACTGACTCACAAAGAATTTCTTTGTTGCCTATCGAAAATTAATTACATTTTCAATTCAGGGGTTCTCCTTTTCCATAGGTAGCAGTTACAGACATCGATCTGCCCCAATAACATCTTTCTCTCATTGGCATCTCACACCAATACCCTTCAAGGGGCATAGGCAATTTCTCCACCTTCCTTGGCATTGCACCTATGCCTGCTACCTCATCTATCCTCTAACCAATCTGATCTAACTGCTTCAGCTTTACTTTAACTCACGGCCAATTACTGAATTTTATCATTTCATATTTTTCCAACACAAGGAAAAATTCCATTTCAATTTAGATTTTTACCAGATGGCTCCCTCAATTTTTGTTAGGGTCATTAATTTATTTTATCACAAAAAATCTTTATCCTCTGGCCCTGTTTATAGTACAATCCTGTTCTGTTGGGTGTGGTCATTAAGAATATTTTATCATTCCCAATTTTGCTTATACAAAATTCTCCAGCTGGTCCTGAATTTTGATAATCTGTACTCTGGAAACAGGAACCATTAATCAGCTATCAAAGATTCACCACATGGCTCTCTTGAAATTTGCTTTTTCCATGGGAAATTCTTTAGGTTTAGAGATTTCACTTGATTCTTTCTCTTGGTATATCTATTGTTCCATCCATTAACACTCCATTTCTAGTCACCAATGCCGAATAATGTTACAGGAAGAGCCAAGCTGTTAAACCAACAGTTGTCTTAAATATCGCCTACCTACCCAGCCAGATTTTATCTGAATAAAACAACTATTTTATAATATAGGAACAAGGGTTCACATTCTTATTCCACAACATAGTATTTGTCTTTATCCTGTTTACTTGCAGTGAACCCTTTCCTAGCTTTCAGCGCACATTGATGTGATTGAGAACCAAAATAAAGCATGGGGTAATCATTGGCAAATCGGTAGAAAGCTTGGGGAGAGGTTGCATTATATGTTTATATTGTCATTATAATCTGATATGTCCCGGAAAGGGATATATATATTATTCGAAATAGCTAAGTGGTTTTGGTAAAATGTAACCGGGTAGGACAATCTAGCAAATAGACGTAATGGACGGTACTCGTCATAGTCGTATGCAGAGACGTAGACTTATGCAATACACGTAGACCTATAGCCATAGACCTATATTCATCCTCACCTTAGTCTATATTTATGGCTGACACCAGCCAATCATATTACTGTGATGGGGAACCAAGGTGTATGCATATTCATACATCACGTATTCATTACATCACCTCCCCCTTTCCCATGAAATTTAGCTTCAATATTTTCTCTTTTTAGGGTCTGGACATAATCGATTGACTTTTTTCCTAAGTCTTTTTCGCCTCAATCCTCTCTGCCATAGCGGCATTTGACACCTGGCCTTGAGGTCGGGAATACCTCCATTGGCAAATGTTGACTTGCTGAAACGGGAATTTCAAATGTGTCATACAGGATTTCTATTGGAATTTCTTCGGTATTGTCTGTGACATCTGTAGTGTCTGGGTCTCAGTTGATTCCAATATCTTTTGCACCAAAATTTTTCCCCTTTTCTGTCATATATGACCTATCCAATTCTTCTGGTTATCATTCCTTCTTCCCAATACATTTTTCCAGCCCTAAAGTTTTTGAAAAAAACTGTCACCTGGCTTATACACTTTAGTCATCTGGTTTTCTTTTTTAGCAGTTTTCTTTACTGGACTAAGCAACAGCATGTCAAAGACAGTGTATTTTCCACACAAATATTAACTCTGCTGGCGATAATCCTGACGTCATATTCTGGTTTGGCATGATCCTATATACGGCCAAAAATTTCTGAATACTTCTTTTGTTTGTGTAACACCCCAACTGACCATCCTAACAATTTCTGCGGCGGCCATTCTCCACGCTGTGATGTTTGCCGGGAGTTTGTTGAAAATGTCAGCCGAACAGCTGGGGGTACAAGATTGAACTATAAGGAACGAACTTCCACAACTTGGATGAGTTGAAAGGATGCTTTATTCGTTTAGAGTTAGCCTTTTCGGTTGGGGCAGGCGAATGTGACACACAGCTCTAACTCCAATTAATGGAGATCAACAAATCCGAACTGAACGAAACAAGACGAACGGAGATTCTTACTTCAAGCTCGCACCAGGCTGAACTCCCCTTCACTTAACTGACTCTCTCACTTAACTGACTTCGATTTATTTAAATGAATCCGGAAATCCGGAAATGCTTTAGACCACCGGTGACAAACATTGGCGACTGTAAGTCTGAAATTTCAGTTATCTTTTTTTTTATCTTAATAAAGCTTCCGCCGGAAAATTCTTAATGTGTGGTCAAGATACAGTAAAGGACAGCCTTTGACCGGGTCATTCGAAAACCTACCTGCTGAACTTTATCTCTTTATCACATTAAATCACTGAGTCAAATATTTACCGGAAGAGTGGTAGGATCTAAAACAGTAATCGGATACCGTTGTCTCTTCCACAATTTTCCTCATAAAAGAAAAAGCGTTTATTTATTTATTTATTTTTTCCTCTTCTTTTTCACTTTTGTTAAATATGTTTTGAAACTATTTTCTATTCTAATCTATTTTCTATTTTAATCTATTATAATAAAATACATATATGCCTAGTTATCGTGTCACATTTGTGTCAACGCCTTGACTTTTCTTTAACACATGTTTAAAGGTGTCCATGAATTTTTCCACCTGTCCATTTGATCTTGGATGATATACTAGCATTGTCACATGATCAATGGACAATGATGAACAGAATTCCTTGAATTCTCTTCCCGTAAACTGTGTTCTGTTGTTGCTGACTAAAGTTTTAGGGAGACCAAAGCGACTAAAAATTTCATTAAGTGCATTTATTGTATTTGTTGTAGTCGGATGTCTGCACTTAACAATTTCTGGCCACTTAGTGAAATTGTCCACAATAATTAGGTAATAAGATCTATTCATGGGCCCTGCATAGTCGATATGCAATCGAGTCCATGGGACATCTGTCTGTGGTCATGGTTGAATCTTTACCGGTAGGTCCCTTGCTGAAGTTGACATCTTCTGCACTGTTTCACCAAGTTTTCTATGTCTTGGTCCATCCTCGGCCAATAGGTAAAGCTTCTCATTAGAGATTTCATTCTCCCTGGATGACCAGTGTGAAACTCTTTCAGAATTTTCTTTTGTAGAGTACCTGGCATTACCACTCTGTGTATAGTAATACCCGTTCACAGATTGAAAACGGTAACACACTAATTCCTTTTTTAGATTTCTCAATCAACCAGACTTGCTTTTTCATTTTTTTTAATGAAATCATCATTCTCTGCTGCTTTTTTCACATTTTCTAGCATAACCAGTAGTTCTCTAGTAGTGCTGCATACCAGACACAACAATTCACTTTCGTCTCTTAGCACCACTATCAGTGTTTCTTTTAATGGTTCTGCACATTCAGGTATCAATCTTGATAACCCATCATCGTGACCTAGCTTCTTTGAAGGCACATATTCTATTTTGAAATTATAATTCAATAGAATTACAGCCTAACATTGTAGTCAATTTTCTGTGTGAGTTGGTATACCTATTTTAGTTTTCCAAATATTGATAACAGCAGTTTGTGATCTGTTTGCAGAATAAACTCACTGCTGTATGTGAAATTTTTTTCATAGCCTAGATTATTGTTAAACTCTCTTTTTCAATTTGACTGTAACATTGTTCAGGAGGCAGTAACATTCTCAAAGCATGTGCTATTGGCTTCATAGATCCATCCTCAAATTTATGAAGCAATACAGCACCTAGCCCCTCATAACTGGCATCTGCTGCTACAATAATTTTCCTGTTCAGGTTGAAATGCACTAACGATAGGTCTGCTAATAGACAGCTTTTTATTTTTTTAAAATCATGCTCGCATTCTTTTGACCATATCCACTTTGCGCCCTTTTTCAACAACTCATTTAAAGAAGCCCTCATATCATACATTTTTGGGATATAAATGCTATAGTAATTTACTAATCCCAAGAACGCCTGGAATTTAGCCACATTATCAGGTGCTGGCATATTTTTTATAGCCTCAGCTCTTTCTGGATCTGGTTTTCTTCCTTTACTGTCAATGATCTGCCCCAAATATTTTATCTTCTTTAAGAAGAACTCGCATTTTTCAGCACTCAACTTGAACCTGTATTCCTCAATTCTCTGAGATACTGCTCTAATATGCATTTTGTGTTGGGCCTTGTTTTCACTTTTAATCAAAATATCATCTAAATATGCGATTACATACTCCATACCAGCCAACATTGTGTCCATTATTTGCTGGAATAGGCTTGGAGCTACCTTTAATCCAAACAGATGACAATTTAGTTTAAACATCCTTTTATGTGTGTTTATTGTCAGGTACTTTGAACATTCTTCACTGACTTTAACCTGAAGGTAAGTCTCTGACAAGTCCAACTTTGAAAACACTCTACCGTTTAATTTAGTGAATATATCCACCGGTAGAGGGTATGCATGGTCTTTCAAACAGTCATTTAAACCTGTCAAAAAAATCTGTGCACACTTTAATTTTCAGATTTTCTTTTTTATATATATGGTTAGAAACGCCCAATCTGAGTAACTGACTTTCAAAATTTCGCCACTTTTCTCCGACCTTTCTAATTCCTCATTTCTGGTGTCTAGTGTCGAAAATGAGACTTTTTTTCTTTGGTTTAAAAATTGGTTTAACATTTTCTTTCACTTCAAAATTGACTTCTGTTTTTGTGCACAGGCCTAATCATTCTGAAAAAATGCGAGGGAATTCACTTTTCAAATCTGTAATAAATCTTTCTGTTTGCTTCATCTTATTGTTCTCTATGACATTAACTTTGTTACAGAAAGCATTTACTGGTAATTCCCATACGTTAAACAATACAATTCAATCTAAACCAAAGAGGTTTACTGAACCAGGGAGCACATACACTTTCGATTTGTGAATTTTCCCCACGAACGAAATGTTACATTTTAATTCACCTTTAAACTAAAGTCTTTTTCCTGAGACTCTCCTAGCAATTTTGTCTGTGTTAGTCAATGGTGGGTAACCGAATTTTTCCATATTTGCTCGTTTATTACTGAGATATTACTTCCTGAATCGAGTAATAATTTTACGGTCTGCCCATTTATTTTTACATTGAGGTACATTCTTCTTTCACCCCTCTTCAATTTCGTTTTTCAACCAAACTATGTTCATCTTTGTTTGCGACTTTGATTTTACTTTTCTGTTTTTCCCAACAATGAGAACTTCTATGGCCTACATGCCCACAATTAAAACACATTTTATCCCTAAAGAAACAACCTTTCTTTATATGCTGTCCTCCACACGAACTGCATATAATTTTTCTTTCTTTATTCTGTATCCACTTCTGTTGTCTTACAATTTGTACTCGTGAAATGCTCTTCTCCTCAATCCGAGTGTTATCTTTTTTTTATGCTTATAAGTCGCTGACATTCTTCCGTTACTTTTTGTAGCATAATCTTTGGACCCTGTTCCATAATAGTAAGGATTCTTGATCTAATTTCTTTATCCTTCAGTGCTGTTAGCCCCTGCACAAAAATTAGACACTTGAACATGTCACTTGACAATTCCCTTAATTTAAACGCCTCACACTGTGCAGTAACCATATCTGTATACATGACAAAATCATCATCCTCTTGTTTTACAATAGACACTTGTATCGTGCATGAAATAGACTACCTCTTTTATCAAAAATTTTTGACAAAATTTCTACTGTTTTGTTGAATGTAATTTCTTCTCGCTTCTTTGGGAGGATTAAATTTGCGTATTTCGTATTTTCTTCTGTTCCCAACTTCTGCAACAATAAAGTGATTTTTTTCTTCGTCAGACCATTATTCACATCTTTTCATAAAATATTGTTTCAAATCTACGAAAATAAGCCGAAATGTTGAACCACTGTCGGGGTCATATTTAAATTCAGTGAATTTGAAATTCTTGCCACAGAAAAAAATCTAGAACCCGGTTTTTTTGTTGTCCTTGATAATATGTCTTCCCAAATTGATTGACTTTTGCCTGTTGTTTGAATAACTTTTCAAATGTTTCTTGTTGCTGCATAAATTGTTGTTGTTGGAATTGTTGCTGTTTATGTTGTTGTTGTTGCTGTAAAGTGACTTGTAGCACCTTCGTTAATTCTGCAATTTGTTCCATTCTGCCAACATATACACAAAATTTTCTGCTCCAATTTATGTATACAATAAAATAAAGTCCAAACAGGGGAGGGTGCACTTATTTACTTTCTGTAAGTGTTGCCAAAGTTTTTCCTTTTCTAATGTTCCTCGTTAATAAGTGTTCAAACAAAAAAATGAGGAAAAACTTACTTTCTAACATTCTTTGTTAGTAAGTGTTGTCAACTGTATTATTATTTTTTTAAGTCTTGTGAAGTTGTTCCGAATTCTTTGTTGCCAACTGATATGTCCTGGAATAGGATATATATTATTCGAAATAGGTAAGTGGTTTTGGCAAATGTAACTGGGTAGGACAATCTAGCAAGTAGACGTAATGGATGGTACTTATTGTAGTCATATGCAGTATGCTGAGATGTAGGCTTATGCAATAGATGTAGACCTATAGCCGTAAACCTATATCCTTCCTCGCCTTAGTCTGTATTTATGGCTGACACCAGGCAATCATATTATGGTGAGGGGGAACCAAGGTGTATGCCTATTCATTACATCATAATCAATGTTGAATAATTCAATAAAATTTGTTTGGTAATAAACAGCTTGAAAAAGTTACATTATCACCTTGTCCTTGCAATCATATACAAATACAACACATCTATATTAGACTCTTTAGTTAAGTAAAAATCATCATCACTTTAATGCTAAGGATAAATAGTAAAAATTTTCACTATTTGAATTATTCAGACTATTTGCATTTTTACAATGTTTCAAACGTATGCTCCAGTCTTCTTCAGGTGCTAGGAATTTCGAACCAAACCCTTTATTATGATCACTGGCGTATATTATTCTCATTCCTTGTGTGAAGCCACTTCTGGTAGTCATGAGTTATCTCCTTTTAACCTAACTCTATAAGTTATTTGTTCACCAATGCTGTAGCCTGGTATTGAACTCACAACTCTTTGGGTCAAGTCACTGGAACTAACCAACATCTATATCCACTGGGCCATGTATCACACAAGGAATGAGAATATACCCCAGTGATCGTAATAAAGAGTTTGGTTCGGAATTCCTAACACCTGAAGAAAACTGGAGCGTACAATGGCTGAAACGTTGTAAAATTGACAACAAAGATGAGGATAATAGTCTGAATAATGTAAATAGTGTAAATACTACCTCATCTCAGAAGTATAGACAAATAGTAAAAATTTTACCTAAATCATTTGTCAAATCACAATCAATGGTACGAGGAATCCTACCAGATTCTTTCTGATCTTCACCTATGATTTCTTGTAGTCTGCAAATAAAATAGCATTTGTCATGACATTTCAGTATAATGTTAACAAAAGTGTTAAACATCTTCACAGAAGATAGTGTTTTATTAAAACACTAAAAACAGGCATTTTAAAATTATATATATATATATATATATATATATATATATATATATATATATACACACAAAAATAAAATCAAAAGGGTAGAAGAGCAAAGATGAGAAAAAAACTACTCACTGTAAAGTAGGGGATTGAAAAAATGCAATAACTAAAAAAGGTTAATCAATTATTGATCCTTGCTCTTCAGAGCCAATTGAGGACAAAAGTGTATATATATATATATATATATATGAAAAAATAAGGGACAGAAAAGAATTGGGAAGAAAATCTGAAGTATAAATCACAGACAGGTCACATTCAGACTCCACAAACATTCCTTCTGTGTACAGACAGAAGGCTGCTTAAATTTAATTTAAATTGTATCAAGAATTTTTAGATGGTAATCTGAATGAACTTTGCTGTTTATAGTGAAAAGATCCACAGAAAAAGATGAAAATTGATTTTCTTGTTTTTTTTATCATTTATCAACCTTTTGTAAATTATTTAAAACCAGAACATATTTTTAAATTGTAAGAAACTTTTGAAGTTAATAATAATTTACTGATACAAGTTTTACTAATCTAAGCTTATTTATAAATGGAACTTTGTGTCTATGTGTGTCCGTTACTTAAACTCCGAAACAGCTGAACTGATTTTCTTGAAAATTTACACAGTTGTACTATAAGCATCTGCGAGTATTCTTAGCTAGGTTTTGTGTCGAGGTAACCCCAATAAATATCGAAAATCGATAATCAAAAAAATCGGGTTATAGAAGGAGTGGTCCAATTTTAATCAAATTTGATACACTCATAGACAAAGACATAAGAAATGATATTCAAAAGTTTCAAGATTGCAGTTCTTACAATAGTGCAGAAAATCGATAATATATATATATATATATAAAAGGCAAGATGTTTGTGTGTGTGTCTGTTTATCTGCCTATATATCTGTATTTTTTTCAGCCCTTTTCTTTTAGTTTTTGCTTTGGGTTTGGCTCTAAGTAGGTATAATTGTAGTTCTTAGTCTCAGCCATGATACCATTTACTCAGAGGACTTATTTAGCCTTCAAAATTCAGTTTACGACGAAAATAACTTATTTGAGATTGATACCAGGAAATCAAAATTTGACTTACATCCATTCATTTTTCTTTCAGTCTACGGTTTTGCTTTAACTGGAAACAACTATAGCTTTTTAGTCTTTTGTGTGAACATTCAAAGAGTCTGAGCTCCAGGACCATGGATTAGTTTTAAAGCTTCTATTACATCCGAGCAACGCTGGACTGTACTGCTAGTTAACTTATAGCTGGAAAGGAGAGAGAAGTGGTGGATTCCTACTTTTCCCAAGGTTATTTGTGTATGGGTTAATATAATGAACCTGACCGGAATTGGAGCTTAGCTCTCTGATTTTCAATTCCAAGCTGTTTTCCATTATACCACCTGCACATCCAAGCTTACAACACCTGGTATTCCCAAATGCCCATTCATCTAGACCAGGCTTTATGTTACTTCTGGTGATTGTACAAAAACCGGTGTTTCAACTTAATATAGCTGTAAGCTGAAAGTATATTTTTTTGTTTTAACTAATGTTCACCTAATACAATGACCAAGAGCCACTCAAGGTAAAGGGTTACTGTGTGGTGTTGTATTAGTGTAAGAAAGGGTAATAAGTGAAATTCTTCGGGATATGCAGGAAAGATAACACAAAACCTGAAGATATCAAGATTTAATTTAATTTCAGAATTCAGTCAGAGGCACTAGAAGTATCGTGTGGCAATAGACTTTAAAAAGAACTGGAAAAAAAAAACAATCATAAACACAAAACAAGAGAAAAACTTTTACTCCTGTTCAAAAGACCGAGGTGGGGTGCAAATGATAGGCAAACCTATCTACTCCTATTAGAAGAGAAGAAAAATAATAATAATAATTAGTGAATTAGTAAAATTTTAGAGCTCAGTCAGAGATGTTAAAAATATAGAGTTGAGGCACAAACTGGTTGATGGTTTCAGTGGAAAATCATTGCCATCTGGATTTTGTATAATCTAGCATTTGTGATAAAATTGCAAAATCTAACAAAATTTTATATTTACTTAGAGATTATTTAAGTGTTTGTTTTATTTGGTTAACTGGTGATAGAAGTTTGATTGTTTTATTTGGTTAACTGGTGATAGAAGTTTGATTTCTTTTTACTGAAAAACGTATGCGGTCAAATTACACACTGTATATGCATTTTGCTGTATAAGACTCCTCCTTGTAGAGCCAACAGTCATCTAGCACAATAAGGTGAACTGGGCTCCATAATTATACATGCAGCTGTGATAACATGGATTGCTGAGTGGAGGATTTTCTAGACAAGTTAATGGTGAGGTGGGTGAGTTGCCCTGATGGCATCAATGGCCATGTGTCTGTGACCGAGGTGAACCTTTAAATTGGAATATTGGTTGGTTGGTTTTGTTTAGTGGCATATCAAATTCTAAGGGTTATAATACTTGGTTATTTCAATAATCAGAATCTATTTTTCATGCAGACAATTTTTGAGCCAACCCACATCTTAAGTTGAATGTAACACTTTGGCTGATTTGGTTAAATCTGGCACAAGGCTTAGGTCAGAAGAGGTTCTCATGCAGGTAGTCATGGCAGCATGGTCTCCTCTCATTTCAATCCTGGCAATTACTAACTCCAATTCTAACTGTGACTGCCTTCAGCTGCTTGAGCCTTCGTATTTATGGACATCTACTCACAAAGAACTTCTTTCTTGTCTATCAAACATTAATTACATTTTCAATTCAGGGGTTCTCCTTTTACATAGGTAGCAGTCACAGACATCAATCTGCCACAATAACTTCTTTCTCTCATTGACATCTCACACCAATACCCTTCAATGGACATAGGCAATTTCAAAATAAATTATAGTTTATAACCACTTCAGATGATGTGTTGAGTTTTCTTTTATGTATATCATATTACTTTGGATAATATACATTGAGCTCTCTATACAGATCTATCACTTAATATTTTATCTATCTAATCTAATCTAAACTTATTTATAAATAGAACTTTATCTGTGTGTGTGTGTCTGTCTGTTACCTATAGACTCCAAAATGGCTGAACCGATTTTCTTGAAGATTTACACAGTTGTACTATAAACGTCTGTGAGTGTTCTTAGCTAGGTTTTGTGTCAAGATATTCCCGATAAATATTGAAAATCGATAATCGAAAAAATTGGGTTATAGAAGGAGTGGTCCAATTTTAATCAAATTTGATACACTCATAGACAAAGACATAAGAAACGATATTCAGAAGTTTCAAGGTTGCAGTTCTTACAACAGTGCAGAAAATCGATAATATATATGTATAAAAGGCAAGATGTTTGTGTGTGTGTGTTTATCTGTGTGTATGTCTGTATTTTTTTCAGCCTTTTTCTTTTAGTTTTTGCTTTGGGTTTGGCTCTAAGTAGGTATAATTGTAGTTTTTAGTCTCAGCCATGATACCATTTACTCAGAGGACTTATTTAGCCTTCAAAATTCAGTTTATGAAGAAAAAAACTTATTTGATATCAATACCAAGAAATCAAAATTTGACTTACATCCATTCATTTTTCTTTTAGTCTACAGTTTCACTTTAACTGGAAACAACTATTGCTTTTTAGTCTTTCATGCCAATGTCCAAAGAGTCTGAGCTCCAGGGCCATGGATTAGTTTTAAAGCTTTCATTACATCCGAGCAACACCAGGCTATACTGCTAGTATTAAATAGAACTGGAATAAACTAAAATTTACACTTGGCTGTTTTTGTTGCTGAAATACTAAATATCAACTTACCTGAGTGTCTGCCAATCTATTGAATCTGTCAGTGAAGAACTGTGTTTGGGAATAAAACTTTTGCTACGGCATTCAGATTCTGTACACTGGATGAAAGAGAATACATTGTTACAAAGAGAATATTTTACAAGTTGATTATTTCAACATATCTATTGGATCATATATAGAATGATTAAATACAACTAGAATTAGCATTGGATAGAATCAAATTCTCAGAGAGATTAATTCATTAGAAGACACATCTTCATGCAACTTATTTTAAAAGTCAGGGGGGTTGGGATATACAGGCTGCGATGAATAAATTGTCGTCTAAATTATGCAAAAAAAAAAAAAAAATGAAAATAACACCAACAGTTCATTTTAACAGATACATTTAGCAAAGTTACACAAAAATATCTTGTAAAAGATTTGCTCTAAAGAGCAAATTTATCTAATAAAATCACCAGTGGCTTCAACCACCACCTCCAGATGACTTTAGAATCTCTTGCAACTCTTCTGGGTGGTCTCTTTATTTAAGTTGGTGAATGTTGCCATAATCCTTGCCATCAGTTCATCTTTGGTGTTACAAAAAGTTTTCTTGGTCTCTTGCTCAACTGCACCACACACGTAATAATCAAGGGCAATGCAAGTCTGGTGAGTTAGGTAACTAGATGTAAGGGGTAATGTGGTTGCAGAAATTGTCTGACAGCCATTACTGGGCCCTGCTTGTGTGTCATGGTGCAGAGTCCTGTTGCTAGATATAAGGTCTTCAAGCAGCCACTATCTCCTCAAGTCACTTGAAGTAGACCTCTGTGTTGAGCCTGGGGCCATCACAAAGAAATTATGGAGTTCATTTATCAGAATAATCAGAGTGACATTTTTCGAGCTGACTTACCTTTATAACTACCATTAAACTCATCCGACTTTTTCTTACAGGCGGTGCCCAACTGACCCTACTATACTGTGAAGTCAATAAAATCAAAAACAAACAATGTGTATGCATGAAATAAAAAATATAAAATGGCGACATTGTACATATAGCACCCTGTATGTTGATCTCAAATATTGTGATAAAAAGCAACAATAAAAAAACTAATAAAAAATTTAACAAAAGAATACTTTCATATGAAAAAAATTAAAGCTATGAAGTTCGTGTCTCTCTAGATTTTCGGGATGGGGAGTTGCATTCTTCACATTTAGATGAAAGTCCTCATCTTTGTAGTTACAAATCACAATATTTCAGCTGTTATTTACTCCAGCTTTCTTCAGATATCTGTTGATCCAGGTAGCCTTCATAGAATCTCAAATTGGACCCTTTATTTAATCAACAGGGTAGACTATTCTTGTATCTCTGCTCATGTTTAGAGATATCATTTTTTTTTTGTTTTTTTTAGTACTGTACCCTTACTTTACAGGATATCCTATGGATTAAAGCAGTGGTTCATGAATTTGGTGGAATAGTATTTGTGAGTTCAATCCCTGTGCCAGGTAGTGAATTCATACTCATTTATACTGGAAACAGGGTGAGCAATAAATTAACTGTACTAATAGCAACAAGATGAGATATGCCTAGACATGAACAAGAACTCTCTTTCCTTGTAGATTAAATGAAAATTACTCAGATTGACAGACACCTGAAAAGGGTCTGAAAGAACAATGGCCAAAACATTGTAATAATAGCTATAAAGATAAGGACATTAATAATATATGATGGCTGACCAATCATATGCAAGTATGCCTGTCTACATATATATATGATGGCTGATCAATCATATGCAAGTATGCCTGTCTACATATATATATGATGGCTGACCAATCATATGCAAGTATGCCTGTCTACATATATATATGATGGCTGACCAATCATATGCAAGTATGCCTGTCTACATATATATATGATGGCTGACCAATCATATGCAAGTATGCCTGTCTACATATATATATGATGGCTGACCAATCATATGCAAGTATGCCTGTCTACATATATATATGATGGCTGACCAATCATATGCAAGTATGCCTGTCTACATATATATATGATGGCTGATCAATCATATGCAAGTATGCCTGTCTACATATATATATGATGGCTGACCAATCATATGCAAGTATGCCTGTCTACATATATATATGATGGCTGATCAATCATATGCAAATATGCCTGTCTACATATATATATGATGGCTGACCAATCATATGCAAGTATGCCTGTCTATATATATATATATATGATGGCTGATCAATCATATGCAAGTATGCCTGTCTACATATATATATATGATGACTGATCAATCATATGCAAGTATGCCTGTCTACATAGTTGCAAACACTTGCACAGGAACATTTGTGTTTGTTCAACATCCACAGAGCCCAACTGTGATTTATACTAAAACTATGCTGAGCAGACCTTAATTACTGGGAGAGAGCACATTATCTGGTGTGATCAGTCAGTCAAGTGCTATATATGATACATGCTTGGGCAATCATGTCTTGAAAGAGATATGAATGACTGGGCAGAAGATGTTCCTGCAGAAGGTTGCCATTATTTCCTGCAGTAGACCGGTTGTCAACCAAGGCTAAAGAAACTAATCTGTTCTACTATTTAACCTGAGAAACGACAAATCAATATCTTTCCCAAGCGTATTTGCATGTAAGTGAATACAACGAATTTGAATTAGAACTCGGCTCTCCGATTTCTCATGCCAGTCTGAACAAGGTATGTATGCTCAAACCCTCAGTCATGATGACTTGACTTCATGCTAGTAAAATCATCAATGATTCCTATATATGCAGTTTCATTCACAAGGCTTTGGTCAACTTGTGGTATAGTTTTGGGCACTTTGCAAAGGTGCCGAATGCTGCAATTGCCTCCCCAGGCCAACAACATCAAGAAGTCACCTTCATGACAAACCAACCATGGTAAGATTTAACGCAGAGTCTCATGGCTGGAAAACAAATGTTCTAATCACTTGGTTACATGTCTATTAGTCTGAAATGTAAACAGACAGTTAATCTTTTTGCAGAATTTTTAAACGTATAAAAGTTTAAATTAATAAATCTGAATTTCTGAGATGAGGCATCATTATCATTATTATTAACTGTTTCCTTATTCAGAAACATCAGGCATTTATTGACCAAACAGCCAATATAACTGACAGTTAAAATTTATAAAACTTTTCTCTTAAAACATTTTTTCAGGAAAATAAATTTATCAAATTCTGTAGCTGTTATCACTACTTGCGGTATTAATGGGGATTTCCTTTCTAACTATCATTAGAACCATGTGAAATTATTATTTTCACTTTGATTTACATGTGCTATTCATTTTAGCTGTTGCTGCTGTTGATAGTCCTCAAGTCATGTGATTTTTGTTACCTGGTACAGTTTTTTTGTTTGTGATTATGTAATGCCAGTCCAGAAGGTTTCAAGAAGGATGGCCTTTACCAAGATCCACAAAGTTCACTAAGTAATTACTAACTATTGATCTTAGAAAGTAGTTGTATACAGCTGACAGTTTAGAGATTTCTGAAAATATTTAATTCATAATGCATGATATCCATATGAAAATAGTAGTGTATCGAGGCAGCAAATAATTTTCTAAACATATGCTGTTAAATACAAGAGACAATGAATGTCTATTATGTTTAATCATGAGCCATTCTAAATGTCGTATTTTGGCTTTAATTTCAGTTGAAAATAAAGACAAAAATTCTCCAACATTTGGATAATTTTTTATTAATTTGCTTCTAAGCTTTCGACTCACATGAGCCATCTTCAGAGAGGTTATTAAGACGGTAATACAGTAACATCCACCATCACCGACGATTTTATTTTGTGTTGACATAAAAATCTGCTAGGCAACGGCAAAAGTTACCAAAAATAACAAACACAGTTCTCAAATTTGCAATGCGGTTCTATGACGTCACACCGCATGATAGCGCAAAATGACAACAGAACCATGTATTCAAATGCAATGTAACATGTTATGTCCAGATTTAAAGGTGATTTTATTAAGTGTTGGGTGTCTAGGTTTAATGCACATGGTCTCCAATATTTGAAGGTTTTCTTTACTGAAATTAAAGCCAAAATATGACGTTTAAAACAACTCATGATTAAACATAATAGACATTCATTGCCTCTTATTTTTAACAGTATGTGAAAATAGTAGGAGACATTAATCTATTTCAGCTGCCATCATTCTTCAGATAGACTCAGGATTACAGCCATATCACATTGAAACATGTGTTCTCAAACAATTACCAAAGTTAAGCAACATCAAGCCTGGTCAGTACCTAAATGTGTGACAATGGAGCTGTAAGCTTGGATGTGCAGGTGGTGTAATGAATAACAGCTCAGAATTGGAAATCAAAGAGCTGTGTTCCAATTCCAGTTGGGTTCATGATATTTACTTCTGTGCAAATACTCGTGGAAAAGGTGCAAATCCACCTTTTATCCCCCAGCTATGGATTAATTAGTAGGACGTATCAATAAATCATTATTATCCAAAAATATTCTCCCAATTTTAAAAATTTTCTGGGTTTAAATAACCTGAAAAAAGTTGATAAACAGTTAAAAAGAAATCAATCAAATTTGTACCCACTAAAACTTCTCTAGATTCCTTGTGTTCGATATAATGGTATTGTAGATAAGAGGAGGATCACCAAAGGCCTAAATAGAGATGATAGAGAGTATTAAATGAGTCCGTCTGACATAGGAACAGATAACTTTTAAATCAGGAAATACTGCGTTTTAGAAGTTCAGATTCAGAGTAACGTTTTTTTTGCTGGTTACTATAACACGTCTAATAGAAGTAAAAGAATATTTATTTCTTTTAGGAAATTTTCTGACTCCCACCTACAAACTTAAGAATTTTATCTCTTTAAATGATTTTCTAACTGCCCCTTTATAAAAGATCCATCCATTTATTGCTGGGATTTCTTTCTAACCAATAAGACAGGCCCTTTGTTGGTCTCATCAGACTTAGTTCTGTTCTTTCTCGTCTTGAAGTCAGAACACTGAAATCATTTCCCTGTGTGTTAACACCATTCTTACTTTTTGAACTTTTTGTCTTATTATTGTTGTTTTGCCTTGCATATATTGTTTGCTTGGTTAATATTATTTTTTTCCCAGTTCTTTTTTTCTCTTGTTATTGTTTATTGCAAACTTTGTAAATTCTGTTTGTGAGGCATTTATATTTAACCATGGCCAATTGTTAGACAGGAAAAATCCCTCCCACCACAATATTAGGTACATAAGAATCAAATACAATAATTGAAGCAACTAACTAAAGTAGTTATACTTACTTTGTTAGGTGTAACATACTTGCCGTCCGGAAACAGAACAGTCTGAAGAAAAATAAAAAATTGAAAAATAAAGTTCCTGGCTGAATTCCATGATGAAATGACAGAAAATGTCTGTCTGTCAAAGTCAGACAACCAAGTGATGAGATTTTTAGAGGACATACCTCTGGCGCTTTGAAATTTACTTGAACATGTACTTCATACAGATCCCAGAAAAATTATAAATGATATGAAACATAATTAAGATTCTGAAACACATTACTAAAGGGGTCTCCATTTGTTAATATTTTTTGTTCTTTTTAATTTCATCCCTTAAACAAAGAGATTTATCTTCTGTATTTACATTAAGACCTCTCAATCAATGGTGAAATATTTAAGTTCAAAAATATTTGAGGCATAAACATTATTGATTTAAGAGCAAAATAATAAAAGAAATGAAATGAATTAGACAAACATTTCAGTAGTCATGTTTTTATTACAGACTTGAACTTTCCATATGATTAACTAGCAGTATAGCTCGGCATTGTTTGGGTGTAATGAAAGCTTTGAAACTAATCCATGGTCCTGGAGCTGAGACTCAGCCTAAAGAATATTTGAAATAATAAATTAATTGCGACAATTTACCAATCGCACCTAGTATATATATATATATATATATATATATATACACTATCAGTATAGCCCAGCGTTGCTCAGGTGTAATGAAAGCTTTAAAACTAATTCATGGTCCATGAGCTCAGACATTTTGGATATTGACACGAAAGACTAAAAAAGCAATAGTTGTTTCCAGTCAAAGCGAAACCGTAGCCTGAAAGAAAAATGAATGGATGTAAGTCAAATTTTGATTTCCTGGTATCGATATCAAATAAGTTTTTTTCGTCGTAAACTGAATTTTGAAGGCTAAATAAGTTCTCTGAGTAAATTGTATCATGGTTGAGACTAAGAACTACAATGATACCTACTTAGAGCCAAACCCGAAGCAAAAACTAATCCTAAGGCATCTATAAGTTAAGGTACCAATTTAGAAACCTTGATTTCCCTAGACTGAAAGAAAGAAAAAAAAAAAACAAAAAAAACCTGCTAACTACTAATATGTGCTTGTATGGAGAACTAGGAGTATAGCCCGGCGTTGCTCAGGTGTAATGAAAGCTTTAAAACTAATCCATGGGCCTGGAGCTCAGATTCAGCCTAAAGAATATTTGTGTGAAGTTTAGTGAAAATTGGATAAACATTGTGGATTTGTATAAAGGTCATACAGACAGATAAACAGACACACACACAAACATCTTGCCTTTTATATATATATTATCGATTTTCTGCACTATTGTAAGAACTAAAACCTTGAAACTTCTGAATATCGTTTCTTATGTCATTGTCTATGAGTATCAAATTTGATTAAAATCAGACCACTCCTTCTATAACCAGATTTTTTCGATTATATATATAGGCAAGGCAACAGTATTAAAACAAAATGTCCACAAAGTAAAAATTGAGTTGATATGGAAAAAGGAATACAGTCAAGTGATTGTAGCATTCTGACATTAAAGATCAAAAATATCGCAGATGAGACCAAGAAATGGTTTATTTTTATATGTTAGGAATAAATCCCAGCATACATCTATATACTTGTCCATAAATTCAAGGGGGAGATGTTTTTAGCTGTCATTTCACTACAATAGGAACCTACAGTTGTCATAATGTTTTGGTCATTTTTTATCTACCAGCCTTCTTCTGGTGTCAATCTGAGTAACCTTTACAGAATTTCAAACTGAACACTTTATAAAATCTACGGGGACAGATTGCTTTTGTTCAGCTTTCCATGTCTAGGGATATCTCTTGCTATTATTTAATAAAGTTCAGTTATTGCTTATTCTGATTTCAATAAGGCTAAGTCTGTGCTCCCTGGCCCAGAGATTAATTGCTATGTTGTTATGTCATTAAATTTATGAACTAGTTGGCATTTACAGACAGTAAAAGTTTTATGTCCAAAACTTTTATTAAACTCAAATTACCATAATTCTATGTGTATAAGATGTAAGTTTTCTATCCAAAATTATGTCCAAAAGTCTTCTGTATCTTATATTTTAGTTTAGAACTTGTAGTTGACGAAGCGTCCACTTACTAATTTATGTTTAACGAGTCGACTCGACGTAACATGAGGTCATGATTTGAAGCAGGTTTTAAGAAAGAACAAAAAGGCGAAAGTAACCAGAAAAACAATGTATTGACAAAGGTTACATGGGGTTGAGAGAGCATGCATAAGAAAGTGAAAAGGAAAGAGTCATTCCCCTTCGTCTGTTCGTAGAAACAAAATAAGATGTATGAAGTTTTTACTCTAGCTGAAAGAAAGGTTTGTAACAATTGTTAAGATTATCGTAAAGAGTTCAAAGTTCAAATCCTTGATGAAGAAAGTCAGACAGAAGACAAAGTTCTGTGTCTGTGTGTGCGTTGAGTAGAGAGAGAGAGAGAGAGAGACTTACATGCGAATGTAGCAGTCGGTGGATTTCTACTGACGAAGGTTGGAAAAATTGTGGATTTATGTGTAGGAAGTTATTTTATGTAAAGTCCTGTTTGAATGAAAGTTAATGTGCATAGTGTTAATGTAGGAGAAGAAAAATAAAAGAAATTTTGCGCCACTAATTGCTACACGCAATTAGTGCGCGTGTGTTTGTGTGAGTTAGGGAGACATGTTTGCTCTTGTCCCGGGACGAAATCCTAACTAGTGTACTACGTGATGTTTTCCGTTTTTATTAGCATCGTTTTTGGCGGGAACCAGTCATCACGTGGATGGCGAGTGACCATGCGTGTGTGTGTGTGTGTGTGTGGGTGTCAATGTATGAAACCCCACAAACTCAATCCCATTTTTCCACACCTTGAAACAGACAAAATTGGGTCAAATTTGATTTATTTATTTACCGAAGATAGATAATATCTATCTAAGGGTGTATTGCAATAAAGGGAAATAATTCTTTCATAATGTTTCTATACAGTTCTGTACTTTTTTCCAGATTTTGTTGAGTTTAGACACCTATGTGAGTTTGGAAATCATTCAGAGATAAAAATATTATTTGATTTATGATTTTAAAAAAATACAAAATGATGCAGTTTCAAAATAAAATTTTAAAAAAAAAACGATCAAATTGATATTTATTCAATTCTACTTCAGTTTATTTTCTCAATGTATATTGGTGATTTAGTGGTCTTATACCACAAGAATAATATATATGCATTGTGGTGGAGTGGATATCCGCTCAGAACGAGAAATCAGAGAGCCAAGTTCGAATTCTAGTTGAATTCATTGCATTCACTTACGCACAAATACCTTTGGGAAAAGTATTAATCCGTCTCTTCCCTCCAGTTATGGGTTAAATAACAGGACAAATTGGGTTCTATAGCCTTGGCTGGCAACCAGTCTACCACAGAAAGCAATGGCAACCTACTGCAGGATAATCTTCTGCCCAGTCAGTCATGTCTCTTTCGAGACATGATCGCCCAAGTGTGTTTCACTTATGGCATTTAACTGAATGACTGATGAATCACAAAAGTAAATACAATGTCCAATTTTTATGTTTTTCTCTTCCTTTTGCACAAGTTTTGGTCATTTTCTTTGCTCTAAAAATTGTGTGTTTTATACATGAAAATAAGCTCCTTTTTTTTCTCCTGGAATTTCTCAGCTTTTTTTTTTTTTACTGCATCTTACACTCCTAAACGATCCATACAAAGTATCATGGAAAATATTAAAAAAGATTCATAATGTATTTTGAAAATAATTTACATTTTTGAGAACCTATTTCAATGACAAGTGTATCATCCTAACTACCTAAACTTATTTATAAATGGAACTTTGTGTGTGTGTGTCCGTTACCTATAGACTCTGAAACAGCTGAACCGATTTTCTTGAAAATTTACACAGTTGTACTATAAGCATCTGCGAGTGTTCTTAGCTAGGTTTTGTGTCGAGGCACCCCTGATAAATATCGAAAATCGAAAAAATCGGGTTATAGAAGGAGTTGTCCGATTTTAATCAAATTTGATACATTCATAGACAAAGACATAAGAAATGATATTCAGAAGTTTCAAGGTTGCAGTTCTTACAATAGTGCAGAAAATCGATAATATATATATATATATAAAAGGCAAGATGTTTGTGAGTGTGTCTGTTTATCTGTCTGTATGTCCTTTATACAAATCCACAATTTTTATCCAATTCTCACCAAACTTCACACAAATATTCTTTAGGCTGAGTCTGAGCTCCAGGACCTTGGATTAGTTTTAAAGCTTTCATTATACCCGAGCAACGCCGGGCTATACTGCTAGTGTGTGTGTGTGTGTGTGTGTGTGTGTGTGTGTGAAAACTGCCATGTTCATCTTTTTTCTTTTATTATTGTTTATTAAGAACTGTATTAATTTCATTTGTTGAGCATTTTGCCTATTACACTTAACCATGCCCAATTATTTCACAATAACAAGAAAGGTGAGGACAATAGAATTAGCATAAATAATGTAAATAAAGGCAGGGAGCATCATTTACATTTTTTAGATTGTTGTCCTCATCTTTATTGCCATATTCATGATGTTTCAGCTGTTATACACTCCAGCCTTCTTCAGGAGCTTGGAACTGGCTGAAATGTTGTAAATATGGCAATAAAAATGAGGACAACAGTCCAAATAATGTAAATACTACTTCATCCCAGAAGTATAGAATAATAACAAAAACAGAAATGTTTAGTTAAAAGTTTGATGTACCAATGCCAGTCATGGTAAACTTGAATAAGCCAAAGTGTAACTCATAAATGTAAAGTCAATGAAAATTTTTTGAAAAGACCAACCTGAATTGTGGAACACCTATTGCACTCAAATGCCATTTTGATGCATAATGGTTTCATATTGCTCACTCTGACCACAGTGCCCTTTACACATACAAATTTTTCTGAAGAACAATAAGAAATCAATTCAAAACATTGAAATGATTTATTATAAACAGTGCTCAATATAATGAGTATTATAGAGCTTGATATAACATTGAAATGAGATATTATAAACAGTGCTCAATATAATGAGTATTATAGAGCTTGATATAACATTGAAATGAGATATTATAAACAGTGCTCAATATAGTGAGTATTGTAGAGCTTGATATAACATTGAAATGAGATATTTTCCATTCACTATCAAATATCTTCATCTTTGTTTCAATAGCAAATATTTAATCTTGTGCACTCTTCAGCCTTTTCAAAGTATACTATTTTTTTATAACCTTCAATGACAAAACCAAACCATTTATCATACTTAAACTTTATTCCAACTGGTTGATTAAGGAACAAAAAGAGTTTGTCATTAGGCTGCATCAGTGCATCAGAAATCATTGAGACATAACACATCACTCAATAAATTCCGCGCCTAACTAATAAAACAACTTTTAGGCAAAATTCAACTTTATTCATCAACATAGTCACCTTTTAGGGTGATACACTGATTCCAACGCTTCTCTAACAATTTAATGCCTTTTTTGTAGAATGATTTGTCTTTGGCCTCAAAATGCGCCTTAGTTTTTGATATCACTTCTTCATTGGTGCCAAATCTCTTTCCCTGGAGCAGTTTTTTGAGATCTGCAAACAGGAGTCGCTAGGAGCCAGATCTAAAGAATAGAGTAGATAAAGAAACAATTCCAAGGGCAATTCATGTAGTTTTACCATCGTTGTGAAAGAACTTGTGACACGGTGTGTTGTCTTGGTAAAAGATTACTTTTTTAATTTGTGGCTGTTTTTAAGTGATTTCTTCCTTCAAATGCATCAATAATGCTATATAATATTCGCTATTGATGATTTTTCTTTTTTCAAGGTAATCACTCCACCCATGTCTATTGAACAGGTTAAGAGGCTCATCCCTTGTTCCCTGTTTAGGATGTGCTTTCCGGCTTTCTCTTTTCAAATCTTCTCACTATTACGTAGCCCCCTGCACATCAATGGCATTACCGCCTTGCTCGGTGTGATACGATTAAAAAAAAAAAAAAAAAAAAAAAAAAAAATCGATGAACAAAAAACCTTACACATCCCAAAATGCAGAGGCCAAAACCTTGCCTGCTCATGTTTTTTTGGTCGCTTTGGAATACTTTCACTGCTGTCTACTCAGCTGACTGCCGATTTGACTATGTTTCATCCATTGTCATATATTTATGCAAAAACTTCTTGTTGCATTCAAACAGTTGCAAACAAGCTCTGAATTGTTGACATGTTGTTTTTAAACAACTGTGAGCAAACGCAGCACCCACTTTGAACACAGTTTTCTCACTGACAAATGTCCATGCAAAATGGTGAATACACTGCCTTCTGATATGTTCAACTCCTCTGCTATCTCACACAACTTCAATTTACAACCGGCTAAAATGAGTTTAAACATGCTTCTTCCAGAAAGTTTGAAGAATGGAACTGAGCTCAGGTGAATTTCCTAGCTAGCCGTCTACTAAATCAATCGTTTTCAATCATAGAATATGGCACATAGGATCCATTTCTTCACCAATGAGTTAGCAATGAAACTACACAAAAAAAGCAATTATTTATGTTTGTGTCAAATTCAAATAAAAAAAATGTTACGAAACTTCAAGGACACCAGATACATGATTGTAAGATTCCAATAAATATGGTATTATGCATGTTCATTGGAGAACAATACCTCATAGTCTGTGGACCTTGAAGGAGACCAGCTGTCTTTGAACCTTACGGATTGGCATTACAAAATCACAAATAAAGAACTGCCACAAACAACAGAAACCACATCACTCAAAGACTACCAATCGCAGCAATAACTAATATATCACATGTAACTCAAAGAGAAAATAATGACATAATCAAGATGTTGACATTCTACATTACTTCAAATAAAATGTTAAGAAAGAAACTCCCATCAGTACTGGAAAGAGCAATAACAGCTACTGGACTTGAAAAACACATTTTCCTGAAAATTGTTTTAAAAGAAAGATTTTACAAATTTCAACCGACAGTGGTACATGTTGGATATATAGCTGTTATTGCTCTTTCCAGTACTGATGAGAGTTTCTTTCTTAACATTTTATTTGAAGTAATATATATTGTATAGATATATTAAGCAGTCACTGTTTGCATAGTCAGCTTCCTTTGACTCCATAAACAATGTTTATATAAATGACTCCTTTGGGGCAAAAGAGCCTTACTGGGTGACACTTCTGGAAAAATAATCAGAAAATAAAGATGTAGCAAGCAGCACACATGAGTATTTGTTATCTATTCTACTGTATGTCTTAGTCTCTTTCTCACAGATCAAATGATGTCCCACCTAGACTTTGGTAAGCCTTTTCTCTTTCTTGTCTATCAAACTGTATAACATGGTGTCAGAATTACAACTATTCTTTAAACCTCAACTTATCACTGTCACGAGTAGTAAGCAGTCATACAAATGACAACATGATTATCCAATTTACTCTGTCAGGACCTTTAGACTATTTTAAGGGAAATATTTTCCAAAAACTGAAAAATTTTCAAACAACGTTCTATTTAACAGCAACAAAAAACTCAAAAAGTCTAATGACGCCAAAACCAGTATTTTACTCATTTGTATAGGAAAACAAGGCTGCCAAATTTAGTTTCAAATTTTCTTTGGAAGATAATGAAATGGACTATGACAGTCATGAACAAATTTGAGGAATACTACAATCCTCAGGAAAATTTAATATTAGCACAGTAGAAATTCCTCACTTTTCATGAAGACAAAACTGAAATATTTGATGACTTGGTAAACAGACCAAAAACACTGAGTCATGACTGTGAACTCAACAAATGACAGCCTCATTAAGAACATGATAATCATCAGGACAAACAATGTTTGCCTTCAGGAAAAAGCTCTTATCAGAAACAAATCTCACCCTAGAAGTTACAATAAATCAGGACAAAACTGATGAGGTAGGAAGATGGCAAGTAGAACTCCTACAAAGAGTTTAAGGAAGTAAATTTCACAAAAAGTGAAAAAGGCAGCTACCAGTCAGCAAAAAAGGATCTAAAGAAACTCTCTCTCAGCAAAAGCTAAACTCCCAGCTCCTAAACTGCTAATTTTGCTTGTGTTCTCACTTTCAAGAAAATTGCTCCACATGCAACCAAGCCCGCAAAACCTGCAAATAAACCTAACCACTTCGTCAACAAGTGCCCCTCAAACAAACAAGTTCAAGAAGTCATGCAGAATAACCAATTCATCTGTATCAGTGGATGAACAAAATTGAATCAATCTATCAATTTGACCTGATTGAATTGACCTTTCTGAGACACACTAAATCCAACATAAGAATGACACCAGAAGCCAGAAAGATAAAAACCATTATAGATATGCTTGAACCAACCAATAAGTAAGAACTACAAGGCTTTTTAGGTAGGATCACATATATGGGGAAAATTTTTTCCCAAATCTCTCCGCCAAAATGGGACCACCTACATTTTCTTGAAAAAGATGCCATTTGGGTTTTTGACAAGCCTCAAAGAGATGCACTTCGAGACCGTAAGGCAATGATTACTCGGAGCCCAACATTAAAGTACTAAGACTCCAGACTTCCAATCAAAGTATCATCTGATGCATCTACCCAAAGATGAAGAGCCCTGCTAAAATAGCAGCCTGATGAAAAGTGGCATCCAATAGCTTTTGCTAGGAGAGCCCTGACACTGGCAGAAGCAAACTACTGTCTTCTAGAATTAGTAATACCATCAATTCTGTTTGCCTGTCAGTACTTTCATAAATATGTATATGAACAACTATAGGAGATCTGGTATTGCGAGGAAATATTTTCTCGCAAATTACTTCCACAACGCAGAAAAAAATCACGTAAAGTTCAGACTTGAATATCGGGCCAGAAAAAGAAAATGCCAAAAATTCAATTCACTGGTACAATCTTGCGAACTGCTATCCACCTAACCAGTCAGACCCAAAAAAGCTTCTTCCCTGCTTCGAGAACAATGACTGCTTTTATTGTACAATCAATTTTTTCGGTTGGCTGACAACTCAGTGAGGACGCTAAATATTTGCATATATTTTTATAGCGACTCCTGCAACGGACTTGTTTTTTTTTTTTTTAAATATTCTGTCTTCAGCATGTTATACAGAATATGTGCCCCTTTTTTCTGTTTGGGTCTGTAATTTTCTTTTTCGTCGCATTTTCCGTCATAGTATTAACACGACGCGCTGTCACTTGGTTTGACGCGGTAAGTCGCCATTTTCTTCACTATAACATTTCATCATGCACAATCAAAAACTTCTCAAACCCATAATGAACAAAAAAATAACCAAAACTTTGCCTAGAATAAAGCGTTTCCTTTTAAGATTTCAAAAATATGACTGATTTGGAATATACAAAAGGTAAGTTAATGCAGGTTGCAGATGCACTAAGCTGAGCCATATTACAAAACAATACTTGTGAAATCTTTGAGAAAGAAATCAGCCGCTTTATGTCAACACTCCAAAAGAGCCTCCAGAAACTGGTGACTGAAACAGCAAAAAAAAAAAAAAAAAATGATACACTAAAAAAACTGCAAGTTCAGATCTTTGCAGGTTGGCCAGAATATTGCCACAACCTTGATACCATGAGAAATGCACAGAATACTGCACCAAGAACCATATTAAAATGTATAAAAACAGGGGATGACAAATACCTAGCATTGCCAAGCCTATGCATGGTGTCAAACAAAGAAAACTTTCTTCATCAGCATCGTCATCGTCATCCTGCAGCCTCAGCTGAAATAGAACTCATTACACCCCTCCAGTATTCCCTATGCATTTGGAACCCGGGCGTAGTTTATAGCAAAATTCATAATCTTGTCAAATAGCTGAATACTTGATGCTTCGCCAGGGCTACCAAGGGTGTTTTTTTATTGTGACACCAACAATGGATTGGTTGCCTCTAGGCCCCATCCTGTTATTTAACCCATAACTGGAGGGAAGTGACGGATTAATACCTTTCCCAAGGGTACCAATGCTTAAGTGAATGCAGAGTACTCAACTGGAATTCAAACTCGGGTCACCGATTTCTCTTTCCAAGCCGACATCCACTGCACCACAACGCACATCCGTCACTGAACACTTACAGCGCCTGGTATTCCCAAGCGGTCACCCATCTAAGTACTGACCAGGTTCACATTGCTTAACTTCGGTGATCGAACGAGAACCAGTGTATTCAACGTGATATGCCGTAAGCCCAGCATAAAAGTTGATGAAATGTAAGCTACAGGTGTTACTACCTAGGGTCACAGAATCCACATAATGGGACAAGGTCAGAAAGCAAACAAGTCTAAAGCATTGTGAACTCTTGCACCTGAACATTCACGACCACCATGTCCAACTTCAAGATGGTAAAACTTGGTTAAGAAGAGGTAAGATTATCAAGCGATGTAATCAACCTAGGTCATATCTTATTTTAACAGAGAATGATCAAAAACTCCCTCGCAACAGACATTTGTTAGCCATCTCACAATGGCAGGAGCTCAGAATTTTCCCCCTTCTAGAAAAAGCAACCAAATTACCAACAAAGATCCCAGAACACAAACCAGCTGTAACTGAGCAAACAGTTTGAATTAGAATTGGAAAACAATTCACCTACCTTAATGGATGTCTGAATACATAGCTTATATTCAGATTTTCCCAATGCTCAACATGACTTCTGTCTGTCTTTTCTATAAATATTGTCAAGGCAATTGTTTTAATGAGCTTTCCTCCTTAGTGCTTTGACTGCATGAATTTAAGCATAATACTCGATTGGCAACTAGGTTTCACCATTTTACTGTTGAACTAACTAGATGCAATTATATGCACTATTCTGATAGTTTATTTTCTTGCATTTCTCACCTTTGGAAATCCCTTCTGATTTCTTGCTTCCCTGCCAACTACAATCTTCAAAAATTTAAATATAATGGTCAATTGCCATCTTCCATCTTCTAGGAGACTGGTGAGGGAGGATCTTGTATACATATAATAAGCAATCACTGTTTGCATCGTCAACTCCCTTTGACTCTATAAACAATGTTTATATAATTAACTCCCTTGGAGTCAAGGGTCATACTGGGTGACACTTCTGGAAAAGGGAACAGAAAATAAAGATGTAGCTAGCAACACATATGAGTATTTGTTATATATTCTACTGCATGTCTTAGTCTCTTTCTAATAGTCAAACTGTATAATAGTACTTGCTGCTTGTTCAATAAATGTTGCATGATTTCCTTATAAAGAAACAGTTAATATAATCATTACTTTAGATTATAATTAAAACTTTTCAATCACCTATTTTTCTTGACGCAGTGTTTTCCACTACTGGGCCCTATGACTAAGCCAACTCTTAAGTTACGTACCATAGTAACTGGCTTTAATGTTTTTGAGAGGCACAATCGTGTTGTAACCCAGTATTCTCGCATGAATCTTTGGAATATAATCATCTGGTCCATCATCAAAACTTCTATCTGGCTCTCCTTGCTTTTTAATAGTCAATATCTGTTAAAAGAAAAAAAATAGATGTAGGATTAGGTGAGTACATAAACAATACTATATTTACAATAAATAAAAAGATGTGATGTTGGTAAAAAGGAAAGCAAGTACTAAAAAAAAAACAGTTCTAAATTAATCCACTTTAAAATATAACCATATTAGTCTTGTATTGGGCTGGTGTACAGAAGAAAGTGGTGACTTACCTTTATTGTAGCCTCATTCTACTCTGTTATTGTGTGACCTAAAATAGTATCATCGAGATAAATACTTCTACAAGCCATTTCGGTGATATTTTTTGTTGGTCATCAAAAGCAAATACTATTTCCTTTCTGCTCTTGGTTGCGCAATGCCAGGTTGTATTATATTTCGTAATTTAAAATTACTTTATAATTGTTCATTTGCAACCAGAAGTGGCTTTTAGCCCATTAATGTTGTAACATTCCCACAGCATAAAATCAGCATGCAGAAACAACATGAGAATTACTCCCCATCCAGCCCTGGGTGAAAAGGATAATTGTGAAGCATCTAATTCAGTAGCAGCCAATATCAACCCTTGACACAGCCATTAGAAGCAGCATCAATTGAAATCAATCCCTTGACACAGCCAGCAGCAGCAACTGAAATTAGCCCATTGACATGGTTATCAGCAGCAGCAGTTGAAACCAGCCCTTCACACAACCATCAGCAACTGAAATCAGCCCCCTTTACACAACCATCAGCAGCAACCCTCAGCCAAAGCAGCCCTTGGAGTAGTAACACTTTAAGTGTTCCTTATGCACCCACATTAAAATAGTATCTACAGCCCATAGATTCGAACAGGGAATAGATAGTTAATGAATGTCTCAGTGTGTGTACATTTTTTTCTTTTTCTTGGGGAAAGCTAGAGAAGAGAAAAAGAGAAAAGTAGGTGCTGGAGGGAGTGGCTGGCAGAGAGAGAGGTCAGACACAGGGCACTTATGAAATGACATTGATTTATATGACAGAAATTGAAAACAAACCAGGTGTAAGTAGCCTCGCCAAGGGGAGAGAACTCTTTTTCTGTCCTTGTTTGTTTTTCTTTTCTCTTCCTTTCTCCTCAGGGAAGCAATAAGGAGTCAGCCAAGATTAAATTATTAGCCAACTTCAAAAAGGACTACCCACGTGATGAAAGGAATTATAATTAATGCTGGCATGTGAATATACAAAATCAACAACCATTGTCTCCAAGGCTTCAGGTCAGCAGACATCAGTGCAAAATCATAACAGGTAATTAACCCTCTAGGGCCATTCGTATCATATTTGATACAGTATGAAAACAAGCCTTGAAAGAAATATTTTCCTGAAAAATTTTTTAAGAGAAATATTTTATAAATTTCAAATGAAAGCAGTACTGACTGCTCAGTCAATGAATACCAAATGTTTCCTTATAGGGAAATACCAAATGTTTCCTTATAGGGAAATACTGTATCAAATATGATACGAATGGCCCTAGAGGGTTAAAGCCAGATACATGAAATTGACATTAGACTTTTGGCAAAAAAACACTGATTGCCAGCCAACCCCGCACCATATCAAAGCATTTTCAACAAAAATCTGAACGGATTTGAAAAAAACTAAGAGACATGCTCAAGACACAGTAGAGAGATATTCGGCCCAGAAAGTTAAGATGAAAAACTCTCTCACCATGCTAAAAGACACATCCACTGCCAATAAGCAGAGAGAAAGGGAAGGGGTAGCATAAATAGTCAGTGACTGTCTTACCTCTAACGATGACTAGATATAGTAGCAGCAGTAATTTGTGGACTTTGCAAAAAAGTTGTACTAATTTATTAATTCTTTTTTTTCCTCTCTTTTGCTGTACAAAGAGTTACAAATATAATCATTAGTCCACATAGACTGGCTTTTGCTGCTTGTCTCTTTATTTTTTGTTCTTGTCTGTTTTCCCCTATTCCTGAATTGTGCACCCACCCCACCTCTTCATTTTCAGTTGTCTCCGAGTCCTCAGTTCGCCTTGAGATCAGAAATCACAAAGTGGCAGAAGTGAGGGATTTCAACAGATTATCAACACCTTTGATCACACGGGGACGAAATAGCAGGCGACCAGCAGAGGTCTCATGTGCGGCTAACTTATGGCCAGTTAACACATGCAACACACATAAATGCAAGCCTGAGGCTTGGGGGTACTGATGTGGGAGGTCACAGGAGCACAACCATCAGCAGCAGTCTCAGCAACAACAACCACTAACTAGCCATCATCTTTAGCCTGTTCTACTCCAGCTAGCTCCAGCAGCTGGAGTAGTAACAGCATCCTTGCTTAAGCCATGTCTTATCCTGCTGCATTGATATGCTGTCCTTTTTCAGAGCAGAACTGATGACTGCCAGAATGATCAACCAGGGTATTTAAAATACTAAAACTTTTGTCATTTGTTAATTGTAACTTCGATTTTTCCATTAATAAATTTGGCATAATCTAATTACCTTGTTCTTATTATTCCTGCCTTGACCAAGTCATTTCATCAATTTTAATGTTCGCATTACTATAGACACTTGACCCCCTCATGACACCTTGTCAGTCAAAATGCTTCCAATGGATGTGGCCATTATTATAGGTATTTTGTGTGACTGCGAGTTAGTTGAATGAAGAATACAATTTTTGTAGACCTATTCACCCAATACAGTTGCTGTTCAATAGCATTGTGAGCATTTAGTTTAAATGAATATCATTCTGTAGTGATGTAAAATACACTTATCTTCCTTCTAACAGAAAGAATTTACTGGTTTCTTAAGGAGCTCTTGAAGGTTATGTGACAGCACATTGGTGGAAATAGTATGTTGCTGCAAGTTTGACATGTTTTAAAGGGTAAAGAAAGAGATACGAGAAGGTTGTACTGTGCTCATTTTGAGAAGGTTACATCGTGGTGCAGTGGATATCAGCTCGGAACGAGAAATTGGGAAGCAGAGTTCGAATTCCAGTCGAATTCCTTGCATTCACTTACGCGCAAATGCCCTTGGGAAAGGTATTAATCCGTCTCTTCCCTCCAGTTATGGGTTAAATAATAGGACAGATTGGGTTCTATAGCCTTGATCGGCAACCTACTGCGGGATAATCTTCTGCCCAGTCAGTCACGTCTCTTTCGAGACATGATCGCCCAAGCATGTATCACGTATGGCATTTAACTGAATGACTGACGTGGAAAATCATTTTACTCATCCCTTTCACATACTGCTTGCCTTCTTATTTGAGCTTAAATTTCTGTGTGGAATAAATTATCTCACACACACACACACACAAACTGCACCTGGCCGGAAATTACTGCTGGCTACTCAGACGTCTAAAAGCGTCACCACAGAAAACAGAGTGAAGCCATTAATTTCCAGTGACTCATCATTTCCAAAAGTCGAAACACAAAAAAACAAAAACAAAACGAACCATACACAAGCACTCCTACCTAAAAACAATGACCTGAAACTAACCTATATACACATGGTGTTCAAATGAAACCCATGTGTACATTCAAAAGTGAAAGGTAAATTTTAATTGACAACCAAAGACATTATTAACTTGGCAACGTTGCTGACCGCGGCTGACAGAAACATGGCCAATTCCTTTCACCAAATTACCAAGGCTCCGGGGTAGAGCAATGTACTCCCCCACTTATCTGCGCCTGGCTGACCCAGTAGTAGAAGAAGCAGCAGCAGCAGCCACCAGCAGTAGCAGCCCTAGCGAAACCAGCCACTCTCGGCATAGTTTGCCAAATTTAGCAGCAGCAGCAGCCACCAGCAACAGTCCTTTTAAAGACTAGCTTATTACATATGCAGCAGTCCTTTTGAGGACTAGCCGATTATGTATGTGACAGTCCTTCTAAGGACTAATCGTTTACATATGCGAAAGTCCTTCTAAGGACTAATCGTTTACATATGCGAAAGTCCTTCTAAGGACAATCTGACTCCAGCAGCAGCCACCAGCAGGAGCACCAGTCACCAGCAAAAGCACCAGTCACCAGCAAAAGCACCAGCCACCAGTAACAGTCCTTCCAAGAATTACCAAGCAGAACCTCTAGCAACCATCATCCTAAGGACAAACAGGCTACCTCTGCACTGCCCTGCCAGCCTCTGGTCTACCGCTGTGAAACAAGGCGATCCTTTGATTGGCACTGCTTGACTTCACAATCATTCTGTACATACATTTGCCAGATTTGTAAATAAAATTTGGCTTAAATTTATAAATCTTCGTCTTTGTTATCCTTGATTTGATCGTATGACTATAACTCCTTGCAGGGTTAACAGCACCTGCTTTGGCGACCCCACTACACACACACACACACACACACACACAGAGTGTGTGTGTTTGTGTGTGTCTAAAAATAGGAAACAGAACCCTGACTAGGTTTTTAAATTTGAAAAATGAAAAATGTTTCATAAAAATAGATTTATGCATTTCGCTATTCAAGGCTTTACCAGATCAAAAAACAAAAGAATGAAATGTGTGCATGTGTATTTTTGTGCATGTTTAAATAATGAATCTTAGTACTTTTTCCCTAAGCTGGAGTTTCTCTTGATTAAAAAAGAAAGAAAAGGCTAAATTAACTATTTGCTTTTGAGTAATTCTGATAATAAGATTTGCCTTTAATTCAATACAAAAAAATAAAGGGAAAATACATTAGCATCTTTCGACACAAACTAAGAATTGTAAAGAAAAGATACAGAATAAATATTAACAGCTTTTTAATAAGTGTTATGTTTTTAACATGACAAAATAAAACAGTTATGGAAAAATGACACACTCACTGAGTATTGGAAATAACCAGGGACTTTATTATTGTGGAAACATGAGTACAGCGAACAGTTGTAGATGTTGAACCACTGTGTGTTTATAGAGAGCGTGGCAAACCTCAGCCTGCCATGTTTGCTCGTCTCTACTGGAAGTCCCTTCCCCTTGTCTCCCAGCATGCACCTGTTAGCTGGGAACGGACTCCCTTGAATGGTCCAGGGGAGGTAACTTTTGACCCTTTTTTATGGTGATCCTAATAATAAGTCATTCATTTCTTTCTTTTTTAATCCCAGAGAAATGTGAGCTTAGGGAAAAAGTACTAACATTCATTATTTCAGGATGCACACAAATGTTACATGCTGAAATGAAAGCAATTCGTGTCGCGATAGAAAATTATGAGAAAAGCAATGGTAGAGCTTATAGCAGGTTGCTTAGCTATTCTTTTCCTGGTTGCAGTGGAATTCCGTTCTAGTGAAGAGTAGTTGTATACTGTTGCAAGTTAACAAAATTTGGCCTTGTTGTAGATAGCCCACTATAAGTCATAAAAATGATTATAAAAATCAAAAAAAGCAAATTGAGTTGAAAATAACATTTTTATATATACACATTTCAATTAATGTTTTTACAATTAAAGTAATAACTTGAAGTATATATAGGTCCAACGGAGGTTAAAATGTTTATGGCAAATAATATGCTGAAAGAGATTTAAGGCTTAGGAATGTGGGGAGCATGTAAGTGAGGAATGTCTTTGATGTTGTTGCTCTTTAGGTCAGTAAGTAGTTTTCAGACAGTGGAGAAGGAAAGAGGCAAGTGTAGTAGCCACTCGACTTAGGTCAAGGGGATATTGATTACACTATTCTCCTTGAGGTCTGCCTGCTGGGGTCTGTCTGTATCCACTTATTATATCTTCTTTTTGGATCACAGTAGCTCATTTGGGATTTCGCACTTGTATTTGATTCCAGGCTTCCCATTGGCTGATAATTAATATTTGCATAGGCTCACGAAATGGAAATTTAATATTTGATTAATTTTTATTTTTCAACCGGAACATCTGCGCAGATTCACCTGTGCACAGGCGACTTTTGGTCATTTGCTTTCTGGTCATTATAGAACTAACATCCGGTCCCTTGCTTTGCTCGGTCGGTATCACCACAAGCTCATAGTATCCCAGAGAATCTCAGAGGTGTTACCAGCAGAGGCAGAAATGCATGAACTACAAAGGGGAGTATTTTGAAGGTGATTAAATAAAATTTGTAAAATGTACAAAATTGATTTTTCTTATGCCCAAAGGTCAGATACTTTTGGAATGCACCTTGCATTGTAGAATTTAAACTATGTTTTTAGGGACATTCTTCTATATAAGCTAATTTACTGGGTATGATACTTGCTGTTAATGAAACAATCACATTATTTTTCCAAACAAAATTGTTTTCAGTTATTCATGATAATTTCCTTACAAAACAAAGGCATACTTCTGTCAATATCATCATCAGTCCCATGACAAGGTATGATTGTAGGGTTGCTGTGCATCTAAGGACCTGACCAGTTCCATCCACATATCTGATCGGCATTTAAAGCTGGAGAGGAATTTATTCATGCATAGCATATCTGAAGCAAGTAGACCTGGCAGAGCCCATCCCTCTTGAAATCTTTGAAAGCTCACCTTCATCACATACACAAGTCTGTTAATTATAATAGAGGGAGGCCTCTGTCCTAGTTGTTGATTTCAGTCTAGAAAACTCTCTGCTTAGTGATGCCATATCATTACTGCAGTAGCTTCATACATAACTATGGAGCCCAGTTTACCCAATTGTAATGTATAACTGCTGACCCTACAAGAAGGATCATCCACCTTTTGAAAGATTATGTTTTTAATTCTGCTAGATGTCTATTCACCATAATCACCAGAAAAGCCTAATGATAGAACCATTTTAGTCACTGATGATCCATGTAGCAGGTAGTACAGGGTTTATGTGATAGTTGCAGTACTTGTAGTACCTGAGATAAATATTTCTGAATCTTTGCCAAATTAGAAACAAACATTCACAGATTAATTAAAATATGTCCTTGTTGAATTAATTTAAATATGATGACCTGATCAAATCTAATTATGAAGAAAAAATAGAAAATAAAAATCAGTAGCAAACGGCCAGTATGTACTGTGTTCAAGAAAGACATTTTGTGCAATTTACCTGATGCATAGCAAGGCCAACACATGCAATGAATTTCTCTGGTGAATCTCTAAGTTCCATTCTTATATCAGGTAACTCAGTTTCAATTACTGCAAGAATAGAAATTCATATAAACAATGTTCATGAAAGAATTGGCAAACTTGGACATTCATTCCATAAAAAAAAAAAGGATAGCTTTTCCCTTGATACTGCTATTATTTTAACCTTCACTCCTCTGCAATTTTTATTGTTTTAAGAAGTTATGATCAGAATTGGAATAATATATGATGTAAATAAATTTATACATTTGGGGGGCGGGGTCTTGAGAACTTGCAATAAAAATATTAAACACTAATTATTTATTAGATTGTTTATTTTCAAGAATAATTTTATATTTACAACGTTCTAAAAACTAATAAAAACAAAAATAATACAATTTATAATTTATCAATTCAAATAAGAAATAAATATAAAAAATTTTTTATTCATAAATTTATAAACATTTACTAAATTGCTAAAATATGTCAACCAACTCTAAGGAAATACTTATTCTTTTAAATTTTATAAAGCTTGAATCAATTGGTAATTAGCTACTGTTTTGCCAACCATTCCAATAAATAATCTAATAAATAATGTTTAATTAATTTCTTTCTCAAGAACAAAAAAAAATGTCTAACTTCACTTACAATAGGTATAGGCTTTATTAAAATTCTAATTGTCACTTTTTAAAACAAACATTCCCATGAAGTGAAGGTAGTTAAAATAATAGTAGTGTCAAGGGAAAACTGTCCATTTGACACTGTTTTTTTTCTGGCATTAATGTCCACAATTACCACAAAATCATATCTGAGTTTCTTCAAAATTTGACTGATTTTAATCAAATTTTGAACACATGCACTGTCAAGTTATCTTTCATGATTTATTGAAAAACTGATTCCATTTTTATATTTACTAGAAAGACTCGTGGAAATTTCACAGATTTCTTCTTTGTATTTTTTATGATTAATCTTAATTCTTAAGTTTATGATTAAACTCATGGCAAGTTCCATGATAAAATATCTGTAGAAATTCACCTGTCACATTGTTAAATATTTAAGTTTAATAACTTTAACAAAATATTGCAATAATAGACATAAATATAAATTCTGGTTCTTATTTTGAGAAGTGGGTACAAATGAAAAGATTTGAAGTTGACAACTTTTTAAATTTTGCTAAAAACAGCCATTTTCCCTTTTTTCTTTCTTTCATTTATTTTCTCACTGAAACCAAGTCTTGTTTTTCTACACAACCAAAATAGAATAGTCCATTATTTATTAGGTATTGGCAGGAGACATTCAACACTTGTCTTCCCTTCTTTCTTTCTAGCCAAATCCCTGTCTTATGAACATTTAAAGTTTAAGTTCTAAATCAATAAAAAAATATAGTCCAGTAGTTGGTTGTGCTTATTATATGAAAAGCACACATCAAAATAACAAACATAAACTGGTGTAAATTATTTCCTACACTTTGAGTAATTTAAGTATTATATAAATGATTAATTTATCTGAAAATTAAACTTTACAATGACAAATGTTTTACTTACATTTATCTGCAAGCAGATCTTCAAAGTTGACAGTAAAAGATCTGTTTCTTTCAATATCAGTCTAGAATAAAAATGAAAGTATAGATAAATCAATTTTTTATTGAGGAATATGCAAGAGTATATGTTTATGTAAGCCACAATATCATGGGCAGGATTTATTAAGCAATTGTCTCATTTTTTGTTCACTATCATAATTATACAGGATGCAATGGATAAATTATCTAAATTACGCAATAATGAAAATAACACTGACATCTCATTTTAACAGATGTATTTACCAAAATTACACAAAAATATCTTGAAATATTAAAGAATAAATTTATTCAATAAAATTGCCATTGGCTTCAACCACAGCCTCCAGATGACTTTGGATCTCCTGCAACTCTTCTGATCGGTCTCCTTGTTTAAGTTGGTAAATGATGCCATAATCATTTTCTTCAGTTCATCTTTGAAGTAAGTATCATATTGGTAAGGTTTATGCTTTTTATTCACTGACTTCAATGTCAAACAGAAGAACAGGCATTCGATTTTTTGTCAAAATATCAAGCAGTAAATTTAGTCCTAAATGTAAACTATGTGATTTTTTATACAATTTGAAATTTGAATTTTTTTACCTCTCCTTTCCAGAGGACGTACCTTATTGTTGAATTTCATGTGTGCGTGTGTGTGTGTGCATATATATATATATATATATATATATATATATATATTGATTGTTTAATACTTCTTAGGTTTTGGTCCTAATAGGGTTAGACCAGTACACATTTGTATTAAAAACTGTTCTATACAATTATATTGTAGAACTTTTGATTATTTTTCATTTATAAACGAGTTATTTCGCTACCTTGGTTTTCACCATGAGTGATGTCTTCAGGCGATTTTTAATAACTGATTTTACCTTTTACCATTTTTCTTTTTAAGAAAAAAAAAAAGGATAAAATTCTTAAAAAGAAAAAAGGTAAAATCAGTTATTAAAAATCGCCTGAAAAAACCACTCATGGTGGAAACCAAGGTAGCGAAATAACTCGTTTATAAATGAAAAAAAAAAAATATATATATATATATATATCTCCAAGTATTCTTGGAATAATATTCCTTGTCAAAAAAAGCACTATTTTTAAGAAAGTGCTCAATACAAAAGTAGAGCTAATAATATTATTTATCCATAAATTATAACATGGATATGTTACAATATCACTACAAAAGTAGCCATTTTGTTCCAACACTTTTGTGTCTTTTCAAGTGATGTGATGGTTCTTAAATGGTTTAAAAGTCTGAAAACGAGCGTGGCCCCTTCAATCAGGGAGGTATTATTGTATATGTAATGTGGACCAATCAGAGTGAAGCAACTTCTCATTTGGAAAATATGCAGGCAGGTTTAAGGTTAATTTTGGTGGGTATTGTTATTAATATTTGTTTGAAGTCATATTATTATTATTAATTAATACTTATATCTACTTTGTTCTTGTTGCTAAAATTATTGAAAACAATACCCATACAATAATACCTCCCTGATTAAAGGGGACATGCTCATTTTCAGACTTTTAAACCATTCATTTAAGAACCATCACATCACTTGAAAAGACACAAAAGTGTTGAAACAAAATGGCTACTTTTGTAGTGATATTGTAACATATCCATGTTATAATTTATGATATATATATAAACACACACACACACACACACATGCACACACACACTAGCACAGTACCCATTGCTTTGTTAGCAAATGAGCTTTTACATCTAACTCATCAAACAATGCATTACATATAATTCCAATATCCTATTTCCAAATTATTGCAACGTTATATTATCATCTCATCCTTTTACACCCAATGGTGTGTAGGGCAGGAACTTTTTGTTACTGTTTCTGTAACAAACTGTTTTTTTATGGGGCAGGGTTGTTAGCCCTGCGCCCAACCCCCAAACCTGGAGAACCGGTGGACCATTCTTGGTCCCTACATTTACAGCACCAGGTATTCCCAAACAGTCACCCATCTAATTACTGACCAGGCTCAATGTTGCTTAACTTCGGTGATCGGATGAGAACTGGTGTATTCAACACGATGTAACCATAGACAACGTCATATTATAAAAGAGTTTTATTTATTGTTAGTTATAATTCCAAATGTAAAATTTTAGAACAATTCCTAGGTTTATTTATTCCTGAACAGACAAAAAAGATCTCAAATAAGAATTGTCTTTTTTTGTATTTTTTTTTAAATGAGTAATTTTCAATAATTTTGGAATTATTTTGAACTATTGTTTTCATCTTGGTTATTTGATGTCAAAATAGACACGTTTTGACCACGTACCCTCTGGTCATCATCAGGTGTCCATTGATTGGCTGATATAGATTATCTTGTTGATTATTGCGAAATATCCTTTGAAATCAGTTATTGTTCTTTCATTATGCATTTGGTTTGTCACTACCAGATTCAAGGATTGAACTCATGACTACTAGATGATACTAACACATGTATAACCAACTACTATATCCATTATGCCACCATTCCAAAGGAGTTTAGTGGTGTATTTTTGAAGCTTTTTATATTAAGTGTCAAATGGTTTTTGATTATGTTATTGGTTTTGTGCCATTTGTCATAATTTGGATTTATTTCTGAGATGAGTAATCTTGGAATTATTTTGAACTATCATGGTTCTAAGCTTTTTGGCTAACATGAGTCATCTTCAGAGAGGTTACAAAGATGTTAACATAAAGACATCCACCATCAATGAACCAGCATAATAAAAAACTATCCAAATATTGGATAATTTTTGTCTTTATTTTCACCTTTTCACCTGAAATTAAAGCGAAAATATGATGTTTAGAATGGCTCATGATTAAACATAAAAGTGTGTGTGTGTATATATATATATATATATATATACACACTGCTTAATTAAAAATAGAATATCTACTCAAATATGAGTATTGATTAAAAAATAATGTTCAAGCAAATTAATTTAAAATATATATCCATAAATCCAAGTGAATAAGGAACGAAAAAAATATTAACAACGTTCAAAACATTAATTTAAAAGTGCTTGATATAAAATAGAGCTATGCATATTTATTATAAATTATAGTTGAGAACATGTACAAATTATCTTCTACTACAAAGTGTACATTTTGTTTCAACAATGAAAGGACAATGTCTCATCATGTAGTGTGAAAAGAAGATGGAAAATTCTTTACCTTATATTGACGAATTATGTATGAGAGGTAAGAGGGGGGAAATGGGAAATCAAAGTTGGAAGTTGGAATTTGAAAAAGAGGGAAGAGGTAGAGGAGTGATGTGATTAATGGACATGTTGAAAATTTTATAGACAGATTTAACAATAGAAGAAAAGGTATGGTCCTTTACAGCCTTTATGGCCAGTCCTTTGGGTTTAACAAAGAGAAAAAAGTAAGGAAATGTATATGGGGTGGGAGGGAGTAGGAGAGGATGGGCTAAAAAAAGGGACAGAAATTGCTATTTGGTAAACATATCTGTATTAGTGAAGTATACAGCTACAAATATTTTAGTATTTAAATTTAGTTTTTATATTTAATATATATTTTTTTTATATTTAACCTTAATTTAAAATTTAGAAAATCTCTTTTTTATATAAAACTTTAATTAGATCCCAATTTGTAGTATGAAATAAAGGTAAAGTTATATATACTCCTACCTCTAACTTTACCTTTATTTCATACTACAAATTGGCATCTAATTAAAGTTTTATATATCTCATTTCTAGAGTTCTTGTATTGTATATATATATATATATATATATATATATAGATATATAAAAAGGGGGAGATCATACAGGTAAAAGTGAATATTGTGGTACTAATGTTAATACTATAAAGGTTTATTGTTTTTAGAGATCCTAACTTGAGCCTTTGTAATTTTAACATGAATTGTGTTTGCAGTTTACTGTGGTTTCATGCCTCTGATTTAGTAATATGTTGCTTCTCATGTATTTAATGATTTCCATTTTTCCTTGAAGACAAAGGAAACATCTAAATCGGTAAAAGAACCATGTTTCCTTTGTCTTAAAAAAATCATTCGCTAATCAGTGTTAAAGTTGATGATTAATCAAAAGCATCTCCTGATAGACCATTCCATCAAATGATTTTTCAGTACACAAAGCAAACTGAGACAGTTTCATATCTTACATGATGGAAACTCCTCTCTCAACCTTCTTCAAATACAGTACCTTCAAAACTACTGCTCTCCTATAAGAATGGAATTTTACTGGAATGGAGAGTTTTATACCAAGAAAAATTTCAGCAGAAACCAAACAGCCAGCCCTGATTTACCCCCAAATAAGATGCAGCCAGGGTTCATCATAATCACTACTACAAAACCTATCACAGGGAACAGTACAGCAGGACACTTGTTGCATTCAGAACTGTTTGTAATCACTGCAAGAGAATTCAAGAAAATCCAAAGTGTATTGTAACAAACCATCCTTTGTATTCCTTTAGTGATATTAAAGTTCCACTTGAGCAGATTCTTCCCATGAATCATTGCCTTGTGGAACTGATCTCTCCATGAAGATTCTTCCCATGAATCATTGCCTTGTGGAACTGACTTCCATGAAGATCTTTCCCATGAATCATTGCCTTGTGGAACTGACTTCCATGAAGATTCTTCCCATGAATCATTGCCTTGTGGAACTGACTTCCAAGTAAAGACTTTTCCCATGAATCATTGCCTTGTGGAACTGACTTCCATGAAGATTCTTCCCATGAATCATTGCCTTGTGGAACTGACTTCCATGAAGATTCTTCCCATGAATCATTGCCTGTGGAACTGACTTCCATGAAGATTCTTCCCATGAATCATTGCCTCTGTGGAACTGACTTCCATGAAGATGCTTCCCATGAATCATTGCCTTGTGGAACTGACTTCCATGAAGATTCTTCCCATGAATCATTGCCTTGGTGGAACTGACTTCCATGAAGATTCTTCCCATGAATCATTGCCTTGTGGAACTGGACTTCCATGAAGATTCTTCCCATGAATCATTGCCTTGTGAACTGACTTCCATGACATTCTTCCCATGAATCATTGCCTTGTAGAACTGACTTCCATGAAGATTCTTCCCATGAATCATTGCCTTGTGGAACTGACTTCCATGAAGATTCTTCCCATGAATCATTGCCTTGTGGAACTGACTTCCATGAAGATTCTTCCATGAATCATTGCCTTGTGGAACTGACTTCCATGAAGATTCTTCCCATGAATCATTGCCTTGTGGAACTGACTTCCATGAAGATTCTTCCCATGAATCATTGCCTTGTGGAACTGACTTCCATGAAGATTCTTCCCATGAATCATTGCCTTGTGGAACTGACTCCATGAAGATTCTTCCCATGAATCATTGCCTTGTGGAACTGACTTCCATGAAGATTCTTCCCATGAATCATTGCCTTGTGGAACTGACTTCCATGAAGATTCTTCCCCATGAATCATTGCCTTGTGGAACTGACTTCATGAAGATTCTTCCCATGAATCATTGCCTTGTGGAACTGACTTCCATGAAGATTCTTCCCATGAATCATTGCCTTGTGGAACTGACTTCCATGAAGATTCTTCCATGAATCATTGCCTTGTGGAACTGACTTCCATGAAGATTCTTCCCATGAATCATTGCCTTGAACTGATCTCCATGAAGATTCTTCCCATGAATCATTGCCTTGTGGAACTGACTTCCATGAAGATTCTTCCCATGAATCATTGCCTTGTGGAACTGACTTCCATGAAGATTCTTCCCATGAATCATTGCCTTGTGGAACTGGACTTCCATGAAGATTCTTCCCATGAATCATTGCCTTGTGGAACTGACTTCCATGAAGATTCTTCCCATGAATCATTGCCTTGTGGAACTGACTTCCATGAAGATTCTTCCCATGAATCATTGCCTTGTGGAACTGACTTCCATGAAGATTCTTCCCATGAATTATTGCCTTGTGGAACTGACTTCCCATGAAGATTCTTCCCATGAATCATTGCCTTGTGGAACTGACTTCCATGAAGATTCTTCCCATGAATCATTGCCTTGTGGAACTGACTTCCATGAAGATGCTTCCCTAATCACTAATCTTAACCTGTTCAAGTCTATGGTTAACCATTATCTTCCCCACATAAGCTGTGCCTTTTATTCTTTAACACTCTACCTTGAGTTGTCGTCGAGCTTGTACAAAGTAAACATCATTAAAAAAAAAAAAACTCATCCATTTAGTATCAGTCATTTGCTGCATAAAAATATTTCTGGTGAAAGAAGAAGAAAGCCTACCAATTAAATATTAATTTTTTGCAATTTTTAATGTAAAATTTGTTTCACAACAATAACTTAGTGAATTAAAGCATTGATTTGTAACATTTAGTGACAATAATTGTGAGTTCAATCCATGGGCAAAGTAGTACAGATTTGGATTTGGTACAAATATTGTGAAAAATAAATGAGTTATGAGTGATTAAGGAACAGTGACATGTGCAAAAAAGAATTTGTTTTTAAATTTCAGGGCGACATTTTCTGAAAATATATTGAAATAAAGGTTTATTCATTGGTTCATCAAATTATGATGATATAAGAACTTGATTGATTGATTAATTTTTTATAGCTTATCAACCTTTTGCATGTTATTTAAAATGAGAAAATATTTTTAGATATTTTTGGCGTTAAAGATTTACTGATACAAGTTCAATTATTTAACTCATAGCTGAGGAGAAGAAACATATTTGTTTAAGCTTTTATAAGGGGGTCAATTTACAATGAATTTACATAGCAAACTAGCCACACCCACTATTGACACAAAAATTATTTTAAAAAATTTTTTTTTCAATATTTGTGTTCTAGAATGCTTTATCTATAGTAATATAAAAAAAGAAAACTGAAAAAAAAAAAATTTCCTTGTCACAGCACTGATTGTATAACTCCACCAATTTATAAGAGAGATTTATTGTTTTCCTCCACTAACATCAAATGCAAATTACAAATTGGAGATACTAAAATCAAACAAGTATAACAATTTAAATATTTGGGAAGTGTCTTAACAGAGGATGGAAAGTGCAACACTGAAATTTGAAGGTGCATGGGAATAGTGAAAATTGCCTTCCAAAAGTTAAGCAAAGCGTTAAGAAACAGAAAACTTTCATTAAAAACAAAGAAAAGAGTACTAAACTGTTATCTAATCTCAGTCCTCCTATCGATAATATATATATATATATATATATATATATATATATATATAAAAAGCAAGATATTTGTGTGTGTGTGTCTGTTTATCTGTCTGTATGTCCTTTATACAAATCCACAATTTTTATCCGACTCTCACCAAACTTCACACAAATATTCTTTAGGCTGAGTCTGAGCTCCAGGAGCATGGATTAGTTTGTTTTAAAGCTTTCATTACACCCGAGCAACGCCGGGCTATACTGCTAGTATATATATATATATATATATATATATATATATATATATATATACACACTTTGCGATTGGTAAATTGTCGCAATTATTTTATTATTTCAAATATTCTTTAGGATGAGTCTGAGCTCCAGGAGCATGGATTAGTTTTAAAGCTTTCATTACACCCAAGCAACGCCGGGCTATACTGCTAGTATAAAATAGACATTGAGCTGAAAATTTCCAAGTAAGAAACCGAAGTTATGACTTTTCTTCCACAACTATTTTTTCTTGTCATTGGAAAATCAAAACTTAAAACAGATCCTGCATTTACATTTGTAATATGTGCAATTGCCATTAGTAGACCATAAGCATTATCCTGTCAATTATGTTTAAGTTCCCACAAAAATATATTTTGGTGTTGTGCTTGTGTTTCTTGCTCTAACAAAAAAATACAGTTAATATATCTTCCTTTCCAAAAACAGTCAGTCAGTCAGTTAAAGTGCCATACATGATACACGCTTGGGCGATCATGTCTCGAAAGATCATGTCTCAACTGACTGGGCAGAAGATTATCCCGCAGTAGGTTGCCATTGCTTTCTGCGGTAGACTGGTTGCCGACCAAGGCTATAGAACCCAATCTGTCTTGCTAACCCATAACTGGAAGGAAGAGACGGATTAATACCTTTCCCAAGGGTATTTGCGCGTAAGTGAATAGAATGGATTCAACTGGAATTCAAACTCGGCTCCCGGTTTCTTGTTCCAAACCGATATCCACTGTACCACAACGCAAACAGTAGCTACTTGAAATCCTTTGTGAAATCAATCCAGATATTTAAATGTGATCCAAGAATTCATGATGGTGATTAGGCATGACACAATAAATATCTAATTCAAATCTATGATGACTTATTAAAGCCAATTAGCTTAAAACACTGCTTGTGGACTAGATTTTTAGTTACTTTTACATCACTGAGAATAAACCAATATACAACTTTTTTTAAGCTACTAATGAGATTGGTTATACATGTCAACTGTACTCATTACTGCATATAATGTTTTTATTTTATTTTTTTTGATATTTTTTAAAAGAACACATTAGAGAAATACCTACCATATCATAAACGCATGCCCATTTGGTAAAATATTTTTCAAATATTTTGACCTTCTTAACAGTCAAGGACTGATCTGAATAAGCTGAAATTAGATTAAAAATAGACAAATTATCAAACATATATATCTGTACATCATGAGTAATATTTGGTTTATATAATTTCAATATGATAAGACCATCGCACACATCTTATAAATAGAAAACATCACAAATGATGCAGTAAAAAAGACTATCAAACAAGAACCAAAACCATTCAAAGACTTCATAACCATAATCAAGAAGAGAAAATTGAAATGGTATGGACATATCATCAGAGCCAACAATATATCCACAGCTATTTTAGAAGGTACCACCTTCAGAATAAAAAATAGCAGAGTAACAAAAAAAAAATAATCTGACAATATCACTTAGTGGAGTGGAAGATCCTTCATGAGACTCAGACTCTGACACACAACTGAAGCATGGTGGGTGCTGGTCAGGTGCTCAGTAACCTTATGACCATATCTGGTCATGAGACTGATGGTGATGAGGATGACGATGTAAAGTTAAAAATGTGAAACTCCTAGTATGCAATGTCATATAATTGTAATTGTACACAAAAAGCCAAAAGTCTGGTTTCATCCTCTGGATTTAATACTTAGTAAGTTTCATACCTTTTTTGATTTAATTAATTTCTACTAATCTAAGTTTCGTAAATTTGCTAGGATCAGTTCCCTTTGTAACCTCATTAAGTTACATTTTAGTTTTATAAAATCTACTTTAGCAAAGTCACTTTGTAAAGTCACAGATACAAATATAATTACACCTTCAAACAATAGTGTGTCAGACACTTATTCTTCTCCGACTCTACACTCTCTAATAACTCACTCTCTCTCTCTCTCTCTATATATATATATATATATATATATCATTAAATACAACAGACAATGATTGTCTATTATGCTTACTCATGAGCTGTTCTAAACATCGTATTTTGACTTCAGGTGGAAACTGATATATCCCAAAAAGGAATACAGTATAAAATGATCTGTTGAAGAATGGAACTCCACACCAGGAAAAAGAAATACAGATTTATTGTACTAAGGTACAATTAACAATAATACACATATAGACAAGCCACCGGTTGGAGCAGAATCGACTATCGAATAGTGAATGCCTTTGCCTAAGACCTTTCCCCTTCGTACCGCTCGTTGCCATCTTTTATAAAGTAGAGCACTCTATTCTCGGGGATGGCAGGATGTTCCACTATGACACATTCCCCGGAGTTAAATTCTCCCTAAAATTTTGCTCTTAATATTTTTTTTCTCTTAAGATTTGGACATAGCCGTTTAGCCCTTTTCCTTTTTCTGTTACTTCTTGTCCTGTCCGTCCCTGTGTCCTCACTTTTAGGAGAATCAGTAGTTCTTTGTGTAGGAGTTACTTCCATCAGTACTCCATTGTTAGTGGATGGTTTAATCTGGAATGTGTTATATACTACCTCCATTGGTATCTCTTGGTCATTTGTAACAGTTTCAACGTATCGGTGTCTCAATTGGTTTATGTGCCTTTTACAGACAAACTTCTCTCCTTTAATTATGTAAATGACTCTCCTGATTCTTCAAATTACTAAACCATCTTCCCAAAACACTTTCCAGTCCGATAGTTCTTAAAGAACACCTTGTCGCCTTCTTTGAAAGATTTAATATCAGAGTTTGGTTTTATTAAACGCTTCTTTTTCTTTGGTAACAGCCTATCAAATATTGATCGAATCTTTCTCGTGTACATGACCTCAGCAGGCGACACATTTCCATTAATGTTCTGATTCAGCATAATTCTATAAACCATCAGAAATGTTTGGATATTCTTGTCTTCGGTGTCAATCTCATTAGCTTTTCTAATAGCTCTTTTAAACGTATCAACAAACCTTTCTGCCAATCTATTTGATCTTGGATTATACGTAGGCGTGGTTATGTGTTCCATTGCTAACGAATCACAACACTGTTTAAATTCAGCTCCCGTAAACATAGTTCCATTGTCACTCACAATTGTGTTTGGTACCCCCAGACGGCTAACTAGTTCGTTTAACGCCTTTATTGTATTTGCTGCTGTCAGGTTTTTAAATCTATAAACTTCAGGCCATTTAGAATAACTATCAACAATAATTAGGTAATAGTCTCCCTTTAATGGTCCTGCATAGTCAACATGTATCCGTAACCGGGGCACATCTGTTTTGGGCCATGGCTGAGTTTTTATAGGTGGTGGTTTTGCTGCTAACTGACAGCCTTTACAATGCTTCACCAAATCTTCAATGTCCTGGTCCATCCTAGGCCAGTATATATAGCTCCTCCTTAATGATTTCATTCTGGATATCCCTGGATGACCTAAATGAAATTCTTTTAATATCCTCTTACGTAGAGCATGTGGAATTACCACTCTTTGAGCATACGGTAGTGTTTCATTGCAAATTAAAAATGGTGATACCTTATATCCTTTGTTTTTCTCATTCCCTTTCACCTGTTTAATCATCTTTGAAATGTAATCATCCGTTTTCGCCATTTTGTTAATTTCCTCCAGCGTTACCGGTAATTCACTAACGGTGTTCACCAGTACATCCGCAAGTTCTTTCTCTTCTCTTAACGCTGCTATCACTGTTTCCTCCAACAACTCCGGGTTTTTCGGGATTAGTCTTCAGTCACTTTCCCATTTCCATAAAATTGATTACTTGTGTCTTTTCTATACATACTTTCATGGTAATTAATTGAATTAACTCTTTGCTATTGTACATAAATCTTAATCTGTTTAAGTCTAGAGTTAACTATGATATTCACGACATAACTTCATGAACTGTACCTCTTGCTATGTAACTTGCTACCCTGAATGGCTCTTGGAACTTGTACAGAGTGAACATCAATATAAAAAAAAATAAACTTAACTTACATCAAGTAAATAAAAACAAAAGAAACAAGATGCAATTTTTTATATTACCTTCATCAGGGAAATACAGAATCCATCCTTTATAAGGAGAAGCAATTGACAATCGACTTTGCACAAGTGTTAGTCTTGAGTGCTGGGAAGAACCATCTATAAAAGAGAAATACATGTAAAGTTGCTCAAGGAATGAAATGCATTGATATAAGTTTTCCTCTAATCTTTCCTTTATATATATATATATATATATATATAGTGTATTGTAACTAAGTTGTTGAACTCGTAGGTTTTTAACCTTTTGCTCATGCATTTACTTTTATAAAGAGTGCTCGATACAAATGTAGAGCGTTATACTGTAATGGTTGTTACAATGTTTTTATAAATTCATAGTATCACTACACAAAAATTTTGAAAAGCCCGTTTATTTGTGTTGGATTTGTTTTTTTGGGTGTTAGAGGGGTTGGTCTGTATTTTGAGTTCTGTTAGGGTTAAGTGTTTGTTTGTGGCTGAGTTCAGGATAGGTTAATCTATTTATCTTGTGAGGGTTTAGGCTGCTGGCACCTTGTGTGTTGTTATTTGGTTTAGGGATTGGTAGGTGTTGTTTTGTTTTGGGGTTGGTTTCTTCTTAATTTATGTTATTTTGTATTGGGGTGTGTGCTTTTTTGGTTTTTTTATTTTTTTGTTTTTTATCGTGTCGATATTTTTATTTATTTATCTACTATTCTGCTGCAACTGCATTATTTTTTGTTGGTAGTGTATAGGGTTTGTTTTCTTTTTCTGTTTATTTATAGGGTTGGTTGTGTGTATTTTTTGTGTTTTTTGGGGGGGTTTTGTAGTTGGGGTGTTTTTTTGTTTACTTAAATTTTAGCGAGAAATATTTGTGATGTTTGCATATTACTGCTAATTCGTCCCTACGGTTTAATAAATCATTGCTGTTAGGGTACTGAAGAATGTGTAGTTTTTCACTTAGACATAAAGGGCAGATGTCGTTAAGTAAGTTGCAAGTTCTATTTTTTTCTAGGATTTTCCATTTAATTTTTGTGTAGTGATACTATGAATTTATAAAAACATTGTAACAACCATTACAGTATATATATATATATATATATACACACACACACACACACTGAATTTACAGAAAAATAAATATCTGCTCTGTAAATCAAATTAATTTACATTGAGCTCTCTATTGGATCAGTTTTAATATTTTAACAATATTATTAGGATCCTCCCGGATTATTTACCAATCCTATCCTGGGTTTGTACCGCCTATATATAGATAGATAGATAGATATTTATTTGATGTTTGAATAGTTGGTCAGCTTTTGGGAAGGGGATGAAAAAGGGATTAAAAACTTTTCAGAATCTCAATACATAAACACACACAATAAATGATTAATGTGTAAAAACGCCAGCGTCTGTTGCTTTGTAACACAAAAAACTGGTTATGTTTTTGTTTATATCTAAGTATGTAGACAAGATACACCTTTCATATTTTGCATATATAACCACAAAATATGTCCATGTAAAAGGTTATAATTGTTGTAAAAAAATGAATGCAATTCCTCAAAAAGTCACACTGTCCACTGTACTTCCGCACAAGGTTCTCCCCCCCAGGCAGGGGAAAAAAATTGATTGCTTTTATAACAGCTTGTTGGATCCTTTACAGTTTGCTATTTGTAAAGCATAGAAATGGATTAGCCTCCATTCCACTCAGTGACACCTGAATCATAATTGGTTAACAATGGCTCATTTACACAAGTTTGCTGATTTCATTTTTTTTCATTATTTTTTCTGCAAAAATAGCATGCGTTTTAGTCTTCAGTGTATACTGTCATTTGCTTCTGTACAAATATATAATTAAAATACTTCAATAAGGATAATTTATTGACATGTCTAAAAGCCAATATCTATTGCTTTATAATGAAACAAAACATGTTACACTACATCTTTTTTTTACAATATCTAGGAGTTTAGACCAGATATCATTTCATATTTTGCATACAAAAACCCAAAACATGTCCACATATTTTTGTGGACATATTTTAGGATCATGTTCGCAAATTTATACATTGCTTAATTCAACAAGATAAGTGCCAAAAATATTAGTATTTTAATTAATAATCAGTATTTTTTAAAAAGTTTATTGCAACAATTCATTCTAATATATCTGAAGTTTCATCTTTGATTTTAAGCGCAATAAAATAGACTAAAATTAGAATTCTCTGGGTCAGGCAATATATACTTGAACTCAATGGAAATGGGTGAGCAATAACTTTTTCATGTGCCATGTCCTTTCAAGATGTAGGCAACCATGGCTTTCCACATCTCCCTATCCCTGGTGGATCTTGGCACACTTTCTCCTGTTGCACCAAGCAACCCTCATTCCATCATCCACCTGATCAGGTCCTTCAAATATGTTATCCACTGCTTTCCCCTGTCTCTTTTTCCATCTATCTGGTCTGTTAGTATCAGGTTCTCCAAGCCCTTCTTCCTCATTGCATGTCCCAGGAACTTTAGTTGTCTCTTCCTGATGCTCGGTATTAATTTCCTTTTCATTTCCACCCTTTCCAATACCTCATCATTGCTCACATGCTCAGTCCATGATATCCGCAGCATCCTTCTGTAGAACCACATTTCAGCTGCTTCAAGTTTTTCTTTCATCTTCAAAAATATTGTCCAACATTCACTGCCATATTGAAGAACTGACATCACATAGCAATCCAGTACTCTCCTCTTTGTTTCTAGTGAAATTGTTCTGTTTCTTAATACTTTATTCAACTTCTGGAATGTTTCCTTCGCCATGCCAATTCGCCTTCGGATCTCAGTGTTGTACTTTCCGTCAAGCAGTACTAAAAATAAGAACTAAACGAGTTCCTCCACTATTTTGCTAAAAAAGAGTATCTTCTTTTTCTTCTATGTGCCATGTCCTTTTAAAACATAGATGATCATGCCATTCTACATCTCCCTATCCCTTGTGGCTATTACCACGCTTTCTCCTGTTATCCAACCTAAACCCCGCTCTGCCATCCACCTGCTCAGGCCCATCAAATACGCTATTTGCTACTTTCCCCTGTCTATCTTTCCTTCAATCTGACCTGTGAGTGTCAGATTCTCCAAACCTTCCTTCCTCATCACATGTCCCTAGAACTTAAGCTGTCTTTTCCTGACACTCAGTATTAATTTCCTTTTCATTTCCATCCTTTCCAAAACCTCATCATTGCTTACATGCCTGATCCATGATATCTACAGCATCCTTTCAGTTGCTTCAAGTTTTTCCTTCATCTTTGATGATATTCTTCAGCATTCACTGCCATATTGAAGAACAGACATCACATAGCAATCCAGTACTCTCTTCTTTGTTTCTAGCAAAATTTTCCTGTCTTTTAATACTCTGCTCAGCTTCTAGAATGTGTCCTTTGCCATGCCAATTCACCTTCAGATCTCATTGTCGCACTTTCTGTCGTCTCTTAGAACACTTGCCAAGTACTTAAATTTTTGTACCAGCTTGATTTTAGTATCACCAACCTGTAATTGGTATTTTGAGTACCTCTATATAAATTAGGTTTTCTTGTAGTTTATTTGTCGTCCTTTCATTCAATTTTATTCACCTACCTTTTTTAGGATGTCTTGCAGTTTTCTTTCCATGTCAGCTATCAGCACTGTATCATCTGTATATCTTACATTGCTCAGATTGTGACCGCCATTGATGAATCCTGGCATGACTTCAAAGGTTCTCAGAATAGTCTCATTATACAAGTTAGATCCAGTGAAAAGACACATCCTTGACTTACACCCCTTTCTATCTTTGTACATCTGTTGAATTTGTTTCCAGTCTGTATGCAGCCGGTTTGCTGCCAGTAGAGGTTCTTGATTACTCTAATGTCTTTCCCAAATATGTCGAGGTTGCTGAGCATTTCTATCAATTCTTTGTGGTGTACTTTGTCGAACGCCTTGGCATAGTCTACAAAACATAGGTAAACGTCTTTTTTTATTTGTATCGCTCTTTCTTATAGCATCCTAACCATAAATATTACATTCCTTGTTCCAGTGTCTTTGACAAAACCACACTGTTCTTGTTCTATCTCTGGCCTGATTCTGCTTCACACTCTATTCATCAGGATTTGGACAATGAGTTTCATAATGTGGCTCATCAAACTGATTGTTCAGTGGAGTTTGCATTTGATTGCACCTGGTTTCTTAGGCAGTGTGTGACGATAAACATTCACACTTACCAGAACCAAAGCATCCAGGGTGTTTTGCTTGTCGGGCTGCTGTGTTGGGATGAATGCGTGCATAAACCCACGCCAGACAGTTCGTCGTTTTGTCAGCTGCGTCCTCTCCCCTCACAAGTTTGGTCAAAGAAAGGAATATTCTTCGACCTGTCATTTTATGCTGAGTAAGAACGAGGCCGATGGTGATGATTGGTGCGTCGGCAATGGTTTTTGTCCATAAAAAGGGTCTGAGACAATGGCTACCAGGGTTGTTGGGACCGTGGTGACGTGTGCTGATAGAGAGATGAGTATTGAGTTAAGACTGTTTATTTTTGTTTGGAAGCTTCAAACCAATGAGCGGAGCGAGCGGTGTAACTGAAACCTAACAGAAATCTACTGTTCAACAACACAGAGCTATGAAAATTGATCTGCTTAGGTTATCTGATATTACACCACTGTTGTAGATTTCATTTATTATTTCCATAATTTTCTCTATGCTAAAATCTTCTAACGCTGTCAGCATCTCTATTACAATAACGTCTGGTCCAGCTGCTTTGACTTCAAATTTGAGTATTTCTGGTCCATCAGCATCTGTGTTTACTATCAGTTGCTCTCTTTTGCTGTGGAAGAGATCTTTTATATATTCTTCTCATTGCTGGAGTATTTCCTCTTTCTCTAATATGATTGTTCCATCCTTGGATTTTATACATCCTGTTGAGGAGCATGTTCTCTGTACTGTCAGTTTCCTTATTTCTTTATGCATTTCTCTATTATTGGTCTTGCTCAATCTCTATTTTGGCACAGTTGTTGTCTTTAGCCTGTCTGCGGTTATTTCTCATTATTTTCTTTTGTAGTATCTTGTATTCAGTTCCATGTCTTGGCATAGTTTTCTGTGTTCTTTGCATCATATAAAGAATCTCTTCAGTCATCCATTAGTTTTTTTTCTTCTGCATTTGATTTCCTCTTGGACAATATTGTTTGCTGATGTCACTAGCACTTTAAGTGCGTTCCATTTCAAATTTCCATTTCTCATTTGATTTTTGTATTTGTTTCACACTGTCAGTGTATTTTTTCTGCAGATTGAAGTCATTCATGAGCATGTTGTATTGCAGTCTTGGTGTTATTGCCACACTATTTGTTCTTGCATTAACTGCAAACTGGCTAGTAGAGCCTTAGTTAACTCTGAGAAATGTTCCATTTTTAACAGAAAATATATTTATGCACAACTTCTAAAAAAAATAACTGTTCAAACAAAAATAATAGAAAGATTAAAAAAAATTTTTCTTTCCAACTACGATTGTTATAATTAACAAATACTCAATTGTGCTTAATCACAATATTCAAATCTCTGTTCGAAAAAATGTTGCATTGATGCCTTTCTACCTATGATCGTCAACATCATCGCATAGAAGAAAATATTTTCCTAATTTTTCCTTCCCTTTCAAACACGTTTGTCGAGTTTTAGTTTGTCTACATTTTTCTTATGTATTTCTTCCATTTGAGTTTGTATTTGTTTACTGCCCCTGGTCATCTCTGTACATTTCTCAAGTTTCAAATCACAAATCAATTGCAATCTTTTGTATAAATCTTTATTCTGCAATCTCCGATTTCTCCGATTTGTTCATTTGTCTTTGGAAACTCACATACTTCTGTTAATTCAGGCAATGCGCAAATAAAGATTTCCACTGCTTCTCCTGTCAATTGAACTCCAAAATAAAATGTTGCCCTTTCATAAACTATATTTCTTTTAAGCATGAAGTAGGCATTGAATTTTTCCAAAACTGAGTAGTACACATTTTGCATCTTCTTGTCATGAGAAAGAAAATGTTCTGAATATATTTTTAACTTCACTTTTCATGCAATATATTAATGTACTTACTTTTGTAATGTACTTACTTTTGTTATCTTCTTCCCAAAGTTTTGATGCTTCTTAATAGCATTGATATCTGTGATGACCATTTCTGGCAATTTCCCAGATTTGTAAAATCAAATGGTTCTAGTGAAGTTAACTTGAACTTTTTCTTTGTTGAATATTTTTTTTCAAATTGGGTCCTGTTTTACAAGAAAATAATTTTCTTCTTTCAGAAAGAATCCCTCTTTGATACCATGTTCCACTGGGCTTAGGGTGAAAAGATATATTATAGAGGCAGACCACTAAAAAGTTAAAGCAACACAAAAAAACACTACACATGGCAAACTTAACTCATTTATATAAATTGTCTGTTGTGTCCATCTTGATCTCAGCATTCCCTAGTGAGACTGGAAGTCCCTAAAATCATCATCATCAATGTTGTTATAACACTATGTATGCAAACTGCATGTACTTTAGGTGGGTTGAGCCAGCTTCCTCCCCGACAGAGAAAGTCTCATTGGGATTTGTTTAAGGGCAGGGTCATAAGTCCTACCCTGTTGTTTAACCCATAACTGGAGAGAAGGGATGGATTAGTACCTTTCCCCAGGGTATTAGCGCGTAAGTGAATGCTGGGCATTCAACTGGAATTCGAAATTGGCTCACTGATTTCTCTTTCCTAGCCGATATCCACTGCACCACAATGCACATTCGTCAATAAATGCTTACAGCACCTGGTATTCCCAAGCAGTCACCCATCTAAGTACTGACCAGGCTCAACGTTGCTTAACTTCAGTGATCGAATGGGAATCCGTGTATTCAACATGATATGACCGTAAGCTACTTTATAACAAAGTTTAAAAATACATTTTTATATTAAAATTACTAGAAATGCATTTATATATATACGGAAATTAACGAATTTTTCATGAAACTTGGTTATAAACAACTGACAATTTGAAATGAATTGTTTGAACATTATTTTTTATCGATACTCGTAATTAAGTAGATATTCCGTTTTTAATTAAACAGTATTATATATTTATATCTACCGGCCTGATTATTTATGATAAATTGTTATTACAAATGGCCTCCAGTCTAAACAAGGTTTTAATCAAGCCTATATAACACAATTTTTGATTTAAGATGTTGCCAGATCAAATGGTAGCTTCCCCTATATAGATAGGGGTCGCATGTTCGAATCCTGCCGAATGGCACACATTTTTGAAATAACAATTTATCGTAAATATCAGGCCAGTAGATATAAATATATAATACTGTTTAATTAAAAACAGATTATCTACTTAAATATGAGTATCGATAAAAAATAATGTTCAAACAATTCATTTCATATATATATATATATATATATATATATATATATATATATATAAATGTAAACTTATCACTATAATCGTTTCGAAAAACCCTCCGAGTATAAACGTGGAAGGAAAAAATGGATGTAAAAAAAAAAAGAGCTAAACACGTGAACATCAGTCAAAGTACGTAGCCCAAAGAAAAAACAAAAATTATCTCTAATAGATTGTCATATAATTCTTCTAATAAAGTCATTATTGACAATCATAAAAAATTATATCAGGAGGCACTATTTAAAAGTGGATATACTGATAGTTTGGAGTGCACCGATATTAAAAAAACTAAGAGTAAAAATAGAAATAGGAACATCCTTTGGTTCAGTCCTCCTTTTAATTTGGCTGTTAAAACAGAAATTGGCCAAATATTTTTTAGTTGATTAAAACAAAATTTTAATAAGGAAAATAAATTATACAAAACATTCAATAGAAGTAACGTAAAACTAAGTTATTCCTGCATGCCGAATATTGGAAAAATTATCAATGGATTTAATAAAGCTAAGGTTATGCATAAAACTAATGTAGTTAAGACTAATTGTAATGGTAGAAATAAAAACAATTGTCTTCTCTATGGCAAATGCCAGCAAGATTGTGTCATTTACCAGGTGAAAATTTATAAAGGCATAGAAGATCCGGAACCCAAAGTATACAGAGGTGCAACTCAAGACCGTTTTAAAAAACGCTATTATAACCATACCAGTAGTTTTAAAAATGAAAAATATAAGCACAGCACTACTCTGTCCACTTATGTATGGTCAATTAAACAAGAATTAAATATTGACTCTGTTTTAAAATGGGAAATACTAAAAAGGTGAACAAAATTCAAAGCAGACCAGAAATTTTGCAGATTGTGTGAGGAAGAAAAACTACCTATAGCGTCATTTGAACCCACATATAGTTTGTTGAATTCTAAATCTGAAATTCTAAATAAGTGTAAACATAGGAAATCTTGGCTTATAAATTAGGATGTAAGTTTACTTTCTTTTGTGTTGTTGTTGTTAGTATGTTTAGATTGCTTTCTTCACTAGAATTTTTTTTTTTCTCTGAATAAAATTTTCTACTCCCTTTGTGTTTGGTGTCTTCTTTGTTTTGGTCAAGTGGATTTTTGAGTTCCCTATATCGTGCCGTTTTCAGTATTCTCTTTATCCAACCTTCACTGAAGATGCGGTTAGGTAAAACCTTGGTAGGTTTGTTGGCTCTTTAGGTTATTTACCTATATATATAATTACCAACAATACCTATTTATAGCAAAATTAACAACAATAAAATTTTAAAGCAAAATGAACAGCAATATATTTACAATATATTTTACCAACAATACATTTAGTAGTTGAAGGCATATAAATAGCCCTAAAATAGTTTTCAAAATATTTTGATTTCAGTGATAAATACGTCACTAAACAAAATCAACCAAACAGCTAACAAGAACTCTTTCATGAGATTAATCCATATAATATTCGATAATTTCTTAAAGAAATCAAACTGTATTCCAAAATATAACTCCAACAAAACTAGAACATAAAACACACGTCACCACCTATAGCAATTATATCCACACAAACATCTATCATCTATTCAATTGTGAAAGCAGAATAACATTTTTATTACTTCAAAGCTCCCAAGAAAATTAAATTTTGGTATTAAGTGACCCATAAAGAGTTGGTATGCCATTAAAGAAATCAAATCAAAAATATAACTTTTTATTTAAAATATAATAAAATACGTAATTGTTGACAGTGAATGTTTTCTTCCACTTCCAAGTTCAAATTCCAGTTGAATCCATTGTATTCACTTACGCGCAAATACCCTTGGGAAAGGTATTAATCCGTCTCTTCCTTCCAGTTATGGGTTAAATAGCAGGACAGATTGAGTTCTATAGCCTTGGTTGGCAACCAGTCTACCGCAGAAAGCAATGGCAACCTACTGCGGGATAATCTTCTGCCCAGTCAGTCATGTCTCTTTCGAGACATGATCGCCCAAGCGTGTATCACGTATGGTACTTAACTGACTGACTGAGTAAACATTTCCTTAATCATACATGATTATCTCTCATAGGATAGTTGAATTATAGAAGATTAAAAATAAGAAAAAAATTAGATATTACTCAGTCAATTAAGTGTCATATGTGATACACGCTTGGGCAATCATGTCTCAAAACAAACATGGCTGACTAGGCAAAAGATTATCCCGCAGTAGGTTGCAATTGCTTTCTGCGGTAGACTGGTTGCCAACCAAGGATATAGAACCCAATCTGTCCTGTTATTTGACCCATAACTGGAAGGAAGAGACGGATTAATACCTTTCCCAAAGTTATTTGCGCATAAGTGAATGCAATGAATTCGGCTGGAATTCGAACTCGGCCCCCCAATTTCTTGTTTCGAACCGATATCCAATGCTCCACAATGCACAGATATTACTCACAATGACAAAAAGCATATTCTCAATATTAAAAACACCATCATATGACGATATCATTTTTAACCAAGTTTTTTTGTGAAACAAAAAAATTTCTTTTGTCACTGGGCCTCCATCTTACTCACTTGAGTGCTGTGTCCTTTCACGGTTGCTACCATAATGATTATAGTAACCACCTCTATGCCATCTTCCTCCTCTTTTTGTCCACCTGCCATATCCTCCTCTGCGTCCACCTCCTCTTTTGTAACCTCCATGTGCCTGACTCCTATTTGCTCCTTCCATTTCTTCACAATTAAATCCAATTTTTAATGCCCTGAAAGAAAAACAAAACTTTAAAATTGGTAAAACCACAGTAATATCAGGTCATCTCATAAGTAATGCCTAAAATGACAACAATATATAGAATATTATGACTATTGTAAACTGTCTAAATCAAGGGTTGGCAACCTATGACCTGCAGGCCGAATCCGGCCAGTGAAGGCATTTTGACCGGCCTGCAAGCATGATTACCAAAAACTATTTTTAACATGAGAGACGAAGCTTTTGAGTTCAACAAAAGGATTACTGTTATCTTCCTCTGATCCACCCAACCGAATTTGAATACTATAACTGCAAAAACACGATCAAAACCCAATCACCTCCATTTCTGCATAAAAAATAAAAAATAAACATAAAACAAAAACTGAGAGCCAATTTGACTGACCAGCGACAGGCATTAGGCAGGGACACCTTCAAGGGACAATGTTGTCTCAGTCGGCTTTCTATTTCATTCTTCCAACAGTGACCCCTCCATTGCACCCCAGCCAGCTACCCTATGTAAGTTGCTGGAATCTTTCAATGGACCATGTTTTTATCTTATCATATGTAAGTGTATATGTTTGCAACTATTTGTACTCGTATATATGGGTACATGTGTCTTGTTTTTGTTTGATGTGTGTGTGTGGTTCTTTTGTGGTACAATTTTTAATAACAGGTTCAAACCTACAGGTGATAATTTCATCCATTTTGCTTCAGTTGATTTTTTTTCACTTTGAAGTATTTTGACGTTCCTTGAGGAAAAGTAATTTTTGTTAGGTGTTTTTTAATTTTAGATTTTCTTTTGTTTTTCTGATTTCTCAATGTTTATTTTCATTATGGTTTTAAATATTTAGGTTGACAGGGGTTTGCATATATAATTTTCCTTAATTTTTCATTAATGGCCTTCATCCAGCCCATGACCTGTCATTATAACATGATCTGACCAAAAATGAGTTGCCGACCCCTGATCTAAATGATAACAACATATGCTATCAGATCATCCCATAAGTAATGTCTAAAATCTAATAGCGATAAGTTGAAGGATAATATCACTCAAGTACTCAGGATGTGCGTTGTGGTACAGTGGATATCGACTCGGAACGAGAATCCGGGGAGCCGAGTTCGAATTCCATTTGAATCCACTGTATTCACTTACGCACAAATACCCTTGGGAAAGGTATTAATCCGTCACTTCCTTCCAGTTATGGGTTAAATAGCAGGACAGATTGGGTTCTATAGCCTTGGTCGGCAACCAGTCTACTGCAGAAAGCAATGGCAACCTACTGCGGGATAATCTTCTGCCCAGTCAGTCGTGTCTCTTTCGAGACATGATCGCCCAAGCGTGTATCACGTATGGCACTTAACTGACTGACTCAGAACACACTTTGCTGATGTGTTACATTCATCTGTGGCCCCCATCACTGGTTCTTGGGGAAATTACAACTTGTGAATACTACCTCACTAGCTGTAATCTATTCCCACTAAGTTGTAACTAATTATAATGCACTCTGTTCTCTGCTATGTTTCAAGTTTGAGTTGTGTTTACTTGTCAAGTGGATATTTGACAGGTCTTTCAACTGAAAATGAATCCAGATCACAAGGGTATTCTAATAATCAGTCAGTTAAGTGCTATACATGATACATGCTTGGGCGATCATTTTTCGAAAGAGACATGACTGACTGGGCAGATGATTATTCCGCAGTAGGTTGCCATTACTTTCTATGGTAGACTGGTTGCCAGCCAAGGCTATAGAACCCAATCTGTCTTGTTATTTAACCCATAACTGAAGGGAAGAGACGAATTAGTACCTTTCCCAAGAGTACTTGCACGTAAATGAATGCAATGAATTCAACTGGAATTTGAACTCTGCTCCCCGATTTCTCATTCTGAGCCGATATCCACTGCACCACAATGCACATCCAGTCAGTTAAGTGCCATACATGATACACACTTGGGTGATCATGTCTTGAAAGAAAGACATGACTGATTCTGATAATAATAAGCAACTATTTATTAGTGACAATTACTACACAATATCATCTTTGAGCAAATGCTAGTCTCTATATAAGAACTTCATTTATTTTTAGGTCTTTTACTATGAATGTTGTGCGTTGTGGTACAGTGGATATCGGCTCGGAATGAGAAACCGGGGAGCCAAGTTCGAATTCCAGTTGAATCCATTGTATTCACTTACACACAAATACCCTTGGGAAAGGTATTAATCCGTCTCTTCCTTCCAGTTATGGGCTAAATAGCAGGACAGATTGGGTTCTATAGCCTTGGTCGGCAACCAGTCTACCGCAAAAAGCAATGGCAACCTACTCTTTCGAGACATGATTGCCCAAGCGTGTTTCACGTATGGCACTGAACTGACTGACTGATTATGAATGTTCAGTCTAACAACTGTTGTCATCACTTTCACCTCCATTCTTACTTTTAAGTTAGTTTCTTCTTTTTGAACTTAAATCAGTGACGGATGTTTTAGATAAAGCTATATCTGCAGTACTAAATCAAAATGGAAAAGCTGTCACATTTATATAAAAATGATTCAAGGATACAAAAAAACATATATTATCATTGAGAAAGAAGTAAATATGTAAACAGAGATATCTTTTGTGATGATATCCTTTCAAAATATCAGTGAGTTTTGTTTACGGCATATCAAACTCTGGGTTATATAATGCCAAAAAGGTAGGGTTTTAAGCTATTTTTTTAATGTTTAGTTATAGTGAGAAGGTTGATTTACTCAGATTTTGATAAAAAATTGATTTTATTTTTATTATAGAAAACTGAAGATGTTTTCTAGTTTTGTATTCAAAAATGTATTGCTAGTAATAATGTTTTTCCTTCAAAAATGTGTTATGGTAATCATTTTTTCTTTCAAAAATGTATTGTTGGTTATATTTTTCCTTCAAAAATGTATATTTTTCTATAAAAGTCTATTTTTAAACTTTCACTAGCAGTATAGCCCGGCGTTGCTTGGGTGTAATGAAAGCTTTAAAACTAATCCATGGTCCTGGACCTCAGACTCTTTGGACGTTGAACCGAAAGACTAAAAAGCAATAGTTGTTTCCAGTTAAAGTGAAACCGTAGACTGAAAGAAAAATGAATCGATGTAAGTCAAATTTTGATTTCCTGGTATTGATATCAAATAAGTTTTTTTCATCATAAACTGAATTTTGAAGGCTAAATAAGTCCTCTGAGTAAATGGTATCATGGCTGAGACTAAAAACTTCAATTATACCTACTTAGAGCCAAATCCGAAGCAAAAACTAAAATAAAAGGGTTGAAAAAAATACAGACATACGGGCAGATAAACAGACACACACACAAACATCTTGCCTTTTATATATATACATATAATCAATTTTCTACACTATTGTAAGAACTGCAACCTTGAGACTTCTGAATATCGTTTCTTATGTCTTTGTCTGAGTGTATCAAATTTGATGAAAATCAGACCACTCCTTCTATAACCCGATTTTTTTGATTATAGATATTTATTGGGGATACCTCGACACAAAACCTAGCTAAGAACACTTGTAGACGCTTATAGTACAACTGTGTAAATTTTCAAGAAAATCGGTTCAGCTGTTTCAGAGTCTATAGGTAATGGACACACACACACACACAGAGACAAAGTTCCATTTATAAATAAGTTTAGACAGATAGTGTTTTGACACCAGTTTGGGGGTTAACTATTTGCCCATAGCTGGGACCCTAACAGATGCTACCACCCCGGGTCAGGGAGGACCTGGGAAAAACAGCAATTAAGAGGTGGTTCCATACTCCTCACAACTTTCCAATCAGAGGCCTTGCTGCCAAATGCAGTTTACCATTGTACCCAAGACCAAATTATCAGTGTGTTTTATGTATAACAAAAGTGCCCAAAAGTAAAGAATCTTAAAATCAATGAACGAAGAAATGAGCAAGGTGAACTAAGTTTTGACATATCAACCTGGGAGGAGTAAGGTAGCTGTAGATGCTTTTAGCCATGTTTATTGTGTTTCAATAATTTCTCAAGGTTCAAAGTATAATTCTTGTGGATTTACATGAGAAATTATAACATCCAGTTGTATTAAGACTTGTGCATTTTTGTAAGATCAAGAAATCTCCGGCTTACGGCCTATCACGTTGAATACACCGGTTCTTGCTCGATCACCGAAGTTAAGCAACGTTGAGCCTGGTCAGTACTTAGATAGGTGACCGCTTGGGAATACCAGGTGCTGTAAGCGTATAGTGATGGATGTGTATTGTGGTGCAGTGGATATCGGCTCGGAAAGAGAAATCGGTGAGCTGAGTTCAAATTCCAGTTGAATACCCTGCATTCACTTAAGCACTGGTACCCTTGGGAAAGGTATTAATCCGTCCATTCCCTCCAGTTATGGGTTAAATAACAAGGGTAGGACTTGGGGACCCTGCTCTTAAAAACAAAAATCCCAATGAATCATGAAAAAGAAAAATGTTGTAAAAATAAAATAACCTTACCCAAAATCATTGGTTATGACCGTAAAATGATCCCATAAGGATTGATAGGTCGTTAAGCCTCAAAAACAAACAAACAAACAAAACAGAAATCTCCCCTTTTGAACTGAAGACATGTGTACATCTTTCAGAGGTTATACTGAAATAAAAAGTCCAATTCTATCAACCTTCCAAAAGTAAATGGATAAAATTTGGTGGACCAATGGAATATACAAGTATCGACTTTAAGGAGTCTCTCTCAATGTTTAGTCATAATACATACTTGTTTTTAATTGTTGATGAATATTCTCACTGCCCATTTGTATTTCTATAGTAATATTTTCACTGCCCATTTGTATTTCTATAGTAATATTCTCACTGCCCATTTGTATTTCTATAGTAATATTCTCACTACCCATTTGCATTTCTATGCCCAAATATGCACACTATGTTGCCTACAAACCTTGTTTAGTATGCGTGGAATGCCAGGTTATATTCACTCAAAGGTCATTCTCTTATATCAAAGAACTGAAGGAGGATTTAATGATTAAAGGTGTTACTACCAGTAATTTGATGCCATATCATCTCCAGGATGATGGACAGGCAGAGCTGTATATTGGGGTCATATAGAAAATTATTCAGTTGAATAGCAAGTCTGGAACCTCACAGAAAAACATTGGAAACAAGGTCCTTTCACCACAGGTCCTTTATTCTATTTGATCTAGTGTACACTCTTATGAGCATTTTTTAAAGTTTTAAAGACATACTTCTCACAAAAACTCACTCAATCTTGGTTAATGAAGCCTGGACCCATACTGTTAAGACGAATTGTCCATCCTAGCAAGAAAAAACCCTTAGTAGATAAAGTTGTACTGATTGATAGCAATCTAACCTTTGCCAACATCAAGTATACCAACAGAAGACAATCAATTGTGCCTGTTTGAGATTTGGCTCCTTGTCTAGATCATTCAGAATCTTCCTCACTTCACCAAACTTCACAAACCTCTACCAAAATTCTCCACTGAAGAAAGATGTCATTTGATGCCTGTTCAGCTAAATATTCTAGAGGAGTCATTGATGCCTCCTGAATGTGAAAGTTATCAACAAGAAAAACCAATATCTAAAATCGATGACATCCAATAAGGCCCAACTCTGGAAACTGAATTGTATACGAAAGCCCCCAACATGATATTGGTGGGATTAAAATAAATAAATTGTATTCTTTTGTAAGTACCTCTACTCATTTTTGATACCTAAGTTTTAAAGTGAATTTTTAAAAATAAAAAAAAGCTTTCTTCAATTTTAGTTTTAATTGAAAGCTAAATGATTAAATGTACTATTTTCAGAAAGCAAAATACTCTGGTGTATTTCAAATAAAAATTATATTGATTGAAATCTCAATTTTTTTAATTTTCAAAAGTTATCATTTTTTTATCCATTTTGACAAGTTTGTAAACAAAAGTTGATTCTCAGTTTTAAAAATATTGCAAAAAAAATATACATCTGTGACACATTTTTGGAAAATTAGCAAATTTAAAGTTAAATTAATCTGATTTGAAACAAGTATTACTTGTTTATAGCAGGAAATTTAAAATAAAAGTATTTCTTAATCATTGGGGTCATATATTTCTGACATGTAAAGTGAACAGTGACAGCCAGATATGGTTGCAAGCTAAGTATAGTTGACCAGAATTAACATAATTATCCAAATATTTTTCTTGTAAAGGGAAGAAACTGTAAAACACGAAATATTATACTTAAAAACAACCTTCCCACACACACACAAAATTATAAACTATTTTAAATATCTTTTGGCCCAAAAATGTGTATTAAGCTTTCCAATTTTCAATTAGTAAATATAGTCTTCATTTAATAATCTAACGATAAAGCTTTGAAGAATTTTAAAAGATTTTTGAAACTTCATAAATTACTATAATTATAAAAGAAAAAATGAAAACAATTCTTATAAGAATTCATTATACATTGAAAAGAATTTTTCTTCAAACTGTAATGTCCTATACGATTAAAATAGGTACCTCCACTAAATCACTAAAAAAAATGTAGTATGAAGAAAAAAGGCCCCAAACTTAATAAAAAAGTTTTTCCATCAAAATGTTTATGTTAAAATTAAGAGGAAAGATCAAAATATTTAAAAAAAAATTTTATCCTTTCTATCATGTTTGAAATTTTGGCAGAAAATCTTATTTTGATTTTCGTCAGTGGGTAACCAAATCAATATGAGAGTTCACAATGGATAATGTAATATTACATAACTCATTTTTTTTTTTTCCAGTGAAAAAACACCTATTTTAGAAATTATTGCAAAAATTAAATAATTGTCAGATTTTAATGAAACTTTCAGGATTTATTCAGAAATGTAAATTATTTTAAAATCATTATTTTAAAAAAATCTTGGTAAAAATATATTTTTAAATCTGTTACGCCTTGTCCACAAAAATTCATGAAATTAAATTTTGTTGAAAACATTAGTTTTATTAGTTAAACGCAGGACTCATTGGGAATGTAAATCATCTATTATTTTTTTCAAACATTTTGCTTTTATTTCCAACAAATATGCTCTAAAATAAAAATTGCAATAAAACTATGACATTATTTAATTTGACAAGCTTTTAATTGCTTTAATAAATAATATATATTAAGGACATTATAGTTTGAAAAAAAAATGCTAGTAATGTGTTTCACGATTTCTTCCCCTTACAGGAAAATCTTTTGTATCATTTGTGATCGCCATACACTCCTTATCTCGCATCAATCTGGCTGTCATGTCAAATATACATGAAAAGGTCAGAAAGTTCAGCATACTGTGTTTAAGAAATAGTTTTATTCTAAATTTCATGCTATAAATAAGTATTACTTGTGAAAATCAGAGCAATTTAACTTTAAATTTGTTAATTTTCTAAAAATAATGTGTCACAGATATCTTTTATTTTTACAATATTTTTAAAACCAAGAATTAACTTTTGTTTACAAATATGTTGATCGCTTAAAAATGGCCGAAGAAACCCTGAAACACATGACCTTTTACATAGAAATTACCATACAAAAAAAAATTAAATTACTTTAACAATACGAAGCCACGACAATTTGTATTAAACTTTTTAATTTTCATTCAATTAGTAAAAAATTAAAAATGTAATCTTCACTTAAGTTTCTTTCTTTGAAGTATTTTAAAAATATTTTGGAAACTTTTAAATTATTGTGATTGCAAGAAAAAGATCAAACAATTCTTTTAAAATTTCATTATTAATCGAAAAAATTGTTTTTTTTTTTCATACTATTAAAAAAGCTTATCGAAAATAATGTTATGTGGCATTTTATATTTTTTTTTACTATTGGAGCAGAATTTTAGAAATAAAGACAAAATGAGTACTGCGTTTGCTAATAATATTTTGTCTTTATTTCTAAAATTCTGCTCCAATAGTAAAAAACCAATTTTAGCAACAAATTTAATTTCTTAAAATTTTCATTTTTCATGAATGTTGGTGGTGAGGGTAACAGATGTAAAAAAAAAAAATTTTACCATTTTTTTTAAAAATAATAATTTAAAAAATAATTATTCATTTGTAAATAAGTTTTGAAAGTTTCATCAAAATCAATTTGATTTTTGCAAGAATTTTCAAATTAATGTTTGTCAGCAAAAAAAAATAAAAATAAAAAATAAAAAAAGTTAAACTCTCCAAACGATATTTGGCTACCCGCTAAAATCAAAACAAGATTTTTTTTTTACCAAAATTTCGAACGTGTTTTAGAAGGGACTAGAAAATTTCAAAAAATAATTTAAAAAATACTTTACTACTTTCTCTTAACAAACATTTTGATGAAAAAAGTTCGTTTTGCTTAAGTTTAGGGCCTATTTCTATTTTTATTCTTACTATGCTGTTTTTTTTTTATTATTAAATAAATTTCTGTTTGAAATAAACTAACTAAAGAATTTTGCTTACTGGAAATAGTAAAGTTAATCATTTAGCTTTCAGAAAACTAAAATAAATTTTCAAGATTTTTTATTTTTAAAATGCAATTCAGGTATCGAACGTATGTTTTTAATTTTATGATGAAATTAAAAAGGTATCTTTACTACTCATGTTCGATACATAACTGAAATTTTGAAATGAAATTTTCATGAAATTTACGGGTTTTACACATCAAGATTTTCTAAAAATAATAATTTCAAGAATAATTTAATTAATTTGTGAATAAGTCCTAAAAGTTTTAAAATCCGTCAATTATTTGAATTTTATTTTGCAAGAATGTGCAAAGGTGTTTTTCACCGGAAAAATCTGAGTTTCGTAATTACACATTATTATCCATAAAAAAAAAATCTGGTAAAAATTAAAGATTTTTTTTACCAAAATTTCGAACGTGTTATTAATTAAGAAATTAAAAGAAAAATTTCAAAAAATTCTTTTGATCTTTCCTGAAACAAACATTTCGATGATAAAATTGTTTTTTTTTTTAGTTTGGGGTCTTTTTTTCTTCACGCTCTGCTGTTTTTTCAGCAAAAGAGGTACCTTCATGCATTCCGTCTCTAACAAACGTTTATTTGAAAAAGATTTACTTTTTTTTATTTTTCGAATGTAAAATGTACGACAAAATATGATGGCTGACAGATTTTCTAAGTGTATCTTAGATACGGCATAAGGCCGAAAGTATGGGGCATCCAGTGACGATCAAATTTCACTATTCTAGTTGAAACACCACGTCCAAGTGCCCATGGTTGACGGACTTTATGGTTAAAGGGTTGTGTGACGTCACATGTTTGTAAACAATTCGCAGTTGCTCGTAATACGAGGAACGAACAAACAAGTAATTGAAATAACCTCACATTTTGGAAGCAACAAAGTCTGAAACAGGCACATTATAAACAAATGCGGGGTGCTGAACAGTGAATGGCTTAAAAAAAGGAAACTTGAATTTGCCAGACGAGTAGCTGTGTAAATTCTCACCTCACGTTTCCGATCAGATCAAGTTACTTGCCTTCCAGACTAACATTTGTAAAGAAAAAAAAACGATATGTTACTTAAACTGGCAGTTAAAAGTCAATAAATTCAAAAATATATCTGTAAGTAAAAGTTTAATTTTTAAAATGTTTGAAATTAAAATTAAATGGTAAACATTTTAAAAAATAATTCATGAAGAATGAAACTTAACGGTCAATGTCATGAATCTTCTTTTAACATACTTAGTCAAATAAGTTTTGTATCTCCTTGTCCTGAGACGACGTTTTCTTCGCTGACGAAAGTGCAACAAGCATCATAAAAATTAGAATGCAGCCATAAATGGTATTGTAACTCGCGCCATTTCTCAAAAGAACGAAGAGGTTAACAAAGGGACACCACTCGTATTTACTATAGTTCACCATAAATACAAAATAATGCCGTTGCCACGTGTTGGTCAGAAAGAGTTGTTGCAGAAATTGACCGAGTTGGGCATTGAATATGATAAGGTCGAGCATCCTGAGGTAAAACTAAATTTCTCTGTATAAGAAATAATGTATAATATTAATAAAACTCTATTTCAACATGGTCTATCACCATTTAATGTTTGTTATTATTTAGGTTAGGAAATTTTAGACGAACTCATGTTTTTTTTGAGTTTGTAATAAAATTTTGTTTTGATAAAGTTACTTCCCTTAACCTATTGAACCCATACTATATCAGCTCACAAATACAACTCACCAGCATAATTACCAAGTGGTATAACGGCAGCAATAAAGAGCTCCGCTGGAAAAAAAAACATTCACGGGACATAGGGGAAACAAAGTTGACAAGTCTTTTTGAGTGAATGAATTGTAGAACAAAACAAAAAAAGACATAGTCGAAAGCCGCAATAATACATTAAACGACAAAATAGGAAGTTTTAGGGAGTCATGACCGCCCACATCTTTTAATTTAAGGACATAAAGAGAAGTATAAAAAAATCGCTGTAATATTCATTATTGAATTCAGTGTAGTCAACTGTTCTGCACCCTATGTATAATTAACTCAAACTTTCTCAAATAAACTTTGTTTAATTTATTTGTGTACACTGTAAATAATTTTAAACATTTTTAAAAATTTTTGTGTGTGTCCATATTCAAAGATTCATCAAGAGACGGATTTATGTCTGGTATGGATAAATACCATTGACATTTTGTCTCTCTCTAATAATTTAATTGTGAATACTGGTGGGATATAAATAACTGCATGATCTGGTTTCACAAGGTCTGAGCTTCATAGCTCGGACCCATCATGCCAAATCACCTACACTGCCTCCGTATTCCATCGGCTGGAAGTAAGTTCCAACTCAAAAAGCTTCTCGCGAACTACGGCCCTATGGAACATACTTGCAAGAGGATGTTTTCCTCGATCACTACAAACTTGTCTTGACCTGTTCATGTCTCATATATAGTCAATCGTTATCTTCCCCGCCTTAGTACCCTCTACCTCGAATTGTACAGGGTGAATGATCGGATACTGTGTGTAAAAAAAAAAAAAAAATCAATCAAGTGCAAGTCAAATAATCGTAAAATTTAAAATGTGATTTTGTTCTTATTTCGTCCATGACAGTACCTAGTTTATGATTATTTCAAATCAAATTTAAATAAGTATCTTTGAAGTTTAGTTTTGGTTTCATTTGAAAGATAACTTTAAAGCTAATCCACACGAAAAGAAAAGTAAATTTGCATAAGTAAATAATCTTTTTATTTTTTACTAGGTATTTTAAAAACTGACCACTCATCGACTAATTCAACCGCCATTACAGAGGAAAAATGAAAACAACAAATTTCAAAATCTCTTTAAAATCCAATATTCGTCCTAGAGACATGTTTCAAAGTAAATTACTAAATTTAAGAAGTAATCGACTAGATTTTGTAAATGATTACTTTTTTCTTAAAACATAAAATAACATTTATTTATGCAAAGTAACCTCTAATGCAGCATCTAAATTGCAATACAACAGATTCTTGAACAACCCAAACTGTCAGGAAAAAATAAAGCTGGAAACAGAAACATGAAATGGGATGCACTAAGAAATGTTTTAGTGGCATCAGCAAATGACATTGTTGGGGCCTCATATGTATAGAAATTTTAGGTTTGAATTTTACATACTTTGTACAGACATTGAAAGTGTCTGGTTAAAATGTTTTTCATTTTCTGCATAAGATTGTGTTAAAGCTTTTGAGATAAATTGTAAAGTTCTTTGTCGCTGGAAGATTTATCAGTGTCAATAATTTGTACAAGTGTTATTTAAAGAAATAAAAGGCATCTACTTGCGTATTGCAATTAGTGCGTGTGTGTGAGAGAATTGCTCGATATTGAAGAGCGCTGCCCCCGCAATAGCATGTGAATACCTTTTTAATTTCATCATAAAATTAAAAAAAGGTACCTCCATGTTCGATACCTAAATTGCTATTGCAGCTGTGAACTGCCTTCCTTTGTGTTCTCTGGTTCTGCTGCAACTGTCCCTGGGCGTACCACATGTCTGCTATATATATATCCCATAAAAGAGCAGGAAAGCAAGATTATCATGTGATTGTCGTGTGTGTATATGCACAATGAGTGAATGTAGTTGTGTGGAAATGCACATGATCGTAACATCATCTCAAAGGAAAATGGATATAGAAGAAAAAAACGAGTCGATCAAAAATGAGATTCTCAATATGGTGTAAAGGAAGCAAAAATCAATACCAAGACATGAAATGGAATATACAGGAAACTACACAAGGAAATGCGGAACAAATGCAGACAGGTCCAAGATAAATGGCGCAACAACAAATATGCATAAATAGAGATTGAGTATTACAAATAAAGGAGATAGGCATAAAAACAATAAGAGAACTAACAGGACAAAAGACATGCTCATCAACAGAATGCATAAAATCAAAGAACAGAATGCTTATATTAAAAAAAGAAAAAATACTTTAACAATGAGATAAATATATCAGTGATCTCTTCCTTGATGAAAGAGAATGGCCAGAAATATTAAAAACTGAAGTGGAAGCTGCACTGGCAAAATTGAATAGAAACAAGGCAGCGGGGTCAGATAGTATTGTAATAGAGGTGCTGACAGCCTTGGACAATTTTAGCATCGTCAAGATTAACAAAAAATAATGAAATCTACAACAGTGGCATTATACTGGAAGACCTAAGCAGATTGATTTTTATAGCACTGCCTAAAAAGCCAGGTGCAAACGAATGTGAACTCCACCAAACAATCAGCTTAATGAGCCACATACTAAAACTCAACATCTGAATTCTGATGAATAGTCCATGTAGCAGAATCGGGCAGTGATAGGACAAGAACAATGCAGGTTCATCAAGGATACCGGAAAAAGGAATGTGATATTTATGCTTAGAATGTTATCAGAAAGTGCAATACAAATGCAGAAGGATATGTTTTATACATTACGCAAAGGTGTTTGACAAAGTATGCCACAAAGACTTGTTAGGGATGCTTGGCAACCTTGACATATTTGGGGGACATTAAAATGATCAAGAACCTATAATGGCGGCAAACTGCCTGCATACGAACAGGAAATGAGTTCAGCAGACATGCAAAAATAGAAAGGGGTGTAAGACAAGGATGTGTCTTCTCACCAAATTTATTCAATCTATACAGCATCGCAATTCTGAGGATTCTTGTTAGGATTCATCATTGGCGGCCACTCTTAACAATATAAGAAACACAGGTGACACTGTACTGATAGCAAAGAAACTACAAGACCTCCTACAGAAGATAGCAAAGAAAATCAAAAGGAAAGGACTAAACTATGTGAAAACTGAATGCATGGTCGTCAGCAAAAAGAGGAGCCCAAAATGCCAATTGCAGATTGAGGATACTCAAATACCTGGGAAGTGTTCTAACGGGACAGAAAGAGCAACACTGAGATCTGAAGGCGTATTGGCATGGTGAAGGCTGCATTCCAAAAGCTGAGTAGACTATTGAGAGACGAAAATTTCATTGCTCACAAAGAAAAAAGGACTGGACTGTTATGTGATATCTGTCCTCCTATATGGCAGCAAATGCTGGACAATCTCCTCAAAGATGAAGGAAATAAGGATGCTGAGGAGATCATGGACTGAACATATGAGTCATGATAAGGGTTTGGAGAGAATGGATACAAAAAGGAAACTTATACTTAACATCAGGAAGGAATAGCTGAAGTTTCTGGGACACGTAATGAGAAAAGAGGGCTTCGAGAATCTGATACACACAGGACAGAGGAAAAGAGAGGGGAAAACAGTACATAACATACTTGATGAGCTTAAACTAATGGATGTAGAGCAGGGTTTGGGAGAAATAACAGGAAATTCATTCCAACAGGACAAAATACATTAAGAGAAAGAAGGCACAGGAAGAGGTGGAGGGCCATGGTTGCTTACATCCTAAAGAGACACTACATATAAAAGAAGAATCTGAGTTGTCATTAATGTCATAGTTTGTAGTGAGTGCAAAAACACACTCTCTTCAAATTTGGATGAGCTGAGGAATTATATATATTGATATAAAAATGAGGAGAAAAATGAAATTAATTAAATATACTGTTTATATATATATAATGTACAATTGATACATAACTATATAATTATATTAAGCTCTATAATACTCATTATATTGAGCACTGTTTATAATGAAATAAATGCCAGAGCATTCAAAATGAAAAAAAACCTTGAGTCCTCTTCACCTGGAATTGTATATATATATATATATATATATATATATATATATATATATATTTTCTGTCATGCTCATGAAGAGACAATAGCAAGGCATCATTGGCTCAATTAATTCTCTTTACTGTCAGTTATGAAAGCTCTTGCTGCATGTTTGCTCTTTAACAGTGCCATATTATTTTATTTTGCAATAATTATGTCAAGTAGTGAAGAATATATATATATATATATATATATATATATATATATATATATATAATATTAACTATAGCAACAACAATACCAATAGTAAGAGAACTAACTCTACCAATACTAATATTAATCAAGCTATAATTTAAATCGTTTTGTATCACCCACCGAAAACAAACTCGGAGGGAAAATAAGGGGAAGCAAAAAAAGAAACAAATGAAGTACATGAACAAAAAGTCAAGCACTCATAAGAAAGAAAAAAAACCCCAAGACAAAAACCCTAACACTAAAGTGCTCAATATGAAAGTAGAACAAACAAAGACAGAAAATCTAAGCAAGAGCCAACAATCTACCACAGTTTTGCCCTATGGCTCATTAGGGAAATTAGCCAATCTCCCCGACGAGCCATTAGGCGAAACCGTGATCGGTTGTTGGCTCTTGCTTAGATTTTCTGTATATATATATATATCCTCTCTATTATAATAAAGACTTGTGAATTTGTGTGTGCATATATATATATCCTCTCTATTATAATAAAGACTTGTGAATTTGTGTGTGCATATATATATTTCCCTCCTGTTGGCAGGGGAATTTTTTTTATGTCTTAATGGAAGATACTCAACAGTAGGTTCATCAATATGTATATTTTACCATCATTTTTGATGGCATGGGCCCACTCATTAATTGAATATAAATCCATTTTACAGATTACTGGTTCAATGATCCCATGTCTAATCACTAAAAACACTTACAGAGCCTAACATGTAAAATGCATATATCTGTTCATTTTGCTCATCTTTGAACAAGCCATTTGCTGCTCTTTGCTGCTGATGTGTTCTTTTCCATAAGCAGTTCTGAAATAGGGAAATTTACCCAAAATGATTAGGAATGGTATAATTAGTCCCTGATGAGCATAACTTTTAAGTCATTTGAACTTTTGTTGATTTACTGAATAAATATAATTATATGCAGCAATGTATAATTTATGTATATTTTACTTACATATACTAATATAATATATATACATATATGTGTGTGTGTGTGTGTATACAGGGCCGTAGCTGATGCTAAAAAAACACCGGGCTCAGAGAAAATTACCCGGATTTATTAGTTGACAATATGATGACGTCATCCATTTCCAAAAACTATGCATTTTGCAAAATTTTTTCGGCTATTCCAATGGAAATTAGGCACAGAACATGAACGAAAGCAGGAAATCGGGTTCAGACTTTCTGAGTATAACCAGTCTTTTCTCCCAAAATTAATAAATAAACAAACAGATTTTTACTGCGTTCATTCAGATGTTTTCTTTGTTTTTCTTTCTTTCTTACTTTCTTTGTGAATTGTTTAGATTGATTTCTGACAAAGACATTTTTCCTTGCCCTGGTTTTCACTATGATTGAACGGATCGGCCCAGACCTGTGCCCGATAGTCAGATACGGCCATGCTGATGAGCATAACTTTTAAGTCATTTGAACTTTTGTTGATTTACTGAATAAATATAATTATATGCAGCTATGTATAATTTATGTATATTTTACTTACATATACTAATATAATATATATATACATATATATATGTGTGTGTGTGTGTGTGTGTATATATATACTAGCAGTATAGCCTGGTGTTGCTCAGGTGTAATGAAAGCTTTAAAACTAATCCATGCTCCTGGAGCTCAGACTCAGCCTAAAGAATATTTGTGTGAAGTTTGGTGAGAATCGGATAAAAATTGTGGATTTGTATAAAGGACATACAGACAGATAAACAGACACACACACACAAATATCTTGCTTTTTATATATATATATATATATATATATATATTATCGATTTTCTGCACTATTGTAAGAACTGAAACCTTGAAACTTTTGAATATCGTTTCTTATGTCTTTGTCTATGAGTGTATTAAATTTGATTAAAATCAAACCACTCCTTCTATAACCCGATTTTTCCGATTATCGATTTTCGATATTTACTGGGGGTACCTCGACACAAAACCTAGCTAAGAACACTCGCAGACGCTTATAGTACAACTGTAAATTTTCAAGAAAATTGGTTCAGCCGTTTCGGAGTCTATAGGTAACGGACACACACACACACACACAAAGTTCCATTTATAAATAAGTTTAGATTTAGATTAGATATATATACTTGTATATATTTTACTTATATTCATTAATATAAAATATTTGAACTTATTAAAGGTAAAAGTTGTACTTCCCAAGTACCTATCAATGACATGAAATGAACCGATGCCATATTCAATCTGGAGATTGTAATAAGAAAAAACAATAAAAATGGAAAGAAAGCAAAACTTGTCAAAAATTAGCAATATTTTAAAAATCTTCACTTTCTTTACATAAAAATATATATACACATATTTGATTTATATTTATATATTCGTATATTTATATGTAGTTATATATATTTCATATATATTTTACTTGCATATACCACCAGCTATGGGAGACAAACTGGGTCCTATTGCCTTGGGTGGCAACCAGTCTAGGAGAGGGAAACTCTGAATTCAAAACCACATGCTGCCTTTTAGGTTCTGCCTCTTTAGGCAAAGGCTGGAAGAAGGTAACTTAAAAAACAAATCCACCTCCAAGAGGAAGGATGGGGTAACCTCAACATCCCCGATACAAAATGAAACAAACCTTTGCATTACTCTGCCTTGAATGTCATCTTGAACCACAGTTGTAAGATGGAAGGAATTGGCAAGCACAGCAGTATAAAATGAGCCCACTGAATAAAATGAATGATACTAAATTATTTGTACTTATTAACGGTAAAAGTTTTTTTTTCCAAGATAGTATGAGTGATATAAAATGAAGCCATGCCATATTTTTTTCAAATCCAAATCTTGTCTTTTATTTCAGGTCTTTACAGTTGAACAGGCTCTACCTCATATTGCCCATCTTGAAGGAATTTTTGCTAAAAATCTCTTCCTAAAAGATAAAAAGAAACAATTTTATTTGTTTTGTGCACCTCATGATTGTGATGTCAAGCTCAATGATCTGTCAAAACTTGTCAAAGCTTCTGGAGGGCTCCGTTTTGCTGATGAGTCTGTATTGTTTGAAAAGTTAGGACTGACTCAAGGCTCGGTCACTGTGTTTGGCCTTTTGAATGACACTGAACATGGTGTAAAACTAGTACTGGATGACTGTTTCACCAATAACACTTATACCAAAATTTATTTCCACCCAATGGTCAATACATCAAGTGTTGGTATCACTCCACAAGGTCTAATGACATTTTTAAAGTCAACAGGACATGAACCCCTCAAGGTAAATCTAACTGGGTAAAAATAAAGTAAAGAGACTCATTCATTATAATCATGGAAAATGCTGTTTGCCAGTTGTTGTTTGTAATCTAAAGGACAGAAAGTGGTCACAATAAGTGACTTCCTCCCTAGATGATTAAAGTTAAGGATAAATTTTGCAACATATTTCTATGTATAGTTCTAATAAATGTTCTAATAAATGTTATCAGATAATTATAAGCTATTTTTTTCTATATCTCATAAATTTCAAAAGAATTTTGTAACGCATAACTGCTAATTTTACTCCTACCTCTTTCAGGAATTGAACTTGCATATTCCAAAGAAAAGCAAACTCTATTAATATTCTATATCTTTTCTCTCTGTTTACATTCCCAACAGCAGCTTTCTCAAATATTTTCCTGCTCGTCAATACACTTATTTTTTTGCTTATTAACCTTTTAACTTTTCTCTTTTTGCGACATTTTTAAAGCCAGTTTTTAATAAAGCCATCATTCAGTCAGTTAAGTGCCATACGTGAAACACGCTTGGGTGATCATGTCTCGAAAGTGACATGACTGACTGGGCAGAAGATTATCCCGCAGTAGGTTGCCATTGCTTTCTGCGGTAAACTGGTTGCCAGCCAAGGCTATAGAACCCAATCCGTCCTGTTATTTAACCCATAACTGGAAGGAATAGACGGATTAATACCTTTCCCAAGGGTATTTGCACATAAGTGAATGCAATGAATTCAACTGGAATTTGAACTCAGTTCCCCGATTTCTCGTTCCGAGCCGATATCCACTGCACCACAACGAATAAAACTAAAAATGACACTAAATTTCAATTATGAATCTTAATTGTTAAATTTTGTACTTGAAAGACTTGAATTTACACTTACAAATTATCGCCCACTAATTCTAGCTTTGGTCCCCTGTAGTAGCAATTTAAACCCAATTGTATATGTTTTAAATGTTAAAGGTTTGTTAGACTGTAGCTTTTTTGTGATAACTCAGAAAACCCTAATGACTGACTGCAGCTTTTGTTAACTCAGTCAGAACTATTATTGCAACAGCAGGCATCAACTTCTTTCTACTTTTGCTTTCTTGTATATTAGCCAAGATGATTGTTTATAATACAGTTTGACAGAAATTTTATCATATTCCCTATTCTGTTCTGATAAGTTCCATAATATGGTGAGTTTTTTTTTATTAATATCATCATCATCGTCATCATCAATCACACCCAGATGGTGCATAGGGCAGCAACTTTTTGTTGCTGTTTCTGTAACAACTGTTTTTTTTTACGGGGCAGGGTTGTTAGCCCTGCACCCAATCCCCAAACCTGGAGGACCGGTGGACCATTCTTGGTCCTTACGTTTACAGCACCTGGTATTCCCAAACGGTCACCCATTAAGTACTGACCAGGCTTGATGTTGCTTAACTTTGGTGATCGGACGGGAACCGGTGTATTCAACACGATATAGCCGTAGACTTTTTTATTATAGATTCATTTAACTATAAGCTTTCAATTTTTAAGCTGCAATTTCATCAGTAAACAGCACAGAAATTGTAGTTTCTCTTTTTGTTTCTGTTAATTTAGATTTATTTGTCCAATTTCCATGCTTGTTTTGTTCAGTTTGTTTCAAACCTGACTTACCAATTTCTAAATGTTGTTTGAAATTCTAAGTCCTTATCATTATTCTCAGAGTCATCAAATACAGGTATTCTCCGTTTTTTAAAAGTTCTTCCTATGCTTCTTCACTTTTATAAAAGACCTACATCAGGGGTCAGCAACCTTTTGGAATGTTAGGGCCAAAAGCTATGTAGAATCATGGAGAAAGGCCATGCTATGGTTCCAGTGTCAGGGAGAAGAATCATGTTATTAAATATGTGAATAAATTTTGTATGTGTTTGAAGAAAGCAAGGATTCAATATAATTTAATATCTGAAAAGAATTTTCTTAAAAATATTGCATCTTAAAAATAAATGTTTCATAAATCAGTACTGAAAAAAAATTCCATTAAAATCAGTTGAAAGCACTATTTTATATTCATTTAAAAGTGCCCGCTCATGAAAGCAATTTCACAGAGAAAGTGAAAGTGAGGTTGTATGCTAATTTTGGCGATTCCTAAAAATTAAAAGTAAAAGTAAAACACATTCTCCAGGTAAAAAGAAATAAATTTTGAAATGCAATATATTCAGACTATCAACTGTCACTTTGGTTTGGTTCACCTATATTTATATCGTGTCCAGAGTAAGGTAGCAGGCCAGACAAGATTCATTTTGGGGCCAAGTGCGGCCCACAGGCCGAGGTTTGCCAACTGCTGATTTACATCAACACAAGTTTCCTTTGCTACCCAAAATGATATTAAACAAAGAAACATTATCTCAAGAAAAATGTTTGAGTATTCCCAGTCTTCTAAAATAATCTTCTGTGTTTACCTGCCTCAATGTTAAGAATCCATGGCTGCTGGAGCTGGCTTGATAAGCTTGGAATACAAAGTGTCCCTAAAGTCTGGACACAGGAAATCTCATTAACTATATTTTTTTACCTCCACAGATTAAGCATAGTTTTATTAAAAGAAGAAAGAATTTACTTCTTTTTTCTGGGGTATAGTAAAGAAGGTTTACTCAGTGAAAATCACAGCTGCAACACACTTGATTGAACGCAAAAAAAATGAATGTGCTAAAACTGACTGCAATGTGGAGTTATTGCACTGAGTTCACGTGAATCTTGAAAAGTGCATCAACCTTTGCATTAAAAAATGATGTAAATCATATTGAAGACTAGCAGTATAGCCCGGCGTTGCTTGGGTGTAATGAAAGCTTTAAAACTAATCCATGGTCCTGGAGCCCAGACTCAGCCTAAAGAATATTTGTGTGAAGTTTGGTGAGAATCGGATAAAAATTGTGGATTTGTATAAAGGACATACAGACAGATAAACAGACACACACAAACATCTTGCCTTTTATATATATATATTTTTTTTTGTTTTTGTTTTTCTTTAATCTGAAGTGGAAGAGTAGGAAGGTAAATTCCAAGAACCTGATCCCAATCAATATTAAAAATTTTTAATATTAAAAAGTGATGCAGGCATTTTATTTTCTCTAATAATTTTTAAACTGATAACTTCCTGTAATTAGCATTTAACTTGCTTCTACCTAAAAGGTTTAATCAAATAAACTTTAAAAAAATTTTTAAAATCTTATATTGAAACCCATTCCTTCTCGCCTAAATACACCTCTTCAAACAGCCCAAAATCTTAACTTTAAAAAGTAATTTAACTCATTTAGTTGTCTATCTTTATAAAATATGAACTCCTATTTCTCCCCTTCCTAAATATACCATTTCAACACCCTGTAACCCTGCGACTACCAGCTCTGTCCTTTTCCACTTTGTGACCGTTGTTAACCAAAAACCCCTCCACACTCTAACTCAGGGCCTTCGCCATTTGAAAAAACAATGTTGCTGACGTGACGTAGAGTCTCTATTAGAGATCCTATGTCGAAATGTACATCTGACAACTTTGAATTTTGAAAATTTTTTCTAATTTATATATATATATATATATATATATATATATATATATTTTCGATTTTCTGCAATATTGTAAGAACTGCAACCTTGAAACTTCTGAATATCATTTCTTATGTCTTTGTCTATGAGTGTATCAAATTTGATTAAAATCGGACCACTCCTTCTATAACCTGATTTTTTCAATTATCGATTTTTGATATTTATTGGGTGTACCTCGCCACAAAACCTAGCTAAGAACACTCGCAGATGCTTATAGTACAACTGTGTAAATTTTCAAGAAAATCGGTTCAGCCATTTCAGAGTCTATAGGTAACAGACACACACACACACACACACACACACACACACACACACACACAGACAAAGTTCCATTTATATTTAGTTTAGATTTAAATTTAGATGTTATTTGTTAATATTCCAATTCAATAAAATGTTGAAAATTTAATTTCTTGAAAATATGCATTTTTGCCTATGTGTCCAGACTTTAGGGACACCCTGTACAACATAATAGTTGACTATTTAGTCTCATGCATATTTCTATCGTATGCTTCTTTGCAATTACAAAAACATCCTGCAAACCTCTAAACCTATATAGTCTTTTGTCAAAATTAATGCCAAGCTTTTCTGCAATCATTGTATCCCTCTAAAGTTTGGGAAAGCTCAAATATTTTTGCTTTAAAAATTTAAAATGTTTTGTAGTTTTATGCTATTACAGCTTGAAGTTTTCATTAGAATGTTCCATTTATAGATAGCAGTAAAATGACCTGAATTTTTATTATTGTTGGTTTTATTGTTGGGTATATAAGAAAATAGGATGTGTGTTGTGGTGCAGTGGATATCGACTCAGAACGACAAATCAGGGAAGCCAAGTTCGAATTCCAGTTGAATTCCTTGCATTCACTTATGCACAAATACCATTGGGAAAGGTATTAATCTGTCTCTTCCCTCCAATTAAATAATAGGACAGATTGGATTCTATAGCCGTGGTTGGTAACCAGTCTACCGCAGAAAGCAATGGCAACCTACTGTGGGATAATCTTCTGCCCAGTCAGTCATGTCTCTTTCGAGACATGATCGCCCAAGCGTGTATCACGTATGGCACATAACTGACTGACTGACTTCCTTTTTGCGATTACTATGCGGAAAATGAGTTCCGAGACCAAACAAATCGCAGAGTAATTGCTGAAAAGGGAGTAAATAGAATGAAATAAGTATCCTACGCCTCAAGTCCTTCAGCGGTGAATCAGATATGAGAACGGTGGTAAGGGGTGAGATATAGTCCGATTTATTTCTGGTCGATAACATGGAAAAAAGCTACGTTTCTTCTAGAAATAATTATCGATTTGAGTTCAGCATATACATTTGCACGGAAATAGGGTTGTTTTGGAAAGATTTGAAGGGGTAAAGGCCTTCGGGGAACAAAACAAAAATTTACCGACAAACTTGCAAACTACTGCACCACATCATATTGAAACACTAGTTCCTGTACAATGACCAAAGTTAAACAATGTCAAGCCTGGTTAGTACCTACATGGGAATATTTAAACAATAATACTCTTGGGAAAGGCATGAATCCACCTCTTCTTCTCCAGCTATGGTTTAATTAGTAAAACTCGTATCACGAAAACCATTATTATCCCCCCACCCCACCCTAAATGTTCTGGTTATGACAATAAAGATGAGGACAACAGTCTGAACAATGTAAACAGTAAATAGTTGCAATACCTCATAAATAATATAATTATAAATTAATAATATCTATTTATATTTCTGAAATGAGGTATTGCAACTATTTACTGTTTACATTCAGACTGTTGTCCTCGATAGACGTGGGTGGAGTGTGAACCGGGTGATAGTTTAGTCTATCTACTCTAGTAGATAGACTAAACTATCACCCGGTTCACACTCCACCCACGTCTATCGATCGGGTAAAGAGGCTCATCCCTTGTTTCCTGTTTAGAATGTGGTTTCCAGCTTTCTCTTTTCTAATCTTTTACTCTTATTTATTTTTTCAATTGGAGTAGATAGACTAAACTATCACCCGGTTCACACTCCACCCACGTCTATTGAACAGGTGAAGAGGCTCATCCCTTTTTTCCTGTTTAGGATGTGGTTTCCGGCTTTCTCTTTTCCAATCTTTTCACTCTTATGTAGGCCCTTCACATCAGTGGCGTTACCGCCTTGCTCGGGGTGATATGATTAAAAAAAAAAATACCAACTATATATCTAAAAAAACATACGTTTATTCTGAAAGTATGAAATTATGTACAAAATATGTGTAGTTGAAGGTATAAAATTGCAAACAGAATATTTAGTTTTTGAAATTAAATAACCCAGAGATTGATATGCTGCTAAACAAAAACAACCAGTTAATGTTGAAATACTCAGATGATTTTCCAGGCGTAACGTAAATGTGACACAATGTTGAAACACACAGTGAGGATCAAACTCATTACTAAGTCATAACTGATCTAGCAAGACAAGCTCACTAACATTTATACAACACCAAGGTGCCCCTAGTCAAGTGAATATGGTGTGTTAGGTAGAACAGGCTGTTTCAAAATCTTTTCCTGTTTTTCTTGCAATATGTGACTTTGAATTGTCATGCAGAACATTTTTCCTTTAATCCACTGTGTATACTGCCATTACCATGAAAAAACTAAGGTATGTTAAATCTATTACTAAATGACATGTATAATTACTAATTAGGATGATACATTCATCATTAAAATTGGTTATCAAAAAAACAGAAATTTGTTTCAACTTAATACAATAGTAAATCAGAATTTGAAGAACAAATGTCTATTTTATTATTTTATATATAATGTTGATAATACTTTTTTAAAACTCAGTAGGACTAAGTATAACAAAAACATTCCTTTATTCAATTTTTGATGTAAGTATATGAATGCCGTTATTAATGAAATTAATATGTTCCACTTTTTTTTTTTATTTTATTTCACTTTTAGATTTATTATGAAAAAAAAGGTAAAAAGTTTTTATGGTGATTAACTTTGACAATCTTTAACTTTTGTGTATTAAAAAAAAAATGTCAAAAAGATGGTTTTTCCCTTGACCTCACTATTATTTTAACTACTTTTACTCCTCGGCAATGTTTTTAAAAAGTAATGAATAGAATTTTAACAAAACTTAAACATATGATGAAAGTGAATTTATGTTTTCTTTATTCTTGATAATTTACAACAAGAATAATAAACACTATTTATTAGATTTTTTTTTTATTTATACTATTACATTGTTTATTGGAATGGTTGGTAAAACATTGGCTAATTGCTAATTGATTCAAAATTTATAAAATGGTAAATAAAGATTTCCTTATAATTGGTTCACATATTTTAATAATTTAGTAAATGCTTATAAATTTATGAATAAAAAATTGTTTTCATATTTATTTTTTTTATAAATTTGTAAATTTTAAATATTGCATTGCATTAGTTTTAATACAATTGTATTAGAATATTGCAAATATAAAATTATTTTTGTAAATTTTTCTCGCGCTTCCCACCTGTGGAACTCTCTTTCATATTCTTGCTTTCCTGACGGCTACAACCCCCAGGAATTTAAATGCAATGTCAATACCCATCTCTTAACCATTTGACTCCAGTTCTTTCTACATCACCCTTTATATCTTTTCCTTTCTCTCTACCTTTGCAATTGTCATCACACCCGTATTCCAATCCTTCTTTTGCTCCTTTCTCTGACACCCCCTGTAACTGGTTTGTCTTTCTCCTTGCTCTTCTCCTATGTAATCTTTTATTCTTATGTAGTCCCCTGTGCATCAGCGACATTACCACCTTGCATGGGGTGAAACGATAAAAAAAAAATCTTTTCTTTTCTCTCTAGCCTTGCAACTGTCATAACACCTGTATTCCCGTCCTTTTCTTGCTCCTTTCTCTGACACCCCCTGTAACTGGTTTGTCTTTCTCCTTACTTTTCTATCTAATCTTTTACTCTTATGTAGCTCCTTGCGCATCAGTGGCGTTACCACCTTGCATGGGGTGAAACAATTAAAAAAATCAAAAAATCTAATAAATAAAGTGTTTAGTATTTTTATTGTAAATTCTCAAAAACAAAAATGTATGACTTCACTTTCATATGTTTAGGTTTTATTATAATTCTAACCTTCACTTTTTGAAACAAATTTTGTCAAGGAGTGAAGCTAGTTAAAATAATAGCAGTATCAAAGGAAAAACAATGTCCTTTTGACACACTTTTTTTGCAGGTGGAGGTCATACATTAAAGATTGTCATGTTGCTTTTACTTGCTAAAAAATATATACATTTATTTCAATACAATATAGAAAAAAATTCTTCAAATGAAATTTATGTGCTAAAAAGCTCTAAACTCAACAAAAGAGATTTTTTTTTCAATTCTGATGTTTGTTTATTAAAAAGGAAACTTATATTACATCAGAAAGAGACAGTTGAAATTTCTAGCACAATGAGGAAAGAAGGCTTTTAAAATATGATATGGGACAGAAAAAATGACATATAAACTTAGTGAGCTTTAGTAAATGAATGGCAGAAAAAGATTTAGGAGAAATAACAAAAAGATAATATTTATTAAAGCCTACAAAAGACAGAAAATTTGTGAAGAGCCATGATTGCCTACATCCTGAAGGGACATAGTACATAAAGAAGTTGAACCAAAAAACTTTCAGCACCCCATCATATGTCAGTCAGTTAAGTGCCATATGTGATACACGCTTAGGCGATCATATCTCGAAAGAGACATGACTGACTGGGCAGAAGATTATCCCGCAGTAGGTTGCCATTACTTTCTGTGGTAGAATGGTCGCCAGCCAAGGCTATAGAACCCAATCTGTCCTGTTAGTTAACCCATAACTGGAGAGTAGAAACGGACTAGTACCTTTCCCAAGGGTATTTGCACGTAAGTGAATGCAAGGAATTCAACTGGAATTCGAACTCGGAATGAAAATTATACTTTCTTCAGTTTATGAAATAAAAAAATTGTGAAATTAAAACATGAACATGATCCCACTGGTCTGATAAGATTTTTATTTTTTCATAAAAAGACATCAAGAATTAATAGCTTCACTACATTCTTGGGAATTTTGAATTGTCATTCTAAAGCAAAAATTATTTTACTGAGGCTTTTAGATGAGCTTTTTCAAAACAGTTGCTGAGGCATCTTTTCTTCCTTGTATGAATGAAACATTTGTGGTTCTGTTAACTTTTGCGATTATCAACGTGTAATAAAAACAGGTATTGGTGTGGGAAGTGGAACTGGCAAACCAAGTTCAAATTCCAGTCTAATCTCTTGCATTCTCTTGTGCACTAATTTTTATTTTTTCAGTGTGAGGACAACTTTGAATTCAAAACTGGAAAAGACAACAGGAAACCACTTCCTTGTTTTTTTTTGTTTTTTTTTTTCAAGAAGTTACAGCAATTTGCAGATAATAAAGAAATGGAATCTGTGGAGAGCCATGATCAACATCATGAAGGGATATGGTATTATAAAAAAGGATTTTGAAAATCATCTGTATCAACTTTCTCAATCCCACTGCTAACCCCATCTGTACATGTCTACCAGGTTGAGTCATTTTTTTTCATACAGCATATAAACATTATTTTATAGCTTGGATGAGTGAAAAAAAATTGCAATAGAGCCATTTTACACTACATGTTAAAAAAAAAGGATGAGTGCAAGGGCAGCTGCAAAAGAAATTACTGATGTAGAAGGCCTATGAAGTGTCAGTGAATATGCGGCACAAAACTTGAAGGAAGATGACACCAGTCTCAAAGTCTGTTATAGATAAACCTTGCTTGAAATGGTTGGACAACAGCCAAGCACAAGTACTCATACATTGTTGATAGAACTTAGCCTTTCACAAAGTACCATTGATTAAGACATCCATGAACTTTGTCTTATGAATAGACACTATTGAGAAGTTCCTCAAATTAACCTATGACCAGGCTCATCACATAACATTTGCAGACAACTACTGGTAAATCCCCATAATGCTTATGTCAAATTGTAACTGGGGCTGAAAAATGTGTCTATATTTGTAATCCTAATAAGAGAAATCAGTGGCTTCGTTTCAGTCAATCTTTCAAACCTGTTGTTAAACAAGGGCATTTTGAACAGATCATGTTGTGCTTGGTGGAATTTCAAGGAGGTATTTCACTTTGTGCTTGTCCCAGATGGTTATACTCTGAATGTTAAGCTTTCTCCTCAACAACTGCTGCATGGATATGATGCTTTGAAAGCCCACTACCCGGCCTCAGTCAATCAAAGAAACACTACCACAGTATAACAATGTCCCAGTACACACTGCCAATGTGACCAAATGCAAAGTTGAGCTGGAAGCGCTGCCTTAACCTGCCCATAATCTAGACCTTGCACCATCAAATTACCATCTTTTCCAAGCATTGGCTCATTTTCTGCATGGATGGAGGTTCAACAATGTGGATGAGATTGAAAATGGGTGCAGGGAGTTTTTTGCCCCATAGCTAGTCAAATGGTGTAAGAGTGGAATTGAGCTTCTGACACAACAATGACAACAAACAAAATATGACGAATAAATGCTTTTCATATATACTTTGATGAAAATATTAAAGCATGAAATACAAAAAAGACCTTTGATTCACCCTAATATAAGGTTTGTTATAATAAGTTTTCATTCACAGAAGAAATTTAAAACAAGGCATTGGTGTGATTCAGTTTATAGATTGAACTCCTGAGATTAACAGGGGTCTGCAGAACTGGTTCACTGGTATGTTAACCATTTCTTTTCACTCTCTATTTTCATGAAGTATTTGCTTATTTTAACCTAGCCCAGTACAAAGACACCAGTGTGGAGCACTGAGTGTAGGAGTCATCTGTAGGACTAGTGAGCTAGCAATTCCTTTGTTAAGCATATGTATTAGATATTTATTAATTTGACTTTCGTTCATCACAAAGTTACAAATGTGTAGTACGGAATGAAGATTCTTTTAAAGAAAGAAAAAAATGAGAACAACAAAAATTTTTTTATTTTTATTTTTTTTAAGTGACTTCTGAAAATAAAAGATATTCTTTGAGTTTGTTAGGAATCTCAAGTTTTTCGATGTTATCATTAATACTGAGCTTCAGGTGTTTTCGAATGCTGATCCGACACCAAGATTTAAGGGAGCGTAATGGAAACAGCAGGGATTTGATCCAGGGAACAATTTGATTGTAGCTGCTGCATTTCTGCATCTGAAATTGTGGGAAAAATGAGAGATAGAAAAATGATAACAAAAGCATTTTTTTAAAAATGTAAAAAAAAAATAAAGTACAGTTCAACCTTGAATTCCAAGTTGTAGAAATTAAGCAAACTTAACGTGTTTAAAATTCTAAGATAAAGTTTAGTAATGACAGGTGTTCCTCTTGAATAGGATAAATTCATGGGCAGACGTTTATATGCATAAAAACCAGACCAAAATTGGAGTATTGCTGCCATATTTTGTCTGGAGTTTCCCAATCCTCATTTTCTATCCTTGTTCAAAAAGCATATGTGATGAACTGTTTTCCACTCTACAGCCCCTTTCCCACAGACAAAATGTTGCTAGCCTCTCACCACTCAGTCACTATTTTCAGACAAGCTACATTCCTTAGTTCCACCAATTCAGACTTTTACAACTAGGACCTGCCATGCCACATACACATAGTTAACTCGTCCACATACCTTTTATATTCCATTGGTAAAGAGGAAGTTCTACTCAGAGAGCTTCTTTCCCAAAATTGTTGGATGCACCCCTGATCACTACAATCTTAACTTCTTCAAGTCTAGGGGTCAAGTCTTTTCTGTGCTACATATCATCATAATATGCATCTCTTGCTCCCACTTTGTTCACCCTTACAACAACCTCATTTGCTAAAAACTCCTTGAGTGGCTATTGAGCTTTGTGTTATTTGAAAATAGTAAAAAAAAAAAAAAAAAAAAAATCTATGTAATACTAAAAATATAATGATGTTACTAATGACACTGCATTAATATTGTTTAAAAAAAAAACAAACAAAAAATGTATTTGTTTCCACAAAAAACTATTTTAATTCTCGATTGATTGAAAAAAGTTTCTATGACAGTTATTTCTTCAAATATTTTTTCTCACCAATAAAACATGTCAGTTTATTTGTTTCTGACATAACACTCCTTTGCTTATAGACAACTAGCAGTATAGCCCGGTGTTGCTTGGGTGTAATGAAAGCTTTAAAACTAATCTATGTTCCTGGAGCTCAGACTCTGCCTAAAGAATATTTGTGTGAAGTTTGGTGAGAATCAGATAAAAATTGTGGATTGATTTGTATAAAGGACATACAGACAGATAAACAGACACACACACACACAAACATCTTGCCTTATATATATATATATTATCGATTTTCTGCACTATTGTAAGAACTGCAACCTTGAAATTTCTGAATATCATTTCTTATGTCTTTGTCTATGAATGTATCAAATTTGATTAAAATCAGATCATGCCTTCTATAACCTGATTTTTTCGATTATCGATTTTCGATATTTATCGGGGGTATCTCGACACAAAACCTAGCTAAGAACACTCACAGACGCTTTATAGTACAACTGTGTAAATTTTCAAGAAAATCAGTTCAGCCATTTCGGAGTCTATAGGTAACGGATACACACAGACACACACAAAGTTTAATTTATAAATAAGTTTAGATTTGCATTGTTACTATTCACCAAGTAGGTACTTTTATCTTCTATGAGTCGTAGATGAGGGCGATTACAGCTCTCCACAACTTCCTGCCCTTTGTAGCTTTTAGTAAGTTTTGTCTTTTTGCAATCTCTCTTAATCCTTGTTAATGCTAACCATTTCCACCAGCTCTGTCCCTCAATATATATTGAGTGTGCCAAATTCTACATTACATAGAATTTAAATTGTCTTTCTGATTAGACGTGTCCTTTGTGTTTTCATTTTAACTTTCTTGTTACTCACATGTTCAATCTATGGTATTCTCAGCATCTTTCTGTAGAACCACATTTCTGTTAGCTCAAGTCTCTTCTTCATCAGTGAGGAGATTGTTTAGTATTCACTACTATATAAAAGGATTGTTATTAAATACTGTTTTTTATAATTAAGTAGTATATATATATATATATATATATATATATTCGGCATGAATATTTTAATAATCTTGTTAGAAAATAGGCTTTCCTAACAAGATTTCACTAAAAGCAAACAGCAGTTCTGATCTCTTTTCTTACACTTAAAATGGAATAGTCCATTATTCATGAGGTATTGGCAGGGTGTAATATATGTGCTAACTAACTTAGGAACAAGTACAATTATAAGTCATGAATTTGCTTGAATTACCAAGATGCGGGATTGTCATTAATTTATGTTTTTTTCATCTTATTTTTGTTGCTTTTAGTACCAAGACATAATAAGTTGCCCAAGTTTCTCGGAGGAAGCACTTTAATTTTTTTTTAATTGTTTCTTTTCATATTTTTGTTGCTTTTTATTGATATTCCCAGGACATTTTTTTTTTAATGCTGCAACCATGGATTGGAAATGAAGAATAATTCTCTACTAGAATTTGAGCTTCCATTCTGCTCGAAAGAAAAATTCCAAAGTTAACTGAATTTATTTTTGGAAACAAACTGTCACAACTGTCAGGTATTTTTCTCCTTTGCTCAAAAAAAATGTGTAATTGAAAAATAAAAAAATCATCATTTCACTCATAAAATAAAAACTTTCAAAGCGTTGACCAATAATACCAGAGATAAGATTTGAACCATTAATACAAATCAGTGGAACAACTAGCTTCAAACTGCTAATCACTTACTGTAATTGTGGTAAGTTGATGTAATATTTTACAAAATTCCTGTTTGATGAGTCGATTTAATTCACTGAGTATAAACATTAAAACAGATTATTGAAGAATTTATGAAACAAATACATCAAATCCATTAGTCGGTTCTCTGTGCAGGGCCTGGAAGTTTTTTTTCCATCTGAATCTATCCTGCACATATATAAATCTACCATCTGCCCATGTATTGAATACTGCTGCCACATCTGGTCGGGTGCCCCTGCTATTCTCCTCGGGGTTCTTGACAAAATATAACAGAAAGTCTGTAATGTGATCGATACCGACTTGGCAAACCGGCTGCAGTCACTCTCTCACCAGCATGACGTGGCTTCCCTGTGCCTCTTCTATAAATACTTTCACAGTTTCTGCTCCGATGAACTTAGATCACTGGTGCCCCCTAGGTACGAATTTGCACAAGATACTAGATTAGCAACTAGGTCCCACCCTTTTACAGTGAAACCAATAAAATGTAACTGCAGTTTCTACTCCAACAGCTTCTTTTCTCGCACTTCCCACCTGTGGAATTCCCTTCCACATGATTGCTTCCCCGACAGCTACAATCTCCAGGAGTTTAAATGTAAGGTCAATAGATACCTCCTAACACACTAACTCGCATCCATTCTCTCAAACACTCTTCCCATCTGCCCAACCCTCAGCCTTGGTATCCTTACCCGTCTATCACCTTCCTTCTGACATTTCCTATATCTAACCACTCTTTCTCTTCACCTTCCCCTATGTAACCCCCTGCACAATAGTGGCAGTGGAATGCCTTGCTTGGGGTGAAATGATTAAAATATATATATATCCTATTCATATTTTTGTGTTTATTATATTTGAACCTTGTATGCAGAAGGGATCTGTCAAGACATTGTCGTAACAGCATCAGTGTTATAAAAAACAAAAAACTCAACTGTCTGAACAAATCTTGGAATGATACAGCTTTTCAAAATTACTGAAGTTAATTTTCCATATAGATTGCATATCGAAAAGAAGGCTGTAAAACAGATTGGCCAAAATTTAATAACAGCAATACAAAGAATTCAAATATCTAAACTAATTTTGGTATGATATTGACTTATCTAAAATCGAAGATGGTATACTCTATATGGAAGGCTGTAAAATAAGCTGAAATGTTATGGTAACAGAATCAGAATTTGAATTGTTAGAACTTCTCTTTGAATGATAATGACTATTTTTAAATTTATAGACAATACATATAAATATCTTTTTCAAGCCCTGTATGCATAGAATATGGGATCACAGCTCTCAACATGCTCGGTGTCGTTACTGTTTCCATAGCAAATGTGTTGCTTGCCACATGCCCCACCAGTTTTTAATTTATAATTATCCTTCTTATAGACTGGTTGGCAACCAATGTTAAAGAGCCCAATCAGAGCTACTACATAACACATAGCTGATTGGGGGGGGGAGCAGAAATTGATTTATTATTGATTCATTTGTCTGTTTGATGGCATATCAACTCCTTATCGGTCATTTAATGCCAAAATTTAATTTTTATAGGAGCTTGGAAGTAACAAAAATATGTGTTATTCCACTTTCTACATGGTAGATAATACTCAGCTTTTGTTTATATACATGTTTCTGTGGACATAATTACTAGAGTTGGTGATGCATGTTTTATTTTGAGGTGTTATTATGGAATAGTTTAATTTAAGAAATTGTAGGATATTATATTGCTTAACATTATGAAAGTTTTTTTTATGTTGGTTGTAAATGGATTTGGATGAAGTTACTTTAATTTATTAGTATGTGTAAATATTGCTGCTAATTAATTTTTTTATATGAAAATGTATTTCTAGTATTTTTACTATAAAAATGTATTTTTATACTTTCATAGTGTTTTGTTTGAGATTTCACTATTTGTCCATAGCTGGGACCCTGACAAGTGCTATCAGCCCAGGTCAGGGTGGAACTGAAAACAACAGCAATTAAGAAGTGGGGTAAATTTTTGTTTTGTTCCCCGAAGGCCTTTACCCCTTTAAATCTTTCCGAAACATCCTTATGTCTGTGCAAAAGTAAATGCTGAACTCAAATCTATAATTGTTTATTGACAAAACTTACCTTTTTTCAATTTTACTACCAGAAAAATATCGAACTTCTTTTCGATGTTTATCTCACCCTGTAACCATGGTTCAAAACACATTATTCACTGCAGACTGCCTTCACGTGTAGTTTGGCAATTTTTCAACCAATTTGCCTTCCTTTTTGCTATTCATGCGTGGCAATTGAGTTCCGAACCTAACCAAATCGCCGACTAATTGCTCAAAGGAATTGAACGGGTCGTAATAAGTATCCTACACTCCAAGTAATTCAGAGGTGTATCAGGTATGAAAACGGTGGTAAGGGGTGAGATATAGTCCAACTTTTTTGTGGCCGATAACAGGAAAAATGGTAGGTTTCTTCAATAAACAAGTATCGATTTGATTTCGGCATATACATTTGCACGTAATTAAGGAAGTTTAGGAAAGATTTGACGGGGTGAAAACCTTCAAGGAACAAAACAAAAAATTCACCAGAAGTGGTTCTATGCTCCTCAAAACCTCCAATCTTCCAATCAAAGATCTTGCTGCCAGATGTAGTTTATCATCATACCGAGGACTAAAATGGATTCATACCTTTCCCAAATATATTTTAGAAAAAATGAAGGTAATGAACTTGACTGGAAATTGAATTTGGATGGCTGATTTCTTCTTCCAAGCCACTATTACAGAACACATACATCTGTAAATTGTAAATATATATCCTTAAATAATAACAGTTTAGGGCTTTAGTATTATTTTAAACTCTAATAAATCAACAAAGAAAATCATGTAGTTGACAATTTTGTTATTATTCTTAATTTCACAAAGTAAGTTTTTTTTTAATCATTTCATCCCAAGCAAAATAATAAAGTCACTAATTTAAACTGTCAAAAATTTACCCTAAATGCAACAGGTCAATGTCATATAAATTTCTGTTTGATGAGCTGATTTAATTCACTGAGTATAAAAATCAAAACAGATTATTTTACTTTTCTGAAACAGTAGAAAGGTTTTTATTTGACAAGTAAAATGAACAGTCTGTTTAAGAAAATTGTCATATGATGGGTAGGATCTAATAAATACCTGATTCACAACTTTCATTCACTCTCATCGTTACTTATGTGATACAAGAAATTACTTGACTTTAGTAATGATTGTTTTCAAACAGTATGTAGAAATATTTTGGTTGGTTGTTTTGTTTTTATGTCAAATCAACCCCGGCAGGTCATTTATTGCCAACTAAATTTTATTTATTTATTGCTGGTAATACTTTTTTCTTTCAACAATTTACTGTTGTTTTTTATATAAGTTTTGTGTCTAGTAATACTTTTTTCTTTTCAAGTAACAAGATTCATTGGGATTTGTTTTTTTAAAGGTAGGGTCCCCAAGTCCTACCCTTGTTATTTAACCCATAACTGGGGAGAAGGGATGGATTAATACCTTTCCCAAGGGTATTTGTGCATAAGTTGTTGATTGGTTGTTTTGTTATAATGTCAAATCAACCTCGGCAGGTCATTTATTGCCAACTAAATTTTATTTATTTATTGTTGGTAATACCTTTTTCTTTCAACAATTTATTGTTGTTTTTTTATATAAGTTTTGTGTCTAGTAATACTTTTTTCTTTTCGAGTATCAAGAGTCATTCGGATTTGTCTTTTTAAGGGCAGGGTCCCCAAGTTCTACCCTTGTTATTTAACCCATAACTAGAGGGAAGGGATGGATTAATACCTTTCCCGAGGGTACCAGTGCTTAAGTGAATGCAGGGTATTCAACTGGAATTCAGACTCGGTTCACCGATTTCTCTTTCCAAGCGTATGTAGAAAGAATGAGCCAAAATGTTACTGCAGTAATTCACTCAAGCTCCATTGACTCCACTGAAGAATATTGGACCACAACTCTCAACATGTCGGATGTTACTGTTGTGGTTTTTTGTAATAAGTAAGTTTTTACAGGATGGAGTTGCTAATCCCAAACCTAACCAGTTTTGAATTTTAGAGTTGTCCTTCTTTTAAAATGAAGATCCCAGTCTGCTCTACTATTTAACTCATAAATAGAAGGAATTAGAAGAGATGGATTTCCACCTTTCCTAATGTGACATGATAACTAGACATATATGTATTTTATTATAATAGATTAAAATAGAAAATAGATTAGAATAGAAAATAGTTTGAAAACATATTTAACAAAAGTGAAAAAGAAGAGAAAAAAAAATAAATAAATAAACACTTTTTCTTTTATGAGGAAAATTGTCCTCCGGTAAATATTTGACTCAATGATAAAGTTCACTAGGTGCGTTTTTCGAATGACCCAGTCAAAGGCTGTCCTTTACTGTATCTTGACCACATATTAAGCCTTTTCTGGCGGAAGCCTTATTAAGATAAAAAAAAAGATAACTGAAATTTCAGACTTACAGTCGCCGGTGTTTGTCACCGGTGGTCTAAAGCATTTCCAGATTTCCGGTCAATTTTAAATAAATTCAGGTATTTCTTCCAAGAAAGTTAAGACGAGTTAAGTGAAAGGAGTCAGCCGGGTGCGAGCTTGAAGGAAGATTCTCCATTCGTCTTGTTTCGTTCAGTTTGGATTTGTTGATCTCCATTAATTAGAGTTAGAGCTGTGTGTCACATTCGCCTGCCTCAACCGACAAGGCTAACTCTAAATGAATAAAGCATCCTTTTCAACTCATCCAAGTTGTGGGAGTTCGTTCCTTATAGTCAATCTTGTACCCCCATCTGACCAGCTGACATTTTCAACAAACTCCCGGCAACATCACAGCGTGGAGAACGGCCGCCGGAGAAAATTGTTAGGACGGGCAAGTGGGGTGGTACACTAAGGACATTTGTGCAAAAACGAATGCAACAGAGTAGCTTGAAATTTGAACTCAGTTTGCCAAGACCACTTTCATTGTGTATATCTGCACAAAAAAAGAGGAAAAAATACTTACCTGTCTGAGTTTCATTAGGGGTTCTTGTAGTGCCATATCGCGCATGGACGGGCGTCCCTGCATGAACGTTCGGTGGGCAACCCCGAGGCCACATTATGTTGTAGGCCGCGCCAGTCTCCATCCTTCACAAGTTGCAAATGATTGACCGACTGATTCTATTCTAAGACCACTCCTTCACTGAATTACTATGGAAAAAAGCAAACATAATAACAAAACTAAACCAGCTCATTTGAAAACGCCCAAACCTGTCTGCATCTCTTTCACTAACATTCGCGGCATCCGCACCAACTTCCCCAGCGTAGATTCTTTCCTCCATAATAACTCACCTGATATATTAGCCCTATGTGAAACTAATCTTAACCCTTCTATCCCCTCATCTGAGTTCTGCGTTCCTGGCTACCTTCCCCTCTTCAGGAAGGACTCCAATGTTCATATGCATGGGCTTGGTGTCTATGTCAGCGAACACCTTCCTTTAGCTAGGGTGTCATCTTTTGAATCCCTAGATCATTCTTTCATGTGCTTCCGCCTCTCACTTCTCAGCTCGATTAGCTATCTCTTCTTTCTGTACCGCTCTCCTTCCTCCCCTGACTGTTCGTTACTTGACATCATTTCTGACAATATTGACAAAGCCATTTCTACCCATCCCTCTGCCCATGTATTCGTGTTTGGTGACTTTAACGCCCACCACACCAAGTGGCTGAAGAACGCTGTCACTGACCCTGCTGGTGTCCACACCATGAACTTTTCAATCACCCAATCCCTTACGCAAGTAGTGGACTTCCCCACGCGTTTATCCGACAACCCTAACGGAAGCAACTCACTTCTAGACCTCTGCTTCACTTCCATCCCAGACTCTTGCACTACCAGACAACTCTGCCCTCTTGGAAACTCTGACCACACTGTAGTGTCCGTCAATATTTCACTCCACTCCCGCCCGACCCATGAAACACAGACAAGTAGAATATCATACTGCTATCAAAGAGCAGACTGGGATTCGTTCCGAGACTTCCTCTGTGACATCCCTTGGAACAACGTCTTTAGTCTTCCCATCGAAGAATGTGCATCCGAGGTCTCCTCCTGGGTTAAGGCTGGCATTGATGCCTTCATCCCTGCTAGGAAATTCCAGCTTAAATCTCATTCGTCTCCATGGTTCTCACCTGCTTGTTCGGCTGCCATTGCCCACCGGAATCATTTCTTCCGACTTTATCGTAACTATGCGTCGGAAGAAAACAGGCGCCTTTTCACTTCAGCTCGTAATAAGTGTAAAAGGGTACTTAACAAAGCTAAGATGTTGTTTGCTGCCAGAATGAAGCAACGCATAGCATGCTCTAAATTCGGCTCTAAAGACTACTGGCGACTCTGTAAAAGAGTACTTAACAAGAGCAAGTCCACAATACCCCCGCTAATCAATAAATTTGAGGTCCTCACCTCCCCAGCAGATAAGGCTGAATGTTTTGCCCGCAGATTCTCGAACAATTCGAGTCTGGACTCGTCTGGAGTCTTTACACCCGATTTCTCACCTAGAACCGAGGCACAACTGAATGATGTCCACATTACACCTTCGCTTGTCTCTAAGATAATCTTAAAACTTGACCCTCACAAAGCGAGCGGTGGTGACGGAATCCCAACCATAGTCTTAAAGAAATGTGCCCCTGAACTCTCCTCTATCCTTTCTAAGCTCTACAACCTCTGCCTATCTGCTTCCTGCTTTCCTGCCTGTTGGAAATCTTCCTCTATAGTTCCCATATTTAAAAACACTGGAGAACCCTCTGACCCTGCAAATTACCGCCCTATCAGCCTTCTTCCGATCTTTGGCAAAGTGTTCGAAGCCATTATCAACGCCGAGGTGGTTCAGCATCTCACAGCACACAGGCTCCTCTCGGACAAGCAATATGGTTTCCGCTTCACCAGGTCTACTGCTGATATGCTAACGACCATCACCGAGTACATATACCAGGCACTCGACAGGAATGGCGAAGCTCGAACCGTTGCATTGGATATATCTAAGGCGTTCGACAGAGTTTGGCATGCTGGCCTTCTATGTAAACTGCGGAGCTATGGTATAACTGGACATTTGTTTGAACTAATCCAGTCATTCCTCTCTAACCGCACAATGAAAGTGGTATTAAACGGACATGCCTCTCAGAACTACCATACAAACGCAGGTGTCCCCCAAGGCTCCATCTTAGGTCCTACACTCTTCCTGATATATATTAATGATCTCCCTGATTCCATAAGAACCCAAATAGGTTTGTACGCCGATGACACCACAGTTTACTCTCGCCTCCAACAAAAATCTGGTGTAGGCGTCAAAGCTAAACTTGCAGCCGAGATTGAAAAAGACCTCCAATCCATATTGGACTGGGGTAAGAAATGGCTAGTAAATTTTAATGCTTCTAAAACGAAGCTACTCTCAATTAACCATCATCGACAATCTCACCTACCTCCCATTAGCATGGACCAGGCTTGCCTCCCAGAGAGTAAAACACTACGCCTCCTTGGTCTCACACTTTCAGCGGACCTCAAATGGAATGACTATATCGAATCCATTGCTAAATCCGCTGCTATGAAAGTCGGTTCTCTGTGTAGGGCCCGGAAGTTTTTTCCGTCTAAATCTATCCTGCACATTTACAAATCTACCATCCGCCCGTGCATTGAATACTGCTGCCATATCTGGTCGGGTGCCCCTGCTGTTCTCCTCGGGCTTCTCGATAAGGTTCAGAGGAGGGTCTGTAATGTGATAGATACCGACTTGGCAGACCGCCTGCAGTCTCTCTCCCACCGGCGAGACGTGGCTTCGCTGTGTCTCTTCTATAAATACTTTCACGGCTTCTGCTCCGATGAACTTAGATCACTGGTGCCTCCTAAATACGAATTTGCACGAGATACTAGATTAGCAACTAGATCCCACCCTTTTACAGTGAAATCGATAAAATGCAGCCGTAACTTCTACTCCAACAGTTTCTTTCCTCGCACTTCCCAACTGTGGAATTCTCTTCCAAACGATTGCTTCCCCGACGGCTACAATCTCCAGGAGTTTAAATGTAAGGTCAATAGACACCTCCTAACACACTAACCTGCTCCCATTCTATCAAACACTCTTCCCATCTGCCCGACACTTATCCTTGCTATCCTTACTCATCTATCACCTTTCTCCTGACATTCCCTATGTCTATCCACTCCTTCTCTTTACCTTCCCCTATGTAGCCCCATGCGCAATAGTGGCAGTGGAATGCCTTGCTTGGGGTGAGATGATTAAAAAAAAAAAAAAAAAAAAAAAAAAAAAAGATCCTTAACTGTACCTGGAGCTCCATGTAGAGTTGGTGTAAACCCAGCTGCTAAAAGAAACCTCCAAGAACGAAGATCTTCGCTGTACAAATTAATAACCTCAGGATTTTCCAAAATTGATCGCGAGAGGTTCATCGACACAAGCTCGGTCATTTCTTCAGAAGTTATCTGAGCACCATATGACAAAAGTAGTTTGATTTTTTCCAAAGAGTTGTGAGCAAAAGCAAACTTAAGGGGTTTCTGTTTTCCCCAGCTTCCCCCACGGTTGACATCAGCACCAAATCTCAACAACAGTTCTACAATATCTGGTTCCACAGATTCAACCATACACGCACATCCCAAAGCTGTACGTCCATTATCATCAGGCTGATTCACAGACATTCCACATTCTAACAAATCCTTCACAATATCATAGTGTGAAAATTGAACTGCTGCTGGTAAGCAAGTCGCTTCCAGAGACAGATTGGAAAATTTGTTGAGAAGACATTTAGCAATATGTACTGCTGGTACTATCATTGAATCAGATATGTTCTTATGACAGTGTGAGGAGAACCAGTAATTGGCACTCTTGCAAGCAATCTTCATTGCAGAATTTCCACTTGATGTAATCACATCAGGTTTACATCCTTCAGAAAGAAGCACACGTACATATTCAAGATTATCATTCTCACAGGCAAGAATCAGTGGTGTTTGGTCTAGTTTATCTTTGGCATTGATGTCTGCACCATTTGTTAAAAGAAGTTGCAATATCACAAAATTTGCTGGAGTTTCATAGTTGGCTTCACACACAAGATGCAACGGCGTTTTGCCATCCTTTCCAGAAAAATTGACATCTGCACCAGATTTTAATAAATTGCTCACTGCAGTTTCATTAAAGTCTAGGCAAGCTTGACACAATGGACTTCGATCAACTTTGTCTTCTTCAGTATTGCTGTTTCTCGTTTCATGGATATACATTTCCATATCCATGAAATTCTCTACTGTTATAAATTCCATAATTACTTCGATGATAAATCCTTCTTAAAGTTGTAAGCTTGATAAAAACCTGTGAGACATACCTGAAAGAAGAAAAATATGTTTCACATGAACTTATTCAAATTAAGTGGTTTCTTAAAAGTATATTTTATAACATTAAAAATTCAAAAGAAAACAAATTTATTTATCAAATTGTTAATTTACTTTGAAAGTTTATATAGACTGGTTGATAATGTGAGATGCGGTGCCTATAAGGTAAATGCATTGTTTATGGTTTTACTGTAGAAAGGCATTAAAAATTAAGAAGAAAACAATTATCAATGATTAGGATTTGAGGCAAGCATTACTGAAAGGTCAACTGCAAGGTGTGTAAAAAAACAAAGTAATGACTCATATTGGCTTTGTACAGCTGCTGCTGCCATATTAGCCACATTAACTCTTATGAATTTTACTATAAGAAATATCAAATTGCTGTACTGTTACTGAGATACATTCACTTATATTTATTGCAGTGTGTAAAACCTCTGATGGAGTAAATATTAGAATTACACTTTTTTTTGTTAAGAAGTTGCAGTGATCCAATGAGATATTACACTTAAAATAGATAAAGTTGCTCAACTAGTAGCTCAGCCATCACTAGTCAGATATAAATGAGTAGCAGTGTTGTATCTTATTTCTGACCTTCTTTTGGTGACTGGCATATGTATACGCTGCTTATATACGACACGCTAAAATTTCCCTTCTTTGAGTCCCGGCCAGAAGCAAGTGGATGTGTCTAGCCACACTGAGGAGCTGTGATACAGCAAAACATGCTTGTATGTGGATGACTTTTTTATATATATATATATATATATATATATATATATATATATATATCTTGCACAATATTTCCTTTTATATACTTTTGATAGGGAATAATTTGAACTTATATGGTTGAATAGTCTTTTAAAACCAAGCTCTTCTTCAACAGAAAAAGGTTACAGGTCAATTGCAATCATTTTTCTAATACATTTATGAACTTTTGGGGCTTTGTTGTCATTTATATCATAAGTTTTACTTTGATCAATAACCTTATGAAAAGTTTGTTGCTTAATAGACCCACCGACAATTTTTTTCATTTAATTATAGTTGAACAGTTGATAGGCAGTGTTCATTTCATCTCTTTCCTTTTCCTTTTGGAGTTCTGTGCTATGCTTTGTATCTAAGTGTTTAAACCCAGGATCACCTTGGTTTCAGCATATTTGTTGTGTGGAAGGCAGCAGCTTTCACTCCTCCAGATATTTGTGTATCACACAGTTGATATATTGCTTTACTTTGGCTATCATCAGAAATCTTAAAAAAACTTCCAAACTTCACTTTTCTGTTTGACATTGGATCCACCTATTATAATAGGGGTTTGAAAATAAACATTGATTAGGATTTAAATTTTTTGCTGTTAGATAAGAAATGTTTCTTGTTTTCTAATGTGAATAATTTGTAAAGATTTAACTAATGGCTTGCTATTAATTGTAAAATAAAAAAGGGTTTATTTTTTTGTCTACGTTATATATTTTAAGATTTAACAAGCAAAGGCATTCTCTAAATATTATGCAATCTCCTTAAAATTTTATATGTGGCATTTTTTAATGAATGGAACAAATTTAGGGGTGATAATTCAATTTCAGCACATACAGTACTGTTCAAAAATATTAGGACAAGAACTATTTTATCTTTTATGAGACATATTGACAGAAAATAAACAATTAAAGTAATTTTATTTGATTTACTCAACAAATGCTTTAACAAGAAAAAATACTCGTTACAAAATAAATTTAATATAAAAGCCTTTTGCTTTGATCACAGCCTTCATTCTGTCAGGCATTGACATCACAAGCTTCTTCAATGTATCTAATGGTAACTCCTGCCAAGCAGCTTGTATTTGTTCCCAAAATGTGTCTTGTGAAGTAACATTAGATTTATCAATTTTTTTTTATCCCAAATATCCCATAGCTGTTCAATAGGATTGATATCAGTGCTTTGTGGGGGCCAATTCAAATTCCAAAGCCTTCCTTCCTTTTACTTTTTAGTTAAATAATTCTTACAAAGGTTTGTCTTTTCACCCTGTATTTGAATTTCAGTGAGGTTTTTAGGAAAATAACCCGTCCTAATACTTTTGTACACTACCAGTAATGTGCAAAAGTGTTAGGACAGGGGCGATTTTAAACTTTATTTTGACACCTCATGAAAGATAAAATAGTTATTGTCCTAATACCTTTGCACAGTACTGTATATATAATATGGTTACCTTTATGGTAACCATATTATATATACAGTACTGTGCAATTAGTAATTAGAAAGATATCATCCTTTGTATTGTGGTTTAACTCATGCATATTTTGATAAAGTACAAGAAATACCTAATCCTGCAGGATAGTGAATAAAATAAATGCAAATTTTAAATTTGTTTATAGATGTTTAATCAGAATTAAATATGAAATATAACTAATTTAAATAAATAAAGGGTTTTCAATCTTATCCAAAAACATTTAATCACTATTAAGTTTTACTGTCTAAAAATTAATAATTTCTAAAAAGAATCAAAAAGTGTTTTATTTTTTGAACTTGTCCTCATCTTTATTGCCATACTTCAACGTTTTGGCCATTGTATTCTTCAGTCTTCTTTAGGTGATTGGAATTTTGAATCAGGGTATATTTATTCTAATGCCACAAGCATGTTACAGTATCAGTTATCTCCCTTTTATCCACTTGGCCATGTGTCTTTGATGACGTCAGTGGATGAATTTTTGGGACTTATAAACCTAATGTCTCAGTAATCATTTTCTAACAGAGCAAAAAAAAACAAAAAAAAAAACAAAAAAAAAAAAACAACATTAATTGTTATGTTATAGGGTACTGCTTATAGTGATCATATGTAATAACTATTCTGGGTACATGACAGCAGCTCCAACTGGGAAAGAAAAGTGCAAAAGGATAATAACTCAGAAAACAGCTTTGGTCTGCCTCATCATCATCATCATTCTGTGGCCTCGGCCGAGATAGAACTCACTACACCCTTCCAGTATTCTCTATTTGTCATAGCTCCTGTAAGGTCTTCCTTGGTGATAGATATATCTCTGGATATCCTGTCTGGAAAGGTTAATTTACGAGATTGATTGTGAGATGATGGGTGCCTCCATAATACAAACGTTGAAACAAGTGGCATGTGCACAATGCCCAGCAAACTGGACACGTCTCTTTTGAACTAAGGTTGATACTCTTGGTAGGTCTCCATATATCATTTCTAGAGTTGGGTGGTTTTGCCATGAAAGATCAAGTACTCTTTTGGTCTACCTACCTTATGCAATTAAGTGGTTCATCACTTCGCAGACACCTCTTCTAAATAAAATTTTGCATAGAAAAAAAAAACATGATTAAGGACTGTGTGTATGCTATCCCATGCAGCTGTGGAAAGAAATATAAAAAAGAAACAGGCCACTCTCTTAAGATTAGAGTGCAGGAATACCATAAAACCACAACACAAGGGAAAAAAGAAAAATCAGGTGTAGCTAACCAGGGAAAAGGGAGATCAACACCCATGTAGGATGAGGTTGAAATAATAGAGAACATCACCACAAAAATCTCCTAAGGCTGCCAAGCATAGAATTGAATATAATATGGGAACCAGTAATACGGACTGCTAGAGAAAAACAATATCAAAATTGTAATATGAGCTCTACTAAAAAAAGGATTAGTGAGACATTAGGTTTAAAAATTCCCAAAGTTCATACACCCATGTCCTCAAGGACACATGGCCCAGAGTTGTGAGTTCAATATCTGTCTAAAGTAAAAAAAAAAAAGAAATGGAGAGGGGAGTTAAAGGGAAATAACTGATACAGTGACACCTAGAAAAGGCATGGTATGTGGAACTAGAACAATCTGCCTCAGGGGACGAAATAAAGTGTTCAGTTCAAAATTCCAATCACCTGAAGAAGGCTGGAGTGTACAATGGCCAAAACATTGTGAATATCACAACAAAGATGAGAATACTAGCCCAAACAATGTAAATAGTGAAAATACTGGGTTGGCTGGAAAGTTCATGCTGAATTTTAGTTGCAATTGAAACACAAAACCAAATTATGCCATTAAATATTTATTCAACTAAATATGAACCATTTTGTTGCAAAACTTTTCTCCATTTTTCCTTCAACTGAAAGACTTCATCTTCCCAGAATTTTCAAGGTTTCTCAGCAAAGAACTCATTAAAGTGGGTTTTTTTTTTCTTTAGGTCATCCAAAGAATTTAAATTTTTACTATTAAGATTATTTTACAAGGACCTGAATAAATGAAAATCTGAAGGATCAATGTCTGGTGAATATGACAGGTAGAGGTAACACATCCTGATGCAAAATAACACCTTTCCTGTTCTCCAATTCTGGGTGTTATTCTTGAATTGCTGCCTTTAACTTGTCCAGTTGAGAGTAGCACTTTTCAGAATCAATTGACTGGTTACTTTGCAGAAGCTTATAGTACAGGACTTCTTTCCAATCTCACCACCTGCTTTTGGGTGGCTAAAGTTGGCTCATGTGGCTAAATGTTGTTTTAAAACGACCTATTTCTTATCATCCATTACAATTTGCTTCAAAAAGAGTGCATTTTCATTTCATTTATACAGCAAATCAAAGAAAGAAACTCAATCCAAAAGATTATTTCCATTCAGATCATCTCATACCCAAACAATAGTGATTTGTGTACCCAAGCTCCACTAAATGTTCATGGACAGTGGATTTTGATAAATTTAATGTTGTTATGATTCCCATGTTGTGTAATGCAGATTATTCTCAATCAATGTCTTGATTTGGTCGTAGGTCTGCCTGAATGTTCTTCATCAATAAGGCTATCATCACCAACTCTTTTTTAAGCTAAAGCTAAAGCGCCTTCACCATACACAGCACATATTTTTGTTGCTTGTGAAGCTTTTTTTGCCTTTAGTTTTCACCTATGATAATAAAAAAAAAGCATCAAGTGTATGTCCAGTTCACACCAACACATTATTCAACACATATTTGTAAAATATTATTATGTTCATAGTTCCACGCCTACGCATTAAAACAACATGCATGTTTTCATCCGCGAGACATGCTATGTTAGCAGGCAGTGATTGGTTAATCTTGACTGGTCATCCTGTGTTCACGTGGTAAATCCTATTTTCTCATGCATTCAGCACATTCATTTAAGGAGGCACAAATGTGTTGCATGCCAGTTAGGCCATGATCGTGGGCCAGCAATCGGGGATATGCATTTCCTAACTCGAGTGAGACCCTTGCTATGAAGGGAGCTGGGGACATCTGTATAATTCTTGCTCCTACACACCCACCTGGTTGCAGGTAACAACTAGTGGCGCGAATTTATTTCTTACACACACATGCATGTGCACACACATTTCCCAATACAAACTTCAATGGGAACTCAACATCTAATTCAAGAACTGTATGTGCATTAGTCTTTTTTTTCAGAACTTTATTTCAATCAATCTTTCATTGAACATTTAACTTTCCTTAACAGTTTAAGGGACAACACTCTTCTGCTATTCACTTTCAATTTGCAGGCTTCTCTCGCTTAATTGCATTGTTAATACATGTTTATTTTGGTTACATTGATTGGCCTCATCGCTGTTTATTTCCTGTGTCATGTGTCTGCTGATCAATCGTGCGTCATGTCGAATCCTAACGGTATAAATACGCTACATGTCTAAAAATGCACCTGAATCTTCCATTTCCATCGGGATACAAAACTGACACAAATTAAAAAAAAAGTAATTTTAAACTCTTTCTCAAGAGATAGTTTGAAAAGAGTGCTTTAAAATTAATAATATTGTAAGCATCTGTCGATAAATTTGACGTGTTGGAACATGAACGACTAAAAAATCAGAATGAACTTTCTGGACAACCCAACAATGCCTGATCTCAGAAATATATAAACGAATATTTTTTTATTAAAAAAAAAAAAAAAAAAAGAGATAAGATTCTTATCTCTTTTTTTTTAATCATAAGAAGTAACTTATGATAAGTTACTTTATCAGAAAAGTTGTTGTTGAACATTAACAATGTTTTGAAGCAAATCTGGAAAAAAAAAAAAAAAAAAAAACTTTCTTTACAATAAATTTTTTAAAATTAGAGTTGAAAGCTAAATAACGCCGATATCCAATGATCATTAAAAGAATTTTAATGATTTTTTTATTTTAAATACATTTTTAAAAAATAGCCTTTAAAAGTGCCTTTTTCAAGAAATGATGAAGCAACAGAAATGCAAAAAACGATTATTTTTAATTTCTAATGTTATATACAAAAAAAAAAGAAGCGACCATCGTGTAACTTAAACTTTTTATTGTTTAAATTATTATTATTCTATAGTTTTTAAGTCAAAACTCAAAACTAAAAAAAAAAAGAAAAAAAAGAACTAAGAAATACATCGTTCATGATATGGAATATGATTTTTTTTTTTTTTTATTAAAGAAAAAAAAAACGATTCAGTTCTTAGACAACCCATCAAAGCACCCTTCGGCCAATCGATCAGCCAAACAAAAAGGTTTAAGTTTTAAAATTTTGTTAAAAATTTAAAACCTTTCTTCATTGTTGATCGGTGGACTTTGAAGTATAAAAATTAAAAAATATCGTTTTTTTTCCTTTTTTTAAGATTCCTGTATTAACATTTTAGAGACAACAAAAAGTAAAACTATATAAATTTTTATGCCTGTTTTTAAACTCTTGGCATAAATTTTCTTCATGTTTAGAAAGAAATGACGTTTTTTTTCTTTTCCCAATAACTTAAGACAATCATTAATCAAAATTCAAAAGACATAAAAAGTACAATTTCTTTTTTATAAACTAAAAGGTTAAAAAAATTTGCAAACATTTTTAGTTTTTAATGGAGTACAATATGTGAAAATTTTTATAAAACTTTAAATTCCTCTTTTTAACGATATATTAAAAAAAAGATATGATCGACATTTAAAAGGGGTGAAAAATCCGATGTTCTTCCATTTCACACACACACACCAGAAAAACTCAAATGCTCACAAAAAAAAAAAAAAGAAAAAAAAATCTTCATAAAATTGTGCACTGAAAAGCACAAAAACATCGTTTTTTGAAGAAGATCAACGATTGAAAAATCAAGTGAAATAATTTTTTTAAACTTCAACTTGGCAATGTTAATTCAAATCAAAGAACACATTTCGCATCTGGTTTGTAAAAGAAAAGAACTACCACCATTAATTACTTCTCTACTATTTAAAAAATAATAATATAGTAGCCTCATTAGTATTGTTATTGTTTTTTGTGTACAGTCTACACACTACAGTAGTTAAACAATTTCAAATTAAAAATTAGTCAACTGTGGTTTTTACACGTGAGCAGAAACAGAGGATACTTGAAAAAGCAGGAAAGAAGAAAAAATATCAACAAGCTTTTTCTCACTCAAGAGTCAAGTTACATTATTTTTTTTTTTTTTGAAGCGAGAAAAAAAAACAACGAAAAAAAAAAACAGTTAAACTTTAAATTAAAAAAAAATATATATATTTTTTGTTTCATATTCATCTGCCGGGATAGCATACATTTTCATTTAATTATAGATTTTTTATTTTATTTTAATTAATAGAAATTATTGTTGTTGAAGGTACTGCATATTTATTGAATGAACATTAAAAACTAAAAACAGTGGGAACACTACTATATATTTTTGATTGGAAACGATGTCATGCCACGCAGAGAAATTAAATTCGGTCTACTGATAAAAACAAGAAACAATTTTTTAATGCTAATAAATCCGTAAGAAAAAGTGACTAAAAAGATTCGTTTTTTGTTTTTTCTGTAAAATAAATAAAAAAAATCACGACAAATCAACAATGATGCTTTCTTCATATGTGTTGATTGAAAATAATAACTCACCTTAAGTTAACTGATGCATTTTTAACAAATTCCTGAGATTTAAATTTTAATTCATAATCATGACTTAAATGCTGTCATTTAGGGTAGGTTGAAAAACAAAACGAGTTCAAATTCAAAACTCAAATGCATTTAAAAAATGTACCTTGATTCAAACAAAGTTCTTTTTCTCAAAATAAAACGTATTTTCAAAAATATTTAAAAAATTAAAAAATATTTTGTAAAAATTAAAGCATTTGACTTAAAATTGTAGATTTTTCAGTGCAGTTGTACTGAGAGAGTAAAAAAAAAATCTTATTTTCTTTTTCACTTTCTTCAAAACAAAATTAAATCGGTAGGCAAAGATAAAACTTAAGTCGTTGTCAGAGGTCGTAACTTTAAGTGGTTTGGAAGCCGTAACACGAGCACACGTAGTTGGCTGTTAAAAATATAAAAATAACATCCAAGAGAGAGAGAGAGAGACGAATGAATGCGGGACACGTTTATATCATGCTTTTCCCATGTGCCGAAATCATGGGGATCTGCTTTTTAGTAAGTAATAAATAAATAAATTACTGCTAAGAATGGATTTTTAAGCTGCAACTTCCTTCACATCATAGTTCATCATGTAAAGGACTTTATTTAAATTTTTAATGCAGATGAAATTGAAATTCGTTTTCAAACTGTTTCTTTTTTATTTATTTTGTATTTTTATTGTGGTTATTGCGATTTTTTCTTTTTTAACATTAAATTGTTTTAAAACCTGATATTTGAGTGTTTGCATTGTAATTGTAATGAATGCATTGTAAACTTTATCACATGATAGCAGTTTTTAGCACATAATGCCTGTTTGCCTTTGGCTCAATGGTTCGAACAGTGACCTGATGATTCTTGGGAGTTAGAGATCTACTAAAAAGTTGTTCCATTTTATTTCAACTTTATGTGTTGGACTTTTCATTAATTTATTTATTTTAAAACGACTTGAAATAATAAATTAAAAACAATTGTCTTATATAACTTTTAGTCTTTTAGGACCCCCCCACCCCACCCAATCGTTTTATCCTGGTAAGCCCTCAGCTCTTAAAATTTAAAAACAACCACAGGTTTTGTACATATAATAAAAAGTCAAAACAAAAAAAAAGTCACAGAAAAAAAGTCTCATGAAAAAATAAAAACAGGGCAAGGTTAGCATGTGGTGAATACAAAATAGAAATAATTCTTTTTTCTTCACTGTTTTCAAATTTGCAAGCCAGTGTGAAAATCTGTTTTCAACCAATAGAAAAAGGGATTAGCTCTGGGCTGAAGAAAAGACCAAAGCAAAATTTCACAAGCCTATGTGAAATGTATTCTGACCAATAGAAAAAAAGCATTGGCTCTGTGCTGAAGAAAAAACAAAGGCAAAATTTCTTGAGCCTGTGTAATATATATTTTAACCAATGAAAAGGAAACAATTTACAGACTGAGAAAAAGTAACAAGCCAATGTCAAATTTTTTCTGATATATATAGGCATAGAAAGTTGAATGAAGCCAGAAAAATGGGAGAAGAGAAAGGATAGCAGAAAGAAAGAAAGAAAGAAAGAAAAGCAGAGTTCCATCTGTCTGAATAAACCTGATGTCAAATTATACGCTGATAAATTATCAGCCTCAAATGAGAACTGAGGAATTTCAAGGAACTTTATTCAACTCATAAGCTAATTACCTTAAAATATACCTTTTTATTTATCTTGAATACATCCCTATAACTTTTATGTGAAAAATGAACTCTCCCAATTTGTTTGAAGCATTTTGGAAATTCATGTGTTTAAATAACCCCAATCTTAAATTATATGCTGATACATTATCAGCCTCTGAGAGCGATTGAATTTCAGGGAACTCTATTTAACTCTGAAGCTAAGTACCTCAAAATATATTTTTTTATTCATGTTCAATACAACCGTATAACTTTTATATGAAACAACCTCTATCAATTTATTTTAAGCTTTTTGGAGACACTACTTTGTGTTCGACCATTTAATAGGAACATTTTCTCTTCTTGACTATTCACTGAAACTACTAATATTAGATGTTTGATTACTTTTCCTGAAACAAGCTACTGACAATTTTAAATGTTTAAATTTGTAAAGAAATTCCTAATTTGTTTTGTTCAGAATAACGTGTTTCCTCGTCATTATTCCTACGTTACCACATTAGTGACTTACAACGTGTGAGGAAACTAAAGATATCTATCCTTACAGCTTCCGCATAAGTCAAGATGTTTCATGACAAAATGGACACAAATCAAGTATCCGTAGAGGCCAACAAATTGATACAAACATTATTCATCAAACTGTCCATGTTCATGGAATCAAATGTGCTTGCTTGGTTCACAATTGTGGAGACACATTTCAATCTATAACAAAACAACAAAGCAAAACAAAAACTAAGTCTGGAAGGTCGGTTATTTGGAAAAGCGACAATATATACCACTACTATTGAATTATCAATTTAATTATGTACTAAAGCTGACTCCGTCAAATCTGGGAAGGAAAGTGATGTAGTGAATACAAAATAAAAATGATTCTCTTTTCTTCATTGTTTTCAAATTTGCAAGCCAGTTTCCAAAAATCTATTTTTGACCATTAGAAAAACAGATTGGCTTTGGGGTGAAGAAAAGATCAAAGCAACATTTTAGAACCATGTGTGAAATGTATTCTGACCAATAGAAAAAAAGGATTGGCTCTGTGCTGAAAGAAAAACACAGGCAAAGCTTTGTGAGCCTGTGTGAAATATATTCTAACTAATGAAAGGGAAGAGATTTACAAACTAAAAAATAGTAACAAGCCGATGTCAAATCTCTTTTTGATATTTTGGTTGGTTGTTTTGTTTTTATGGCATATCAACCTCGGTGGGTCATTTATTGCCAACTAAATTTTTTATTATTTATTACTGGTAATACCTTTTTCTTTCAACAATATATTGTTTTTTATATAAGTTTTTGTGTCTAGTAATACTTTTTCTTTTCGAGAATCAAGATTCATTGGGATTTGTTTTTAAGGGCAGCATCCACAAGTCCTACTCTGTTATTTAACCCATAACTGGAGGGAAGAGACAGATTAATACCTTTTCCAAGGGTACCAGTGAATGCAGGGTATTCAACTGGAATTTGAACTCAGCTCACCGATTTCTCTTTCCGAGCTGATATCCACTGCACCACAATGCTGCACATCCGTCACTATATGCTTACAGCACCTGGTATTCCCAAGCAGTCACCCACCTAAGGACTGACCAGGCTTCGGTGATTGAGCGAGAACCAGTGTATTCAATGTGATATGGCCGTCAGCATCTTTTTGATATAAATAGAGAAAAAAGTTGAATCAAACAGAAACAAGGGAGCAGAGATCAGAGAGGAAATTTGTCATAATGTAGCAATAGAATTCTCAGTTGCTGTTTGGACACAAATGTCCTGACTACCCACATTCACACACCCTCACTTTTTCTCTCGTGCTGCTTACTTTATCTCTTCTTTTTCCTCTTCATCTACTCACCATCCACAAAAGAAAGTACAGAACAAAGATGTTACTACTACTTTGCTGATACACACAGCAAAACAGACATCTTTTTCTGCACAGATCCCATTTTGCTAAAACAAATAAACTCTGAATTCTTTAAACTCTTAACTACTCTTTCTCTTAGAACATTTCCACAGTTTAATAATTTCATACATACAAATTAGACGTTATTCTGCTCGATAAATAAATGTTCACTTATTTATATAAAGGCGACAGTCTTTTCAATTTTTAAATAGTGTGGAATTCGGTTATGTTTGGCCCAAGGCCAATTTGATAAACATAATAGAGGTCCCTACAAGCACACAGCGGACAACATCTCAGCCTCTTCGTTTTCTTGTACATACCTTCAATCACCAAACATTTTCTAAAAAAGAGCATATTTTGATGAAAAAAGCCCATAAAGTTGATAAAAACAAAGTTTTATCAAATCAAAACAAAATGTTTATGTTATTATTAAGAGAAAAGATCGAAGTATTTATTTTATTAATTTTTTTAACCCTTTCTATTCCAGCTAGCATGTTTGAAATTTTGGTTAAAAATTTTGTTTTACTTACATCAGTGGGTGGGCCAAAAATTAGTATTAGAAATTTTAGCATTAAAAATACAGATTCTTCTTATTTCAAACTAAAAATGAACAAAATCTCAGTCTTATAAATAAATTGAAAAAAAAAATCAAGGAATTTTTATTCAAATTAAAAAATATTGTTGCAGGGCTGGTTTTGGTAACTGACTTTGTGGACTTTTAAGAAAAGGTGATGTGACGCAGGAAAGGCAAGGATAACAAAAACAAGACATGGAGTGACAAAAATTGCCAAAGTTTAACAACTTTTATTGTGTTACAATTAAAATAATCTCTTGGGTCAGCATAAAACTGTTGTTGATTGAGCGATGTCCACCACTCGCTGACTTGAGTCAATTAGAATGTATGGCTAGCCATTCATAGGCCAAGGAATGAGGAGTGAGTTGTTTGTCGTTGATGCACCAAGCTGATTATATTGGTTTGTCTCATTTTGCTATAGTGTTGCTTGCTGGAGATCACTGGTGGGTCAAACTGGAAGTTGCTGCATCGAAATGGTGCATAATGCGGTAAGATAACTTTCTTACCTTGAAAAGGGCAGTTGTAGTAATTCGAAAGAAGACCTGGTTGTTGACCTGAAAAGGACAGTTGTGGTAGCAATGGGAGTAGTTGGAGTTGTTAGGCAGGTAGTAGTCAGAGGCATCTGCATCAATCATATCACTGGAATGGCATGAAATCTTCCATCCTCCTTCTTTCAGATTGGGCCAGCTACTGGAGAAATTTAGCTTTAGACTGCTGCTTTATTGACTTGCATGTAAGTCACAGTTGTTATGTGCCTTATTTTCATGATCTTTCTCTATTTTTTCTTTCTTTGGTCAGTATACTATCACAAGAAAGTTGGGAATACATTTTGCTGAGTTGTGGTCACATGATGAAACACCAGAGCTTTGGGGCTACAATAATGTCAGATTGAGATTTTATTGTTATTCACATAAAGAAAGTCGGTCATATGGTACACTAGGACTTCCTAACTATGTGTGACAGTAGGGCACCTCAACATGGTGTAATGTTTAGCAAGTTTGTCTCGTTTGAATCATTACAGTGAATTCAATCGTCACTGGGTGCCCCATACTTTCAGCCTTGTACCACATCTAAGCAGCACTTAGGCAATTACTGTAGCATTGTGAGAAATATTTTTGATAACTTTGTATCCAATCTCTGTGGTTTGTTTACATTTTGGCTCAAATTTTAAAAAACATCCTTCTTAACCTCAAGACTTTCTTCACATAAAATTGGAATTTACTAGTCTTAGTGGGATACTAGGACTTTTTATGGCATGAGGCTTTAGGAACAGTTGATTCACCCATGCTAAGAAGATGAAATGGGGCATGATAATTACGATGAAATATGTGAGTAATTTTAACAAGCAATATAGGGAATTTATTTATGAATTTACATGTTTGAAGATCTTTCAGATGCATATTCTTTGAAGATCTGTATGCTAGTTTAAATTTGACAGAGTCAAACACATGCACACATTTAAAAGGTTCAAAATTCCTGGCACCTGAAGAAGGCCAAAACAGCCAAAATTTCATTTGTATTCTTAAAAATTTTTAAGAATTTTTTTTTTTTGACTTCCAGAAAAACGTGGTGATATTATTTTTCTTTTGGTCAAAATTTGGGTTGAATTGAACATTGGAATAAACCAGCATTATTGTTTACCAAGAGAAAAAAACTTGATCTAAACAGTAGTTAGGCCATTATATTTGGGTCATTAGAAAACAATAGAGGTAAATGAAATAATAATTTTTGATAAAGAGGATTTTGGAGTAGATTGAACATTGAAATGTATTTGTTTTTGGTGAAGATATGCCTGTTTAATTTGGAGGTCACCTGATATTTTTTTTTCATTATTAATTGTTTGTGCTGGGGGCCTATTTACTTTTTGACCACGTATCTGAAGCACCTGGAGTTTTTAGTTGTGAGTCTGATGGACGTTAGGTTTTTCATTTTGATGCCGAAATGCTGGAAAAAGTAATTTAGTTTACAGTAGTAGTAGTTGTTCATTTTGGTGCCAATGGAGCTTAAGTTTTTCATTGTCATGGTTGCTGAGAAGATGGGTAGGTGCATTGGCCGGGAGAAGGTTGCATTGTGCGTGTTAATATCATGTCGTGGTAAACCAGATTATAGCGAGTTATTTCGACGTGATCCGAACACGACTTTAAAATTTGTTTATCCAAATGCACATTTAGTCCTAATGAGTTAGACTTTTTAGGATTTCACATTTCTTCTAATGGTCTCAGATCCAGTTCTAAAAAGTTAAATGAACTAAGTGAATTTCTTCAACCAAACAATTCCAAATCGCTACGCCGATTCCTCGGAATGGCAAATTTTTATAGGAAACTTGTGCCAAATTTCAGCAATATTATATTACCGCTCACAGAAAAAACATGCCTAAACCAAAATTCAAAATCTTTAACCTTAACAAAGGAAGAAATCGAATCTTTTAAAAACATAAAAAACACTTTATCAAATATAACCATTCTAGCTTTACCCAATTTGAAAGCTAAGAACTACCAACTAGTAACAGACAGTTCAAACTATGCGGTGGGTGCAGCACTTCACCAAATGATTGACAACAAACCCATCCCCATAGGCTTCTTTTCAAAGAAATTATCCCAGACCTAACAGAAATATTCTACTTTCAACAGAGAACTACTAGCTGCAGTACTCCACTTTAAACATCTAATAGAAGGTAGAAATGTAATGTTACTGACGGACCACAAGCCACTTTGCAGTGCTTTTAAAAGCCAATCTTCTCTAAAATCTGATAAACAACAGTGTCACCTTTGTTTTATCAGCGAATATGTGAATGATATTTCACACATAAGAGGATCGCAAAACATAGTAGCTGACTGTTTATCAAGACCTGTAAATGCTATAACTATTGATGTGTGTGACTTACATGAAATAATGAAACAACAAGCTACTGACAATGAAATCCAGGCATTCAATGACCAACTGAAAACATATACAATAAATAAAAATGACATCATATGATGCGACATGTCATTACCTTTCCCACAACCTTTTGTGACAGAGAAGCTCAGAAAATCGGTATTTGACAGTCTGCATAACCTATCACACCCGGGAATAGCAGCTTCAAGAAAAATGATAAAATCCCGATATTGTTGGCCGAATATGGACAAATCAATAAAAGTTTGATGCACAGAATGCCAGCATTGCCAACAAGCAAAAGTCATAAGACATACGAAGAGCGAAGTAAGTCCATTCGAATTACCTTCTAGCCGTTTTAAAACTGTACATGTTGACAATGTCGGTCCCTTACCACCAGTAAAGAACCAAACTTGCTCTTACTTTTCACCTTACCAATATTTATTGACATGCATCGACAGAAACACGCGGTGGATAGAAGCATGCCCAATAACGGAAATTACAGGGAAATCAGTATCAATGGCCTTTGTCAATCTGTGGATCTCCCAATTCGGGGTTCCTCTTCATGTCGTTACGAACAGAAGCCAATTTGAATCCAAACTATTCACAGAAATATCAAAAATAATACATTTCCACCAATTAAAAACAACAGCGTACCATCCACAAACAAACAGACTAGTAGAGAGAGCTAACAGAACACTAAAAACTGTTATAACAGCCAGGAAAGAATCGTGGTTATTAGCTCTCCCTATCGTTCTGCTAGGAATGAGAATAACTCCCAATGAATCAAACTATTCTTCATTTACTGCAGTAACGGGGACTCACACACAAATTCCCCGATTACTGATTGACCCTAACAAGAATGAAAACAACGAAATAACAAACTCGAACATTAAAATTTTAACCAACAAAATACAGAAATTTGATATGGACAAATTATCCAGTGGAGACCTACATTCAACACCTACTTCCTACATCCCAAAAGATTTACAGACATGTAAAAGTATTTGGCTAAGAACTGACAGAGTAAGAAAACTGTTAGATGCTCCATACACAGGTTCATATCAAGTACTAAGTCGTCACGAAAAATATTTTACTATAAAATGATCAGTTGATATCCATAGTAATGTCTCAATAGACAGATTAAAACCGGCATACATTACTGAAAATATAAAATCAAAAGATTCCATCAAACCAAGATGGGATTTCGATAACTCCCCATCTTGTACTGAGGAAACTAATGAAAACAAACCAAAAATGAAAACTAAGTCCAGTAGAACAGTTCAATGTAAGAAAGAAAACACATATTTTTATTTCTAACAAAACAAAACAAAAAAAAAAGTAAGTCAGTAAGTAGTTTTGAGACAGGGGAGAAGGAAAGAGAGGTGAAACGACGAGCATAGTAGCCACTTGACTTGGTCAAGGGAGATATTAATTACTCTCGACTGTCACCGTTGGTCTGTCTGTATCGTTTTTTTATATCTGCTTTTTGGATCAAAGCAGCTCGTTTGGGATTTCACACTTGTATTTGATTCTGGGCTTCCCATTGGCTGATAAATAAAATTTGCATAGGCTCACAAAATGGAAATTTTATTTTTCAACCAGAACATCTGTACGGATCTACCTGCGCACAGACAACTTTTGGTCATTTGTTTTCTGGTCGTTCCAGTACCTTGCTTTTTGCTTGGTATCACCACATAACTTTCGCCCCAGAAAACGGAGTTGTTTTTTTTTTTTTGGTATCTGTTGTCGCTTCTTTTTCAAAGAGGAATTTTTCATTTTGTTTTGCTGTTTTCTTTTTGTTTGTTTGTTTGTTTGTTTTTTTTTGTTTTTTGTTAGAAATAAAAATATGTGTTTTCTTTCTTACATTAAACTGTTCTACTGGACTTAGTTTTCATTTTTGGTTTGTTTTCATTAGTTTCCTCGGTACAAGATGGGGAGTTATCGAAATCCCGTCTTGGTTTGATGGAATCTTTTGATTTTATATTTAACTTCAAATGATTCATGATTTTCACATTCATACATAAACTGTGATAAAATATTACTACATAGGACAAATTTAGAAACTAATAATTATGATTGGAAATCATTTGATAATCATAATAATAATGGCTCATCAAAGAAATTAAGAAAATTAAGACTGTTATATGTATAACTATTCAGTCAGTTAAGTGCCATATGTGATACATGCTTGGCCGATTATGGTGATTTTCTAAGTGCAGCTTAGATGTGGCTAAAGGCCAAAAGTATGGGACACCTAGTGAGGATTGAACTCACTACTCAATTGTAATGTTTCTAGCGAGACAAGCTTGCTAACCATTACACCACCTCGTGGTGCCCATGCTTGGGCGATTATGTCTAGAAAGAGACATGACTGACTGGGTAGAAAATTTTCCCACTGTAATTTGCCATTACTTTCTGTGGTAGACTGGTAGCTAACCAAAGCTATAAAACCCAATCTGTCCTGCTATTTAACCCATAGCTGGTAGTAGAAGAGATGGATTAATACCTTTTCCAAAGGTATTTGTGCATAAGTAAATGTAACAAGTTCAACTGGAATTCAAACTTGGTTCTCCAAGTTCTCATTTTGAGCCAATATCCACTGCACCACAATGCGCATCTCTTACTGGAATCAAATATGGATTAAATCCAAGAGAATGATACACAATCACTCTTACACCCCCCCCCCCCATTAGCATGGCTCAGGCTAGTCTCTCTGAAACAAAACACTGCACCTCTATGGGTTAACTCTCACAACAGACCTCAAATGGAATGACTGTATGGAATCCATAGCTAAATCCGCTGCTAAGAAGGTCGGTTCTCTGTGTAGGGCCAGGAAGTTTTTCCCATCTGAAACAATCCTGCACATATATAAATCTACCATCCACCCGTGCATTGAATACTGCTGCCATATCTGGTTGGATGCTCCTGCTATCCACCTAGGTGTCCTTGACAAAATCCAACAAAGAATCTGTAATGTGATTGATCTCAACTTGGCAGCTCAGATACAGTTACTTTCTCACCGGCACAATGTGGCTTCCCTGTGTCTCTTCTACAAATACTTTCACGGCTTCTGCTCCAATGAACTTAGCTCACTGGTGCCCCCTATATATGAATTTACTTGAGCCACAAGATTAGCAACTAGGTCCCACCCTTTTACTGTGAAACCAATAAAATGTAAATGCAAGTTCTACTCTAGCAGCTTCTTTTCTTGCGCTTCCCGCCTGTGGAATTCCCTTCCATTTACTTGCTTCCCCAATAGTTACAATCTCCAAGAATTTAAATGTAAAGTCAATAGTCATCTCTTATCTCACTAACCTGCATCCTTTCTCTTATGCTCCTTTCTCCATTCACTCCATTCACATCAGTATTCTCATCCTTCTCTTACCCACTTCCTAACACCCCCATAACCTGTCACTCTTTCTCATAACTTTCCTCCTATGTAACCCCCTGCACAACAGTGGCAGTAAAATGCCTTGCTTGAGGTGATATGATTATAAAAAAAAAAAAGAAGAAAAAACAAATGAGAAATGTTTATAAATTTAACACATTTCACTTTTATTTAAGCTTCATCAGAAATTGTTGGAAATGAGTTGTGGAAGAGAATGTTACTGTACTTTGAATTTTGTGTTGTTTGTTTTTCATTGTTCAAGTATACCTTACATGTTTTTGTTCAAGTAGACCTGTTGTTGTTGTAAATGACTCATTTGAAGTCACTGATGCATATTTTTTCAGCATGGGCTGGGGAGGGAAGAAAAAGCGAGTGTCATGTCCATAAAGAAATACATAAATAAAATTGAATTATACTGTCACTGTGTTGTGTTCGCAAAAATAAAATAAAATTAATTATAATAAAATAGTTATAATAAAATAATTTTCTTTCTAAACCAATGAGAATTTACCCTATTTTTCTCCTCTACACACACAAACACATTGTGGTTAAGGGATGGTTATGCTTGTGAATGGCCTTGTGTCAAACCTAACTGAGCCCACTGACATTGAAAGAAATTTTGTTTTACAAGCATGAATAAAAGGATAAAAAATTTGTTTGTAATAATAAATGTAAAATTTATTTAATGGGAGAAACTAACATATTATTTTGTTGATTTAAAATATACATGTTGAAAGTCTGTATAAAGTCTCTTTTCTGAATGTGTGTTTTTTGAGTTCATTTTCTAAAACAAGTTGAATGATGTGAAATAAATTTGTATAAAAGAAGATATCTCTGTATTGCTGTGTGTATGTGTGAGTGTGTGTGTATATGTGTGATAGTAGTCAGTGAAAAGTTATTTTTTTGCTGAGAAAAATGATGGAAGTGGTGTCTTTGATCTTCTTTCTTAAAAGAGAAGAAGGAGAATTAATGATTGCAGTGAAAAAAAAGGAAGTGAGAGAGTAAGCAAATGTATGTCTCCTGGACATGGAGTCCAGTTGACAATTGAATTCTCTCTGTTAAGAAATTAAAACTTTATGCTATTTATGTGTTTCAAACATTTAAAATAAGCCCCAACTAGATTTTTCTCTAAATCCTGGTTGGTTAATAAATGAGAAATTTATCTAATTTGTTTGTGAAGACGTCCATACATGGAAGAGTTTGTAAGCTAACTGTCACATGAAAAAAAAAAATTTTTATTGATGTATGAATAATGTGTATATGCTTTTTTTATTGGATTGTGAAAAGGTGGAGGCGTGTATGGTCAGATGATTTTGTGCAATTAGATTTTAAGAATCTGACAACATAACATTCTCACTATTAGACAAGCATGTACAGGCTGTCAACTCATGTGTCAATGAAAATTTCGTTTTTTATTTCCTTTTTCAGTTCATAATGGTAACATTTATCTCTTGCAGGAAGTGTCAGCTATGCTTGCGAAATGGTCTTGTATCAAACATAACCAAGCACACCACATTTGAAAGAATCCAAAGGATAACCAAAAGATAAAAGGGTCTCATTTGTATTAATAAGTGTAAATTTATTTAACAAGAAATGACATCAATTTTGTTATTTTGAAATAACATTTGTTTGAAAGTTCTGCATAAAGTTTTTCTTTTAAATGTGTGTTTAAGAGTTCAGTTTTCATAAAGTCAGATGAAATGAATTCCTGATGAAAATATAAGTCTGATGTTGCAGATTTGTGTACAATTGCAGTAGGTGAAAGTTCATCCTGAGTGTGAATGAAAGCAGAAATGATGCCTTTGTTCCTCTTTCTTATTTTGTTGCCAACAAGTAAATGAAGAAATGGGAGAATCTATTAGTGTGGTGTAAAATAGAGTGAGAGAGCATGAAAAGGCATATTGTCTAGATGAGATGTCCAGTCAACTACTTGTGACTCTCTGTAATGTTCTTTCTTTCTTTGCTGACAGTAAATGAAGAAGAAGGTGAATCAATGAATGCAGTGTGAAAGAGAAATTGAGAGAGGAAGAAAATTTAGGTTGCCTTGATTTGCTGTTTGGTTAGACGACCTGTGGTTCTTTGAAGAGAAAGGTAAAAATCATGCATATTTATATGTTTGCGAAGAACAGAATTGGATCTGAAGTATGTAGGGATAATGATGTGGAAACACACATATTATTTTTAATGAAACAAGATAAGGAATTTATTTACAAATTTACACATTTGACTTTTCAGCAGCTTGTTTCAGGACAAGTAATTAACTATTAAAGGTTCGTGGTTTTAATGAATTGTCGAGAAGAGAAAATGTTCAAATTAAATCATCGGACATGAAGTAATATCCCAAAATGCTTAAAACAAATTGAGAGAGTTTGTTTCTCACATAAAAGTTATATGGTTATATTCAGCACAAATAAAAAGATATATTTAAGGTACTTAACTTAGAACTTGAATAGATTTTTTTGAAATTCCTCTGCTCTCATTAGCGGCTGATAATGTATCAGCATGTAATTTGACACTGGTGTTATTCAGATAGAGGGGACTCTGCCTTTCTCTCTCTTTTCTCACTTCTTCTCTTTGATTCAGTTTTCTCTGCCTATTTATATAAAAAAAAACAGTTGGACATCAGCTTGTTACTTTTTCTCTATTTGCATGCTGCTCCCTTTTCATTGGTCGAAGTAAATTTTCACATAGGCTTGCTAAACTTTGCCTTGGTCTTTTCTTCAGCCCAGAGACAGCCCCTATTGGTTAAAATAAATTTTTGCACAAGCTCACAAATTTGTAAGCAGTAAAGAAAAAAGAGTTATTTTTATTTCGTATTCACTACATCACTTTCCTTCCCAGGTTTGATGGAGTCTGCTTTAGTCTATGAATAAGTTGATGATTCAATAGTAGTGATATATATTGTTGTTTTTCCAAGTAACTGGTCTTCCAAACTTAATTTTTGTTTGTTTTGTTTTATCTCCTGTCTTGTCGATCTCTGGTAGAGTATCTCTTTGTGCTGGTATTGCTTTATTAATATCAGGCATTTTCACCATTTCTAAAACAACTGCTGTTTTTCATCTGTCTATGGAAACATTGCTATTGATATCTTCTACAGTTGAAATAGTGAAGTACTTATTATTAATACTAATTCCTTTATATAGACTTGTGTAAGGCCCTTTCAAAAATTTCCAAACTTTGTCAGTTCTAAGCCATACAAATTTACAATCATTTAGGTCCTTTGGTATATAAGGTGACAAATGTAAGTCTTCTGAGAAAGGATTCTCCATGTGAAACTTTCACATTTTCTTCACCAGGTCTTTTGTTTGATAGCTCATCATTATCCTTGTCACATGTGTCAATTAACAGTCTTGGAACTTGCACATGACTCCTTATTACTGCTGTATATGGCGAGTAAGTGGATTCATCGTCGAGTACAATAGCCATGAATCCTTCTTGGCATTAATTGCAGTCTTTAGCATTCTGTGTGCACATTCAACAAATCCGTTCACCTGAGGATGGTATGAAGTTGTTCTCAGTCTGTGAAAACCTATGATCTTTGACAGCTCTGAAAATACTTCTGACTCAAACTGGCTGCCTCGGTTAGTAATGATATGTAAGGCTCCTCTGAATCTAGCTCGCCATGTTTTAATGAAAACAGTAGTAACATTTTGTGCAATTATTTCAGTTAGAGGAACTGCCTCCACCCATCTAACAGTTATATTGTGGTGATACCGACCGAGCAAAAGCGAGGGACTGGATGTTTGCCCTATACCGACCTGAAGGCAAATGACCAAAAATCGTCATTGCGCATCTGAGTTCGCGCAGATGTTCTGGTTGAAAAATAAAAATTAATCAAATATCAAATTTCCATTTCGCGAGCCTACGCGAATTTTATTTACCAGCCAATGGGAAGCCCAGAATCAAATACAAGTATGAAATCCCAAAACGAGCTGCTTTTGATCGAAGAAACAGATATAAAAAGCGGATACAGACAAGACCCCAGCAGACAGACAGGGGAGAGTAACCAGTGTCTCCCCTTGACTTAAATCGAGCGGCTACTATGCTTGCCTCTTTCCATCTTCCCTGTCTCAAAAGTACTTACTGACCTAAAGAGTGACTACTTCAAAGACATTCCTCATATACCTCCGCTCCCCACATTCCTAAGCCTTTTATCTCTTTCAGGTCATTATTTGCCATGAACATTCTAACCTTCGTTGGACCTTTATTTCAAGTATTGCTTTAATTGTAAAACATTAATTGATATGCGTATATATAAATGTTATTTTCTAGTCAATTTGCTTTTCTTGATTTTATAATCATTTTATGACTTATAGTGGGCTATCTACCACAAGGCCAAATTCCGTTAGCCTCCAACAGTATACAATTACCCTTCACTAGAACGGAATCCCACTACAACGGGAAAAGGAATAGATAAGCAACCCACTATAATATCAAGAATCGTTAATAGATTTATGGTGAAAATAGGGGTCTGTTTGGCTTCTTACTGGTGTTAATGAATCCACTATGTCTAAATGCACTGTTTGAAATCACCCAGAAAGTAGTTCAAATGATTGTACTTTGCTCTTGGTATGTTTAATAATTTTTGTTTGCTGGCAATTTTGGCACTCATTGCAAAAGTCTTTGACTGATTTGTCCATTCATGGTCAGTAATAACTTGATTTTGATAAGTGTAATGTGGCTGATATTCTTGGGTGTGACAATGCATGCAGATTACCAAATATAGATTTCTTAAGCTCTTTGCAGTACAGAAGGTTTTGGAAATGGTAATAATGTGTTACATATTATAACTTGGTTTTTACCTGTATGGTAATATTTCAACCTGTCTTTTAATTGTTTAAGTTCTTCATCTGATTGCTAATAAGTGACAATTTCCTGTAAATCATGAAGTTCTATTGTTACAACATTAGCTAGCCTTGATAAACAGTCTGCAACAATATTTTTCTTTCCACTTATATGAGAAATGTCTGTTATATGTTTGCTTATAAAGCTCAGATGACCGTGTTGTCTGTCTGACTCTAAAGGCAAATGACTAGTAAAAGAATTGCACAAAGGTTTATGATCTGTTAACAAAAGACTATTCCTTCCTTCTATGAGGTGTTTAAAGTTCAACATTGCTAAATATACAGTGAGCAACTCATGATCAAAGGTGGAATATCTTTGTTAGGACTGAGACAACTATCTAGAGAAGAAACTAATGGAAATAGGCTGATTATTTATCATTTGATGTAGTGCAGTACTTACTACATGATTCAAACTATCCATGATAAGTTGATGAGCTTTAATGTTCAAATTTAGGAAGGCTACTGCCATTACATTTGATGATGACCCCTTCACTGCTTTGAAAGAAGTTAATTCCTCTGTAGTTAAAATCAGTTGTTTTGCATGAGGATTCAGACAAACATTCTGTGAGTCAGGCAGACAGTTAAGTGCCATACGTGAAACATGCTTGGGCGTTCATGTCTCGAAAGAGACATGACTAACTGGTTAGAAGATTATCTCGCAGTAGGTTGCCATTGCTTCCTGCGGTAGACTGGTTGCCAGTCAAGGCTATAGAACCCAATCTGTCTTGTTATTTAACCCATAACTGGAAGGAAGAGATGGATTAATACCTTTCCCAAGGGTATTTGCACGAAAGTGAATGCAATGAATTCAACTGGAATTCGAACTTGGCTCCTCAATTTCTTGTTCCGAGCCGATATCCACTGCACCACAACACACATCCTAATTGTCCTATACAAGAACAGTAGTGATTTATTACCCAATCGCAGTGGTGCAGTGGATATCTCTTTCTACTGATACATTCTGTGAGTAGGAAGATTAAATTACTAAATTTTGATATTAATTTTCTGTAAAAATTGACCATTCCAATAAATCAATGCAATGTTTTTGAATCCTTGGGAGGAGGAAAATTGTTCAAGTCCTGAAGCTTATTAGTGTTAGGTTTGATTCCTTCCTTCAAGATATTAAAACCCAAGAAATCAAGTTCTGTAGCATTGAAAATACATTTTTAAAATTGAAATTTTAAGATCCTACTCACTTAGTTTCCAAAATACTTGATCTAGATGTTCAGTATGAGAATCCTCATCATCAGAGTATAAAATATCATTGATATATACAAATGTACACTCCCTGTCTCAGAAGATGTCATCCATTATCTTTTGAAAGGTATTTGCTGCGTTCTGCAGCCCAAAAGGCATGTAGTAATATTCAAATAAACCATTTTATGTCAAGAAAGCAGTTTTACATACATCATCAGGATGTACTGGTATTTGGTGATATGCTTTGATAAATACAAAATAAAAGTAAGTCTCTTCTCTTCACTGTTTACAAATTTTGTGAACAAGCATGAAAATCTTTTAGAGTTATAATATAGCGGTTGCTATGTTTTTCTTACCCACATTCAGTCTATGTCATTTACTTGTCTGTGATTGGGTAATAAATCACTACTGTTCTTGTATAGGACAATTTAGCAATCACTGTCGCCTTTAATCTTTCGGTTCTGAAGCAGCTCTTTCATATGTGTGTGGTGATTGGTTAATTTTTAGCCAATCACATATCTTTTTATGTAAACAAAGTTTGTCTCACGCTTGCTGTTTGATCCACTCTCTGTCCTTATAAATGGCAACCTTTCGCAAGTTAAGCAGTAGACCAACAGGCTGGCTAAAGGACTCGACGTAAGTCTCTTTCTACTGATACCTTACCTAATGCGCACACAGACACAGAACTTTGTCTTCTGTCTGAACATTTTCACCAAGAACCTTTGAACTTTGAACTCTTGACCAAAATTTGTATCACTTACAATTACATTCAAAATAATTGTATTTTTCATGTTATTTGTTCTAACATGAAAATCCTTCTAACAATTATAACAAACCTTTTCAGCACAAGAAAAAACTTTCTTCATTTAATTTATTTTGGTCAACAAACAGTTAAAGGGGACAACTGTTTCCTCCTATTCTATGTATACTACTATTACATGCTTTGTTTGTTTATTGAATATATTTTAATTTATTGGTTACAAATTGGAGTTGTTGTCTTTATTTTTCTTGAATCATATGTTGGATGAATTGTAATATAAATTGTAAAGGACTAAAGATCCTCTACAATAGGTAAAAGAACTGACTCCGTACCGAAGGAAAAAGACGAAGCCAAATTTATGATTTAGTGTGAATTATTTTCTGTCCAATGAAAGGAGAGCAATTTACAAAACTGAGAGAAAGTAACAAGCCAGTGTGTAAATGTTCTTTGATATAAATAGAGAAAGAAAGTTGAATCAATCAGATGGGAGCAAAGATCAGATAGGGCACCACCACAATGTAAAAGAGACATTTCAATCCACTGAACCGGATATGTGTTTCGTCCACATACATTTGTTCTTCTTTTTGCATGCTATTTTCCTTTATTACTTCTTCATCTTCACCTATTCACCATCAACAAAAAAAGAAGACAACAACAACAACAAGACACTTCAACTGACTCCTAAAAATTAACATTGATAAAATTAAGTTCAATTTTCTTCTAACCCCTTTTCTTCCTCTTCCCTAACTCACTGGACACAAAAAGAAAGAAAGGAACAAAGACCTTACTACAACAAATGAACTCTGGATTCGTTTAACTCTTTACTACAATTTCTCTTAGAACATTTCCACAGTTAATAATTTCACTTCCTACAAATTGATGTTATTCTGTTCTGTAAATAAATTTCTACTTCAACATACAAATGAAACACTCTTATTCTTTCCAATCTTCTGATGATATCTTAACTTGTGGGGAGTTCGATTATGTTTGGCACAAGGCCAATTTAATATACATGATTAGGCTCCCTATAATGCCAAGGACAGATCAATCTTTGAAAATATCTTTTTCCCATGCAATTTCGTAGATAGTGAGTTGGTATTGGGAATTGGGTAGCAGCTCAGCTTTGTAATGCTATTCAATTGTCTGTAGTCACCCATTGGCTTGTATGTGCCATCTGGTTTTGGCACCATGTAGATTGCTGAACCCAACTCTGATTTAGGAAGAGGAAATTATGCCAGCTTGCCAAAGTTTTTTAAATTCTCCCTTGGCTATGTCAGATGTCTGCTTCGACAACTGTCACACTTTTTTAAATACAGGAGGTTTGCTCCCTTTTTTAACTCTGTGAAATACTTTTTATTTTTTGCATTAGAATCCTGATAGAGGGATATTAGATTAGATTAGCTTCCTATAATTTTTTCCTCAAGGTTTGATTTTGCATTTTTGTCATCAGTCATCATCGATTGTGTAGTGAAATAAGACCTTATACTCTACATATTTTAATTTTGTAGCTTAGGTGATTAACAACAAGCATACGAACAAATAATAAACAAAGAACATCCTGGTAACAAAAAAAAACAAAAAACAACGACAATTTATATTCACAAAATTTATAAAAAAAAAAAGTTGGTTGAAATTTGTTGCTTATAAGTGAGTTCAAAGGTATGTGTAGAAAATGTTGAATGACTGTTTTTTTGAGTAAATTAATATAATTGTATGAGTAAGTGAATATATTAATTGTATGAGTGAGTGAGTGTGTTGCAATTTTGGTATGTGTGTTAAGAATTACTTAACTTGGTAAAATTCAACAGTTTGTATTTGTGTGGATTTCTGTGGCACTCGGTTGACGTTTGAATTCTCACTAAGGATTTGTGGTGGATACAAAATAAGAATAACTTTCTTTTCTTCATGATTTGCAAACTCACAATGTCATTGGATAAAAATACTACTTAGCTATCATAAAAAATTTACTAATCGCAACTTGAGAACAATTTATTTATCGCTTTATTTTTAGTAGTTAAATTTTGTACACTTTGCCTTGAAAGCAGGCTCCAGTCAGCTTTCTTAATTTTTCTGAAACTCAAAATCTGATTAGCTAATTCACTTCACAAAAATATTTTTGTATGAGATGCAGTTTTCCCGCTGAGGCAATATGATCCATTTCTACTACTATTTAACCAAGAAAAGCCACTGTAGTACCCCCTTACTAGAGGTCAGAAATAATACTACCTAAACATATTAACTTTGTCTTCTTCTCCCTCCTCTTCTTCAGGTGTTTCCACCTAGGTCAGGAATTACTATCCCAGAAATCCCTTCATCTCTCATTCCTTCTCTTTCTCTCTCTCTGGCTCATCCCTAACCCACCAACAACTAGTAGCAGTTCAGTTTTTTTTGTTCCTCAAAAAGATTTCACACCAGCCACACTTGCTACTCCCGCCAGTGGACATTTTAGCCAGCCACAAGGGACTCACACAAGAATGTAGACGAAGTTAAATAAAGTTTGTTTTAACAGGTTAATATTTGTATCTCTTAATTATTATCCAAATCATACTAGGTATAAATATTACACCACTGATGATTTCAGATCGGCCTTGAAGCAACCATGTAAATTAACAACAATTGCCCACTTCTTTCACCATGCAGCGCTAACTTGAATGCTGCTAAGAGAATCTATGTCAATATGAACTTCACGTATTTATTTCCCCCAGTTTAATAATCACGACAAGAAAGTGAGTCAGCATCAGAGAGATGAGAGAGAAAGAAAGCAGAGACTACACTTCACCAATGTCCATTTTACGCTATACATTATTTAGCCTTTAATGACAATTACTGATTGCAAAACTCCTCTTGATACTGTTTTTTTTTAAATCATTTCACCCCAAGCAAGGCATTCCACTGCCACTATTGCGCAAGGGGTTACATAGGGGAAGGTAAAGAGAAAGAGTGGTTAGATATAGGAAATGTCAGAAGGAGGGTGATAGACGGGTAAGGATACCAAGGCTGAGGGTTGGGCAGATGGGAAGAGTGTTTGTGAGAATGGATGTGAGTTAGTGTGTTAGGAGGTTTCTATTGACCTTACATTTAAACTCCTGGAGATTGTAGCTCTTGGGTAAGCAATCATGTGGAAGGGAATTCCACAGTCAGGAAGTGCGAGAAAAGAAGCTGTTGGAGTAGAAATTGTGGTTACATTTTATCAGTTTCACTGTAAAAGGGTGGGACCTAGTTGCTAATCTAGTCTCTTGTGCAAATTCCTACCTAGAGGGCACTAGTGATCTAAGTTCATCAGAGCAGAAGCCATGAAAGTATTTATAGAAGAGGCACAGGGAAGCCACGTCACACTGGTGAGAGAGAGACTGCAGCCGGTCTGCCAAGTCGGTATTGATCACATTGAAGCCAAGTATGTAAAAACACATTCTATTTATCTTGAATTCCACAGTAATACTTTCATGTGAAACCTTAGAATATACCTGTTTTGTCCATGTTGAATACAATCATATAACTTTATGTGAAACCAACTCTGTCAACTTGCTTTACACCTTTCGAATACTACTACGTGAATGACCATTAAATATGCACATTTTCTTTCATGACTATTCATCAAATCACAAAGTCTCATGTGTTTGAATAACTGTGATGTTAAATTATATATCGATACATCATCAGCCTCTAATGAGAACAGCAGAATTTCAAAGAATTGTATTTAACATCAAAACTATCAAACCTTTTAATGTTTGATTACCTTTTTCCTGAGACAAGCTGCTGATAACTTCAAATGTTTAACTTTGTAAAAGAAATTCTTTATTTTGTTTCGCCTTGAATAACACATGTATTTCCTCATTATTCTTACGTTAATTCACCGGAACACTTTTTAATACAACTGTGTAAATTTGTAAATAAATTCATTATTTTCTGTTGTTAAATATATTCATGTGCTTCCTTGTTATTATATGCTAACACACACGCACACCTCTTCTTTCACATTAATACTGAGTGGGTGAATAAGTAATTGTGTGAATGAGATTTGGACTTGAAGTAAGTTAATGAGAGCTGAAAAGTAAATTTCTCTCTTGAGAATTCAGCTTCACGCCACTTGGCATAGTGGTTGATTGTGTCTGTTACATGGTGACTTGTGTGGACATCTGCTTCCTGACCTGAAGTGAAAGTTCTGGCTAAGTTTCTTCCATTTATACTGGCAAAGTTGATCAAATTGCATGTTGAAATTTCTGGTAGGTTAAACGTGTTCTGACATGTTCTCACGTGTCATCGAGTTATTGAGCAATCAGTGAAGACTAATGTGAGCTTCAAAAGTTTTGTTTTTCAATCCAGTGTCTGTATTAAGAAACATGAGTTATTGTTCTGAAGCAAGTTTTGTACTAATGTAAATTTTTTATCTGGACTCGCTGCATGTGCAATCTGTAAATTGTTGTAACTGCTTTTTTAATTAAACTTTGCAAGGTGATTTCACAACTGAAACCTGTAACACACAAGTTGATAACTTGGCATCAATTCGCCTATTGGTAATTGTGCTGATCAACTTATTATTTTTACAATCCACTTGTAATATTTTGTATCTTTGTGGGTATAATTGACAAAGAAGTGGATACAAATATTAGCGTTGAGAGGAATATTTTATTTTCTTATTTTTACATACTTTCATGTTAAGTGTCTGCTGGCAACAGAACACATGTTGCCTGCTTAGAAGCTAGAGAGGGACTGGCCAATCCTTTAGGTCAAACATGGGTCAGGGAGATAGAGAGAGTAGGGGAAAGAGAAATAGTAGCAGAGAAAGAAAAGGGAATAGATTTGGGTATCTTAGTTCTTGGGAGTTATTTAGAGACAGAGAGGGTAAAAGAAACAATGTATTCTCTGCATGGTAGCAGTATCTGACCTGAGGTCATTTTGGTTCATTCCTACACACTGTTATTTCATAGTGACTTAGGAAGTCATATCCCAAAAGTGATGTAATTGTGTTTGGAAATTGGATGTATTTTCTATAAATTCCTCCTCTTTTGGAAGATTGTCATAACAATTAAATTAATTTATATACACTGTTACACCATTTGATGTCTTTCCATCCAATAGCATGCTAAACTTAGTAATTCTTTAAGTGCCAGCATTTTTTAGAGAGTGCTGCTTTTTAAAGTTAAACAGGCATTCTCTCTATTTGAAAGATTGGTGAATTTTAAGTTAGAAAGTAGGATAATTGGTGCAACACAATCTTTCTACATCGTGTTTTAGCAATCTCCCGTACTCAGTTGTAATTAGTAGTAATTACCGATTTATTATAACTGGACTATTTATATAAAGCGTCAACTTTAATTTGAACACCGTTGAGATAGATGCTGATTGGATGGACGAAATTGGCGCGTGCGTAAGAAGCAGCATGTCGGCATGTTTCGGTGAAATGATTGTATGTTGTGAGACGAGGACTGTCATCGTTTATCGTTAGGGATTCTTGTAAAAAAAAAAAAAATTAGGAAAGAACTCAAAAGTGGGCAGCTGGGAGCGTATGTGTGTGTGTCTGTCTCTTCATCTTTGTTCCTACAGAAAATTATTTGGAATAATTTCCGTTCATTTATTTTTTCTTTCCTTCCAAAAACCATTTTAAACGTAAAACAACTGCATATGTATGACAATGGAGCCTGAAGTCCAGAAGTTGATCGCTGCTGTGGAAACTGTGATGAGTCCTTCAGTTAGCCACGAAGAACGAAAGTTGGCGCACAAGGTAAGTTTTTATTTTATTTTTATTTTAATTTGGTTGTAAAATAAAATTGCCGATTTTTTTCTCTTTTGTTTTCTTTTCCAATTTAAGCCTCTTCTTCGTCCATGTGTGAAATTTCCATTGGAACTCTGTACGACTTACTACTATTAGCAGTAATACTTTTTATGAAATAATTTTCTTTTTACTTAATTTAAATATGCATTGTTGAATTTATTTCTGTAGTGCATTAGAAATATTTCCTTTCTTGCGATGTCAGCTCTTTTCTTTAGGAATTTTTTTATGTTACATTTTCAAATATATTTATTTTTAAACCAAAATTAAAAGCTGCATCCGATCGGTCGTTTTTTTCCTTTTAAAGTCTTTTTATTTAAAAAATGAAAATTAACTAAATTATCTGTTTAATTGATAGGATCTATGACAAAGATCACATAAAAAGTTTACCAATCGTGACCGTAAAAGTCACTAAGTGCTTTAAAAATTTCTCTTTTTTTTTTTTTTTTTTTTCTTTCCATTTCATTAAAATGTTATGTAGATAAAACTCAGGAATCCCCCATCCATTTATTTTGTTTTTTGTCTATAATCTGCTTATTTTTCTGGAATGAAAATATTTAAATAGAATATAATAAACTTAATTCGGTTTTAGTTTTCTCTATCGGTACCAACAACCACTGACTAAAAAAAGAAAAGTAAAATGCTGAAAAAGTTAATTCAATAAATTAAATATTCACTTTCATTTTTGCTTTCACTGAAACATTTGGTTTTTATTTCCTAATTTTAACGTATTTTATTTTGATTGATCAAGGTTTTGGAAAAAAGTAATCCTGGCCTTCTAGTTTTAAAATAAATTCATCGACATAACCATTCTTTACCTTTTAGCTATACCCACAAGTGTTTCTTACAAGTACGACTGCTATATTTTGTCATTCGTTGTTTATTATTTTGTGGAGGGGCGTATAGTAATTTCTATTCTATGTTTTCAAAACAGAAATAAAGAATTGTAGCTTTATTTAATTTTTTATGGATAAAGCACAATTTTATTTTCTCATTTTGTTCACATTTTGAAATTTTAGCATATTTACATGGCGTGTATATCACCGCTATATTCAAAAAGTCTTGATCGTTCTTATTTTCGTATGAAGAAAAAATGCTCTTAAAATGTCAATTTTCTGAATGACTGGAGTTAAATGATTTATTTTTAAAAAGGAAAGAATAAAATTTAAAAAGGATTATTTGAAAAATGTAAATAGGTGATAAAAGGCTGGCGGAATTGCCAATTAAACAATCTCTCTTTAGGAAAAAATGATAGAGCAGTCTTTAAATCTTTATCTCAGATTTTGTAAAAAAAAAAAAAAATGTATTTTTTTAAAATTTATTCTTTGTGGTTCAAAAGCGAAGATAGCCAAGTGACAAGTCAAATTGGTATCAGCCTCTTTTGGTAGGCTAGCATACAGTGACTTTTCTTAAAGGTTTACAATCACTACTTTACTACAACATTACAACAATCGTACAAGTACTGATTTTTTTAAAAATAATTATCAGAAAATTCGTAGCCTGATAAAGGAAAATAAACAATTCGGCATTTATTATGTTTTTACACAATAACTTATTTTTTTTTTTTTATTGACATGCATGAGTTTCTTTGTCAATTCACCACTTGTTTTTAAATTGTATCTGTGGTTCAATACATTGAAGTTCAATGATTGAACCTTTCAGATAAAAAAAAATCAACTGATGATTACAGATCAGGTTACGCACTTATTGATCCATCCTACGCTTCTTACGAGGTAATGTTTTCGTACCCGTAATGATCAGATAACAAAATAAGAAGTATATATGTATCGGGAATTGGTTAATAATAATAATAAAATCGATAATGCAAGCTAAACACCGAGCCGGCTCGCCATTTTATATTTCTAATAAGCAAATCAAAACCGAAGTTTCTGATGAATCTGATAAGTAAAAGTAAAAATACTGTAATATTTTGGTATCTTTGTGGGTATAATTGACAAAGAAGTGGATACAAAAATATTAGCGTTGAGAGGAATATTTTATTTTTTTATTTTTACATACTTTCGTGTTAAAGTGTCTGCTGGCAACAGAACACATGTTGCCTGCTTAGAAGCCAGAGAGGGACTGGCCAATCCTTTAGGTCAAGCATGGGTCAGGGAGATAGAGAGAGTAGGGGAAAGAGAAATAGTAGCAGAGAAAGAAAAGGGAATAGATTTGGGTATCTTAGTTCTTGGGAGTTATTTAGAGACAGAGAGGGTAAAAGAAACAATGTATTCTCTGCATGGTAGTTTTAGTAGTATCTGACCTGAGGTCATTTTGGTTCATTCCTACAATGCTCTCCTACCAGATAACTGAGTGTTTTTTTGTTTTAGGAATGAACCAAAATGACCTCAGGTCAGATACTACTACCATACCTTTAAGTTATGACAAATGTGTAACTGTAACTTTTTATCGCACCAGCAGCACTTACGTGGAAAAAAAAAATATAGTTAGTTAGTAGGCATGCACGATGAGTTGACAGCACTGTCGATAACTTGCATCTTTAACTTTTAGAACGATTGCTTTTTTTCTTTCCCGTCTCAGTCATAAAGTTAATTGATTTTTTTTTCTTCTTTCAACGACAGGATAAAAGTTCTCTTATATCCGGGTTTGGTTTATTTTATATACATTACCACAGGCTCTAATTTGGGACCAGAGAAAATCTCATATATCCGAGTTGAATCCATTGTATTCACTTAAGCGCAAATACCCTTGGGAAAGGTATTAATCCGTCACTTCCTCCCAGTTATGGGTTAAATAATAGGACAGATTGGGTTCTATAGCCTTGGTCGGCAACCAGTCTACCCTACCCCAGAAAGCAATGGCAACCTACTGCGGGATAATCTTCTGCCCAGTCAGTCATGTCTCTTTCGAGACATGATTGCCCAAGCGTGTATCACGTATGGCACTTAACTGACTGACTGACTGACTGACAGTCTAGCAAGAATAGATGACTGAGGGGTCCTGTCTCTAGACAGCATCTCCCCATCATGCACGGAACAGTAAGGTTACTGATATGTACACTTTTTCTCTCAATGTTTTATTAAAATTTAACATTTAATTGTTAAAATGTTTATGGATGACTCCTATTTGAGTCTTGAAGCAGAACAAGAAATAAACTGAAGAGGATAAAAATGATATTTGCATGTGTGCAACACTGTGTTTATTCTTTGGAATTTGTTATTTAAAAAATAAAAATAAAAAAATGCTTCTCCCAAGATTTCTATTGTCCTTCCTTACTCTTGAATCTCCTCTCACAACCTTTCACATACAAAATAAATCAACAAAATTGCCTGACTTGTATTTTTATTTGCTTTATTGCCTTTCTTCTTTCTACAATCAGTCAGTCAGTTAAGTGCCATACGTGAAACACACTTGGGTGATCATGTCTCGAAAGAGACATGACTGACTGGGCAGAAGATTATCCCGCAGTAGGTTGCCATTGCTTTCTGCGGTAGACTGGTTGCCAGCCAAGGCTATAGAACCCAATCTGTCCTGTTATTTAACCCATAACTGGAAGGAAGAGACGGATTAATACCTTTCCCAAAGGTATTTGCGCATAAGTGAATGCAATGAATTCAACTAGAATTTGAACTTGGCTCCCCGGTTTCTCATTCTGAGCCGACATCCACTGCACCACAACGCACATCCAATATCTTTTTACAATATCTTTCTCTAAAAGAAAGGGCTTACGGCCTATAACGTTGAATAAACCGGTTCTTGCTTGATCACCGAAGTTAAGTAACGTTGAGCCTGGTCAGTACTCAGATGGGTGACCACTTGGGAATACCAGGCGCTGTAAGCGTATAGTGATGGATGTGTGTTGTGGTGCAGTGGATATAGGCTCGGAATGAGAAGTTGATGAGCCAAGTTCAAATTCCAGTTGAATACCCTGCATTCACTTAAGCACTGGTACCCTTGGGAAAGATATTAATCCCTCAAGTTATGAGTTAAATAACAAGGGTAGGACTTGGGGACCCTGCTCTTAAAAACAAATTCCAATGAATCTTGATACTCGAAAAGAAAAATGTATTACTAGACACAAAAGCTTACATATACAACAATAAATTGTTGAAAGAAAAAAGTATTACCAGCAATAAATAAAGTTTAGTTGGCAATAAATGACCTGCCGAGGTTGATTTGCCATAAAACAAAACAACCAACCAACAAATATGAAAGAAATTGCTACCTGTTGCCACTTCAACACCCCTACCATGTGGTAAGTGGCCTTCCATTTTCTCTTCTTCATTCAGACTACAGTACCCCATGACCCTAAAAGGTCACACAACATATGCCTAGGTCAGGGTTTTTGCGGTATTTGCTGTTTCATTTCCATCTCCATTTTCAGCATTCATATCATCTGCAAAAACCACTCACTTCAATTCCAAAACACGCTATGGCATGCCCTCAACGGTCAGGTTGTTAGATGATTGTACTCCAGTCGCTACCCCTCTTCCCTATTGCATTGTGCACCATGTTTGATGGCTTCACCCAAACCCCTTCCCTTATTTGGATTCTGGCCAGCACTTCCTCATTGATATTTGGAGGATATATTTTTTTTTTTCAGGTACTTCTACTCAGAGGTGAAAATTGGCCTTTGTGGTAGTCTTCTTTCTGTCTGACCATAGGTGTGATGTTGTACCGAAACATCTACAGGTGATACCTCTCCTCTTTCAGCTATTGCTTTCACAGTTTAATGGTGTCATTCTACTATTCCATTTTCTCATGGCTTGTATGCTGCTCTATAGTGTAGGGGCCTCTGTGATGCTTGATAAATTGGCCTTGTGCCAAATACATCCAAAGTCTCCACAATTTAAATATCAGAAGGTTGAATGTTGGAATGTGAAAGGATAAAATACCTCGTGTATACATCAAAGCAAAGATTTATTTACAGAATGACAAAGTGAAAGAATGGAAAATATGTCAAATTTGTTAACTGGACACTACAGTATATTTGTTAAAAGATAAATGTTCATTGAGAAAATGCATACGGTAAGGTAGTTAAAATTGTTCGTAGTAGTAATGTAGGTATTTGAAATGCTCGCAGAAGTTTAAATTTCATGTTTGTGTAGCAGCAATTGTAAAGGCTTTGTTCCTTCCTCTTCTTAGTAGGTCACGACAGGTTGAGAGAAAGAAGGCAAAACAAATTTGGTTGTTGTGCTGTTCTCTTTAGCGGCGTGGTGTGAAAATGAAGAGGAGGACTTTGAAAGTGAGGGCAAATGAAACTGGGACGTGCCCTGTGTCCGAGTTGGCTTCTTAAATTTTCTTTCATTACATTGCCATGAGGTCGTCAGCTAACTGCTCCCATATCGGACTGTGTTGACCGGTCAGGGGACATCTTTAAGTATTGAATTCTGGTCACATGAGGGGACTCCCAGAACGATTTTTTTTTTTTTTTTTTTTCTTTTTTTTTTTTCTTTAGCTGTGAAAAAAAACGTTTCGCTGACATATTTTGAATTTCTTGACTTGTCACCCAATCAGGATTCAGAATATGATTTTCACACTGACTTGTAAATTTTTCTTAGTTGGGTTTTTCCAATGTTGTTTGAATCCAATTTTGCAGGTGTGCAATTTATTTTGTGTGTTTTAGTTGTTTGATGGATTATATAGGATTTGTATCCTATAATAGTACCTTATTTTCTACTTTTCAAATATTATTTGGAGAAGTTCAGAGTGTAAAACTGTGCCATTTTCTATTACCACTTCCTCTGGACCTCATCTGAAAATCACCTTCTCCAGTTCTTCTGCAACCATTGCTGCCATTTCCAGACACAGTTCCATCTATATCGCCAGTCGCATGATCAATCATTGACCAGTATGCACCTCCCCTACCTTCTATAATATATTAACAATTAACCTCATTCAATTGTTTGTAATTCCAATATCGCCAGAGCCATGCACATTTAGGGTAGGAGCCATCTATTAACATCTGATGCAGTTCCTGAACACCTGGATTTCCTCCCTTTTTTTTTTTACAACAAGCAGGTCAAATTTTCGCACACAAATATAGTCCTGCCCACTCCCATATGATAATCGACCTTGCAACTCTTCTTGTTTTCTGGTCCTTAGACAGCATATTGAAGTTTCTTCCTTCTCATTGATGGTCAATCACTTTTTGTTTTCACAAGTTAGTGCATCTGAAGGCATAAACACTGCTTTCATTCAAAAACCCAAATCAGATATCAATTGTCTTAATATTCCTAATCTTTGCTTTGCTATTGTTTCTCCAGCACATTTTGTCTGTTTTCTCATGCTCTCCTCTGCAATAGAATTCACTGAACTTATTGTTGTAGATGAGTCGCCCCCACCGCACAGCATTTAATTCAGCCACATTGATGTGATAAGAATTGTCCTTTTTCTTTTTCTTTTTTTTTCTTTTTCTTTAACCCCCTCTGCCATGCAGTATCTTCTGCAACCAAACTACCAATCTCTACAGATATGTCCACTGCTGGCATTGCACCACATTCTATTTTCGTTTTAGGGGTGTGGCAAGTCCTGGTCATGAGGTACTCTTTTTTTTTACCTTGCTGAACATTACAGCATTGCATTAGAGCAAAAGTTTTCTCATTGACTTTACATTCTGTGTCTTCTCGGCTTGCTATCCTTTTTGCGTAGCTGCATTCCAGTCACAACCCTCCAGTAACCAAGTAGTGCCCCAACAACTTTCCACAGATTGAGAATAATTCCTGACTACTCATATCTCATTAAGGCTCAGCATTACCCCTCGGAAATGTTCTGGTACCTTTGCTGTCAATCTGAATTTCTTATGATCCACCACTTTCTTTGTCAATATCTTTGTTACATCTATCATGATGTCGTGGCGCAGTGGATATCGGCTCGGAACGAGAAATCGGAGAGCCAAGTTCGAATTCCAGTTTAATTCCTTGCATTCACTTACACGCAAATACCCTTGGGCAAGGTATTAATTCATCTATTCCTTCCAGTTATGGGTTAAATAACAGGACAGATTGGGTTCTATAGCCTTGGTCGGCAACCAGTCTACCCCAGAAAGCAATTGAAACCTACTGCGGGATAATCTTCTGCCCAGTCAGTCATGTCTCTTTCGAGACATGATTGCCCAAGCGTGTATCACGTATGGCACTTAACTGACTGAATATGATAGTTGAAAACAATTAAAACTTCTACTGGGCATAAAGTGGGGGATCTGTTTTATATTGTTATGAAGTAATAAACTGATCCCCCACTAAATACTAGCCAGCTAGTCTACCACAGAAAGCAATGGCAACCTACTGCGGGATAATCTTCTGCTCAGTCAGTCATGTCTCTTTCGAGACATGATTGCCCAAGCGTGTATCACGTATGGCACTTAACTGACTGACTGATCATGATGTCATCACTGTATGAATCTCTAGCTTCTTTTGTCTTATTGCCCTTCATTATTACAGTTTTTAGGTCTACTGCCATAATTTTTGATGCAGCATTGAGTCCAAACTGCGATGTGTAGACCGACTTAAAGTTCAAGATCATAGTTCTTTCCAACTGCCTCCACTTTCTCATCTTTGCATCACATGCATCAATGTTGCTCCCAGTATTGACACTGTACATGATGATTCAACTCTAAAAAGTCTAATATTGCCCTAACTTTTCTCTTTGTTGCTTGGACCACTGCTATCAACGGTAACACTCCTCACTTCCCCCTTCCATGGCAAGAGAATATCCTCAATAATCCATCTTTCCACTGCCTTCTCAAACTTTTTTCTTTCAAGGAATTCTTGTAGTACTCCACCTTGATTTTTAATACTGGAAACTCTCCTATCAATTCCATTCAACAATTCATTTCTTTCCATTAAACTCTGCTATGAAATCCTTGTATGTGCGTTGTGGTGCAGTGGATATCGGCTCGGAACGAGAAACCAGGGAGCCGAGTTCGAATTCCAGTTGAATCCATTGTATTCACTTATGCGCAAATACCCTTGGGAAAGGTATTAATCCGTCTCTTCCTTCCAGTTATGAGTCAAATAACAGGACAGATTGGGTTCTATAGCCTTGGTCGGCAACCAGTCTACCGCAGAAAGCAATGGCAACCTACTGCGGGATAATCTTCTGCCCAGTCAGTCATGTCTCTTTCGAGACATGATCGCCCAAGCGTGTATCACGTATGGCACTTAACTGACTGTACCGCTTTTTGCAGTCACACCTCTCAGCTTATTGATATTGTCTATTTTAATGATAATGCCAATCCCATTGATGATGCGATCAAGAAAAATTGTCTCCGTTTTTATCCTCTTTCCACCTACTTTTATCTTTACTTGCTAGATTTCTTTACATTTTAACTCCCTTCTGTCAACTGCTTTTACAGTGCCACTCCCACTCCATCCTCTCGCGAGCTTGGGATTCAGTCAACTGCAGTTGATATCAACAAAAGCTGCTGCTATAGCATACTTCTCTGATTGGCAGAAGTCGGAACTGTGCCTTTGTTCTGTTGACTAGGTAACTACTGATGCAAAAACTCCCTTTTGCTCATTTACCAGATCCTGAGGACAGTACCTTGCAATATGCCCCAATCTCTCACAATTGTAGCACATTACTTTCCTAAAGTAAATCCATAATAGGTTTTTTTGGTCCTGCACTTTGTGTAATCACTGCCAATGTTCAGAGGTCCATCTTTTCTATACCAGACACTTGTTGCAGCACCACAGATACATTGTCTGGGAAGCCAGTCATGAAAGCTAGTTTTGCTACCTGATTTGGTTTTCTCTTCAGCTCCACCTACCTTTTGATATTATTGGCACAGATGTCTACTAATTCCCCAGTTCATTTCACTCTTGAGCTTTTCATAAGCTTCAAAGAGTCCTTCAGTAAAGTCTGGTCTCTATCATGTTCTCATTCATTTGGTCCTCATCACTCATTTCAAGGTCGAGGGAAAGTGCTTATCCTTGCAAAAAGAGTGAAATAAAACTAGCAAGGCCTGGCACTTTTTGAAGCTTCACTTGCACGTAAATACACTTGGGAATGGTATGTATCCATCTCTTCTCTCACCAGCTGTGGGTTGAATCACCAGACAGACTGGATTCTATAGCTTTGGTTGGCAATCAGTCTACCACAGAAAGAAATGGCAACTTGGTGTAGGGAAAATCTGCCTAATCTTATCTTAACTTTTTTATAAATGGAACTTTGTCTGTGTGTGTCTGTTACCTATAGACTCCAAAACGGCTGAACCGATTTTCTTGAAAATTTACACAGTTGTACTATAAACATCTGCGAGTGTTCTTAGCTAGGTTTTGTGCCGAGGTACCCCCAATAAATATCAAAAATTGATAATTGAAAAAATCAGGTTATAGAAAGAGTGATCCGATTTTAATCAAATTTGATAAACTCATAGACAAAGACATAAATGATATTCAAAAGTTTTAAGGTTGTAGTTCTTACAATAGTGCAGAAAATTTGATATCGATACCAGGAAATGAAAATTTGACTTACATCCATTCATTTTTCTTTCAGTCTACGGTTTCGCTTTAACTGGAAACAACTATTGCTTAAAACATCCAAAGAGTCTGAGCTCCAGGACCATGGATTAGTTTTAAACCTTTCATTACACCAGAGCAACACCGGGCTATACTGCTAGTTAGTCATAGGCTGAGAGACATAATTGCATAAGTGTTATCATTACAGTTTTAGTTTTTGTGAAATATTCACTGCTAAAATACAAATGTGTGTTTATATGCTGAATATGGGAAATCTAAGTGGTGTTTTAAAAAAAAAATGTTCACGGTTTCCTGGTCATTGTACAAACATTTTTATTTATTTTTTATTTTTTTCAGGTGTGTGATGATTTTAAAGAGAATCCTTCTATGAGCATTAATTGTGGTCTCATTTTAGCACAAAAAGGCTATTCACCCATCATTCGTCATTTTGGTCTACAGTTATTGGAACATAGCATTAAGTAAGTCTTTTCTAACTTTTCTCTTCCTCAACTTTACCATAAAAAATAAATTTAAGTCTTTAAGGAGATGCATTTTATATCAAACTTTATTAATAAGCAAAACCTACTGAAAAAATATGCAATTTTAAGTGTCTGCTTTAACATGGATTTATATCTCAGCCACATCATTAAAGGAGTCCACTACATAGAGATTGGGAACCCTCCCTCCATGTATCTCCTCAATTGGAAAACAAGAAGGGAGAAAAATCTCACAATTGTGGAATGTTGACTTGTTTTTTTTAAGATTAACTAGTTGAATATTTGTCCTGGAATGTCTTGTTGAAAATGTTTACACATACATTTTCACCAAGTTCTCTGTCTATGCTAAGTCTCTTTGAATTTTCTATTTTAGACATAGTGACATAGAGCTAGCCATGAGAAAAAACCTTTGAATAATTTTCTAATGTTACTGATTAGTTTTAACACTCGAAAATTTCAGTTTTTCTGTTTGAAATTTCTGATTAATCTTAATTCTTAAGTTAATGATTGAATAAGCTTGTGTCTCGTTTTTATCTGTAAGTATTCCACTATCACATTAAATATTTGTGCTTAACAACATTAACATGATATGGCAATAACAATCACATGTATGAATGTTGGTCATTATTTTAAGAAGTAGGTACAAATGAAAAAATTTGAAATTGACTTTTTCATTTCACTGAAATGGCTATTAAACACTCTTTCATTTTTTTCATTGAAACCAAGTAGCATTGTTGATGATCTTATGTGATCAAAACTGAATAGTACATTATTTATAAGGTATTAGTGATAAATCTTAAACATTTTTTTTCATTGCAACTAAGCAGTGTCTCTGATATGTCTCAGCTTTCCATACAATTAAAATTGAATAGTTATTATTTAAGAAGTAGGTGGACAAACTAATGAAGAGAGAAACCAGCACAATTATCATATGATAAAGATGAATTCACCAAACTTACTATAAATTTTAAGAAAATCAGATGAACTATTTTTATTTAGATAATTCCATATGGTTAATTTGTACTTATTTGAAATGGCATATGACTGCAATGCATATTTTGAACACTATAGGCTTTTTAACTTGCAACCAGATTTTGATAAGGTTGATACAAAATCATTTTATACAATGAATTTAAAAAAAAAAAATCAACTTTGCTTAAATATGGCAATTTTAAAAATTTGAATTAAAATAGAATAAATATTTACTAAAATATGCTTTTAAAAATTGTTGTGCAAATTAAATATATCATTAATGTTGTAAACCGAATTTCTTCACTATATAAGGCTGGTAAACATTCATTACATGTTAATGTGAATTTTATTCTGATGTAAGGTGGCCAAAATTTAACTCTGTGTAAATTTATACAAGAGGAAGCAGAGAGTAATAAATTACAGCTTTGATTGAAGAATTAGAGAGCTGAGTTTGAATTTCGGTCAAGTTCATTACATTCACTTGTGTGCTAATACCCTTGGCAGAGGTATGGATTCATCTTTTCTCCCCACAGCTATAGGTAGATAGCAAGACAGACTGAGTTATATGGCCTTAGGTGGCAAGCAGTCTGGAGGATTGAGCTATCTTGCCTAAGAAACATCACCTACTGCAGCAGCTGTACATGTGGCACAAGTTCATTCATGCAGTCAAATCTATTTCTGTATGTTTAAAATGTGTATTATTTAATCACAGTCTTTCATCAATTCAAGATAAGAAACAAGGAAATCTCTTACACACGTTTATCTTTCAATTTTACATACAAAAACATTTGGTTTCAGTGAATGACGTGCAAACCTTTCAAGATCTAGTATTTTTAACTCTGCTTCTGATCATTAGTGGTGAAAAAATAGATTTTTACATTAATTGAATCCTTTTAAAATCTTTTAAATTATTTCCCATATGAAAAAACACACCCTATACTTGGCTAGTTTTTTTTTCTTTTTCTCTTTTTTATTTTTTTGTTACAAGTTGTCACATTTTTGGCTTATTGAATATTTGTGGTTTCTATGAATTAGATTTTCAGTAGTTTAGCACAATGTTATATCAATTCACATAAGAAAGAATGCATTCTTGCCGCCACGAGGCATCTCAACAATGGAAGAGTATCCTCAGCATATCAACTAACCAGTGAAATTCATCATTCATTGGGTTGAGTCTGTCAGTTGTTAGAAGTATTTTAAATCAGAGTTCTCAAAATAGATATTTTATTTTGGGTCTCATTAATTTCTTAAGAACTTCAAGGATCAAGAGTGTGTGTTTATATATACTTGCTTTCCCGGCAGCTATAATCTCCAAGAATTTAAATGTAAATTCAATAGTCATCTCCTATCTCACTAACCTGCATCCTCTCTCTCATGAGCCTTTCTCCGTCCACTCCACTCTCATCAGTATTCTCATCCTTCTCTTACCCACTTCCTGACACCCCCTATAACCTGTCACTCTTTCTCATAACATTTCTCCTATGTAACCCCCTGCAAAACAGTGGCAGTAAATTGCCTTGCTTGGGGCGATAGGATTATAAAAAAAAAAAATTATGCTTCTAAACAGACATTTAGAGAAATTTGAAATATATTTGTATATACGGTCTCAAATAGACTATAATTAATTAGAACTCATCACTATATGCACATTTAATTAAATTTTGGCAAACATGCCCACAAGAAGAGTGTCAAAAGGGTGATTTTTATTTCAACTACCCTCACCTTTCAGCTATGCCTATTTTAAAAAGTGATGATTAGAATTGGAATAAAACTTAAACTTATGAAAGTGGATTTTTATTGTTGAGTAAACAAGACATCCTCAGTAGCACAAATGAGCTAGGCAGGATACTTTAAACAAAGAACTCTGCATTCTGCGATAGTTCCAACAGTGTTGGAGTCAGTTGATACAGAAAGTTATAACTGGAAACAAGGAATCAAGACTGATATGGAGTTGGAAAAAATCCCTTTTTTGCTTTGGCACACATAAGTGATGATGATATTTTCAAACCATGTTGGTCTTTTTCTTTTCTTTGCTGTATGTAAAGAAAATAAAAATGATCTGAAATATGGTAGACTTTAATGACACAAGTGGTAAAAATATACAATAACAGTAGTTGTTTGATCTCCAAAAACAACATATTAAGGGATGTAAGCAGTATAGACTCTTCCTTTTTTGTTTCTAAAATAGCTGAAATGCATAGATAAATCTAAAAGAATTACCTTTGTAGATAAAATGTATACATCTTAAGAGACGTAAGCAGTCTTTACCCTTTCTTTTTTGTTTTTAAAATAGCTGAAATGCATAGAGAAATATAAAATAACTACCTTTCTAGCTAAAATGTATACCTGTTAAGGGATGTAAGCAGTGTAAACTCTTTCTCTTTTGTTCTCAATATAGCTGAAATCCATAGAGAAATCTAAAAGAATTATATTTGTAGCTAAAATGTATACATATTAAGGGATTTAAGCAGTCTAGACTAGTTCTTTTTTGTTTCTAAAATAGCTGAAATGCATAGAGAAAAAGCTAAGTTAAATAATTTGGAAGAAAACTGAAAATTCTCCCAATTTTTTTTTTTTTTTTTACTCCTAACGCTGAGGTAAATGACGTCTGAATTCACATCAGATGATGGAATTAACTTTTCTTTTTATTTTAGATGTTACGAGTAAAATTTACAAATTGAGAAGATGAGAAAAAAAAAATGACATTTTTTTTCAGAAAGTTAGCACCAATAGGGCATGAAAAATATTGTGATTTTTGTATTACCAAGAAAACCGGGAGAAATGTTTTGAAGAAACTGTAAATATTCTAAAATTTTTTATCAAGAAAAGCTTATTTAATTGGAAGTGTGTGAATCTGATAAAAAAAGGTGATTAATATTTTGTTGGATATTCTGGAATCATTAACAAGGAGTTTGAAAGATTAAAATTAAATGAGCTGATTCTGGATATGTTTAAAGAATTCATTTTTGTTCAAAGGTTAATGGCAAAAAAAACCTCAAAAAGACAGAAATACATGCTAGAAACTTTACGAAACTGGAACAAGATATATTGGACGAATATCAAACAATGCTAAATCTGAGATGCAATACAAAAGAAATCTAAAAAAAATATTGCACATATATGCAAACCAAAGAAAAATTGTGTTTCAGATGTGGAAGCAGTGTCATGGAAAAAAATTATCCTTTTAACACTCCATCTTATTGCAGGTATGTTCATCCTCTCTGGGACAACTGTTGATATAAAAATACAAAGTGCTACAAGTGAGGAAAAGTAGGACATGAAAAGTCACACTACAACTAAAGCACGGAAGAAATAATTAAACAAATTTTCTTTGATTTATTTTATGTTAGTCAACTAATATTATAACCATTAGTAGTGAGTTATAACAATTTTCTTTATGCTTGAGAATTGACAACAAAAATAATAAACAGTATTAGATTGTTTATTTACACTATTTTATATTGTTCATTAGAATGGTTGGCAAAACAGCTAATTGTCAATTGACTTTATAAAATGGTAAATAAATATTTATAGCTGGTTCACATATGAATTGGTAAATGGTAAATAATTTATTACATCAGTTTTAATTCGTTTTTAGTATGTTGTAAATTATAAAATTGTAAATAAACCCTTGAATAAATTATTAGTATTTAATATTTTTGTTGTAAATTCTCAAGAAAAAAAATGTATAAATTTACTTTAATGTGTTTAGGTTTTATTCTAATTATTGCTTTTTAAAATCATAGACATTGTTGAAGAGTAAAGGTAGTTAAAATAAAAGCAGTGTCATGGAAAAAATTATCCTTTTAACACTCCATCTTATTGCAGGTATGTTCATCCATGTTTCCAAAAATTTAATCAAATTTTTTCTTTAAAACTAAGTGGAAAAAAAAAAAGTTATCCTAAAACTTGTATTTATGTGTATCTTTTTGTAGATATCCGCGTTTAAGTGTGAGAATTTTTTCTTTATTATTATTATTATTATGGCTTATCAACCTTTCATAGGTTACTTAAATTGAAAACACATTTTAAATTGAAAGAAAATTTTTTAAGTAAATAGTGCGTTAAATTTTGTTAGAATTGCAAAGGATTTTCCAGATAAAAGTTCTACTCTTGACCATTTCTTTTAACTTTTGGCTAAAAATTATGTCACTGAGGGCTTTTCTTTGGGCAAAGCCATCATGGATGCTTTCATCCTTTACCAGGTGAAAACTCAATCTGCTCCATAGTTCACACCAGCATGCTCAACCACTATAGCACATAGAAACTAGTAACTACTATTTTTTGACTATTCTAGTGTGCCAGCTCTTTACATAATGGGCGCCTATTCACTGCTGCTTGTAATAAATGTGAGCAAGTCCTCAAAGGAGCAATGTCCCTGTTTGCCAAGAAAATGAGGCACTGCATAACTTTTAATAATTTTGGCTCTTGTGATTACTGGAGACTCTGTAATAGGGTATTAAATAAGTGCAAAATCTCTATCCCCTCTCCGCTCCTCTTTAATCAATTTGAGATTTTAACATCCTCTGCTGATAAAACTGAATGCTTTGTCCATTAATTCTCTTCAAATTCTAATCTTAGCTCATCCAGAGAATCTCTGCCTAACTTCCCCTTAGAATTGAGTCTCTTGAATGATATACATATAACTCCTTCCATGGTTTCAGCTATAATCTCTAAACTAGATCCCCATAAAGCATGTGGACCCGAAGTCATCTCTGTAACAGTCATTAAGTGTGCTCCTGAACTGGTTCCTGTTCTCTCTAAACTGTATAAATTTTTCAGTGCCTCCTGTTTTGCTCCAGTTTTTAAGAGTTCCTAGTGATCAATATGACCCTTCTATTAACTCTCTACCTCTTTTTGGCAAATTCTTAAAGGCTATAATCAATGCTGAATTGGTTTATCCCTCATCACAGATCTTTTTCTCAGACAAGCAATATGGCTTTCATTATCTCCAGGTTAACTGCTGATATACTGACAATAAGTGTGCTCTAGATAAAAATACTAAAGCCCAGGCTTTAGCATTGGATATATCCAAAGTTTTTGACAGGGCCTGATAAACAAGTCTTCTCAATAAGTTATGGTATCTCTGGACACATTTTTAAGTTGATCCAGTCCTTATCAAATTATGAAATGAATATTATCCTGAATGGCTACTCGTCTAGATCCTTCTATATTAATGTGAGTGTCTCCCAATGACTCTATCCTTGGTTCTACGTTGTGTTTTTTGTTTTTTGTTTTTTTTTTTTATTAACCCCCTTCCTGATGACATCAGCTCTCAATTTGGTACTTATGCTGACGACCCAACCATTTACTCTTGACTCAAAAAATCAAAATGGCAGCTGATGTCTAAAATGAACTCAAGGCTGTAGTTAACTTGGGCAAAAGATGGCTCATCACTTTTAATACCTCCCAAATTAAACTGCTCTCCATTAATCATTTGAGAGACCCCTCTCTACTTTTTATTAGCACAGCTAATAAAAAGTGACTTGTGCCTTTTGGAAAGGAAAGTGACTTGTGCCTTTTGGGCTAACATCATCAGCTGACATGAAATGGAAAGACTATATTGAATCCATTGCTAGGTCAGCTGCTAAGAAAGCCAGTCCACTGTTTTGGGTAAGACAATTTTTCTTTATGGAATCTATTTTGCATATTTATAAGTCTATTCATCCATGCTTGGAACTGCTCCCACATGTGGCCTGGTGCCTTTGCTATCTTACATCTTAAAAAATCCAAAGAAGAACCAGCAATATTGTTGGCTCTGATTTAGCTGATCAGCTTCAGTCAATTACCTTTTGCTGAAAGATTGCCTATCTGTGCTTTTTTTTTTTTTTTTTTTTTTTTTTTTTAATAAATACTTTCATGGTAATGCCCGGTTCACACTCCACCCACGTCTATTGAACTGGTTAAGAGGCTCATCCCTTGTTCCCTGTTTAAGATGTGGTTTCCGGCTTTCTCTTTTCCAATCTTTTCACTATTACGTAGCCCCCTGCACATCAGTGACATTACTGCCTTGCTCGGGGTGATACAATTTAAAAAAAAAAAAATGTTTGGCCAGCTCCTCGCTCTGATACACGGGCTTTATGATTATGACTTTAAGTGCAATACTAGACTGTTGTCAAGATCTCAATTTACAGTTGAGCTGACTGCATGTAGTTGTAAGTTCTATGCTAACAGCTTGTTTTCTCACATGTGAAACTCCCTTCTGGCTCTATGCTTTTCAGCTAACATTAATGTGGAAAAAATTTAAATGCAATGTTAATCTCTATCTATTATCATCTTGATTGCTCTTTTCTCTTTCTGCTCCCTATTAATATTTCTGTTCCTAATTCTTCTACACCCTGTAAGCCCTTGGGTTTTAATAGATTTACCCCCTTGTTTGGGGTGATATCAATTAAAAAAAAAATTTTGGTTGTAGTTGCTTTTCATTACAACTATTCAAATCATCGGTCTAAGATAATAGTAATCATAGCTTTTTTTTTTTTTTTTTTTTTTTTTTTTTTTTTAGGGAAACATTAGCCTTCATTGACATAGCCAGTGCTACTTTTGGTTGCAGTTTATAAAATCCTCTTAAAGTTTTTCAGGAAAATACATTTCCTTATGTCTATTGTTGTTGTTCATTTTAGTGTTGATGGGGGATCTCCTTCCTGGCCTTTTGTTTGAGGTAGTGTGGAACTTCAATATCTTAATTATGCTATTTATTTTACTTTCTTTTAATCATTGTTCTGAGAAAGTCTTTGTATGCAGTTAAAAGTTGACATCTATATGAAAGTCTATTTAAAAATGTGATGTGAGTTTTAGGTTAATGATTTGGTTTTGTAGTTTCTTGTAGAGTTGGACAAAAAACACTTCTAGCACAGATTAGTGTATGTTCAATTTTCTTATCTTTCATATTAAATTTTTTATAACTGATCCATACATCAATGTATTTAAAGTGTTTAGCATGTATTTCACATCCTGAATTATGATGGACCCTAAGGTACATCCATCTCTGTTTTTGTTTAAATTCCAAATTGTTGTTTCTGTTTTGGAAAGGTTTATTTTGGCTCATACTTTTTAAAACACTTAAGAGTGTGTATATGTATGTTCAAGATCATTCTTATCCAAACTATAAATACCTATGTCATTAGCATACTCCCCCGCACTCCCCCATCATCAGTACACTAGCCCTGGAAATAAATGGCCATCAATAAACAACACGGAGAAAATAATGTATAGGCTCTTGCTGAAAACTTGAATATATCTTTCTATTATGATACATGGTTAACTATGCCAGCTGCTATGCTGATTGAGCTACAAGGACTTATGGCTTACTGAAAATCAAATTTCCAGAAAAATATCCTTATGGTGTATGCTATTTACTGATTGCAGTAGAATCAGGTTCTAGGGAGTTGCATAAAAAAAAAATACTTGTATGAAATGAATATTAATTCACATTATTTGTTATTATTAATGTAATATTTTCTTCTTTGCAGATACCATTGGAATGATTTGTTGAGTGATGAAAGAGATGAAATGAAGAAGAGTGCAATGCAGTTAATTTCAAATGTAAGCACTTCTATTGGCCATCAGTACCATTCCACACAATGATTAATTTAAAACGATTATAAAATATTCATAAAATTGATTACTTTTAAAAATAGAGATAAAAGCCGAAACGAATCATTTTATTTATCTATTTCTTTCCTATATCTTAGACACGTACACACACACTTCTTTGATTGACCAAAAGGTTATAAAACCTCTATTTTCTCAGGTGGTGAAAAAATTATGACTACATTTTATCTAAGAAATTTGAATAATTTCAAACTTATGTCTAAAATGATGGAACAAAAATTACTTTAAAAGTAATAAAATATGTTGGATATTGTTTTGCATTCTTGTAACTTTCATTAACATCAATTTTCATTTGTATTGACTTTTTTTCTGGAGGGCACACAAGGTATCCTGGTAGAAGCATATCATATAAAAGATGCTGTTTCCCGGATAACTGTTGAGATTTTAAAAAGAGATTGGCCTCAACTCTGGCCAACATTGTTAAGGGATTTGGAAGCCCTCTGTCAACAAGGGGTAAGTATTGTCTAATATTTCTATTATTTTTATCAACAGGTTTGTTCACCATAAAGATGCAAAATGTGTACTGGATCTCAACACCACTTTTTTTTTTTTTTTTTTATCCATTAAAAGTTCTGTATTAACTTAATTAAAATTCTTCAACTCTCAATCCATTTAGTATTTGTGTAGTGTGCCTTAATTTTTTTTTCTCCACAAAACATGTCAAAATAATTTTCTAGTACCAAGAAATTTTTTTTACTTAACAATATTAAAATCAACTTTAAAATTAAAGTGAATTAAACAAAAAAATAATTAAAAGAAAAAAAAAATGTATATGTACTGAATATTATTTATGTTGACTATTTTTCCTGTGGAGTAATTGGCCATGGTTAAGTATAATTAACAAAATGCTCCACAAACTTAATTGGTAAAGTTCCAAATAAACAATAGGAAAAGAAACAAAAAAAAAAACACGGGGGTGGGGGTAATACTAAGTAAACTATATATGCAAATCAAAAGTAAAAAGTTCAAAGTAAGATTAATGTTCATACATAAGATATACAGTCCAGTGATTGAAGCATTCTGACTTCAGAACCAGAAAGAACAAAAATATGGTCCATCTTTATTGGTTAGAAAGAAATCCCGGCATTCATCCAAGTTTGTTTATAAATTTGTGTGTGTGTGTATATAATATATATATATATATATATATATATATATATATATATATATATATATATATTTTATTTTATTTATTTATTTTTTTTAAGCAGTCTTTCCTGAAAGGATTAACCTCTATTCATCTGAGTACAGTTTCAGAGTGCTGAACATAGACCTATTGAGATACTTTGTGGCCACATCTCCTTGATTGAATGTGTATACAGAAGTATGGGAACAGCATATTCTGGAGGGAAGATGCCAAAACAGCTGATGGGTGGTCCAGAGTGAATGCTCCTTCTAATTCGGATGCTGTTATGTACTGAAGGTTCTTTCTTGGATACAGGCAGGCTTCACTAAGATCTGTCTGTTATCGAGAAAGGCATTATATCAAGTGTTAGTTAGTGGGGGACCATTCACTGTTTGAGTTGGTTGGTTTGAGGATTCTTGTGTCCTTGTCCTTAGGTTGAAATGACTCCTGAATGATGACGCATCACTCACCTAATGCACTTTTGATTGGCAAAAAAGTCTTTTTAGTGTAACTTGTTTTGACAGAATGCATGCAGTGGAATGGAGGAGTCTATTTAGCATGTCTTCTTACACTGTTCAGTCATGCGCCCACTGTATGAGCTTATTGAACATTACATGGTCCACATGCTGCATGAACAATTCTTTGTCCTAGATGCCAGTTCTGTTAGTAGGAACATGAGTTTGTTGTTGAACAGGAAGAAGCAATGTGTGCTTATTAGTTGTGATCTGGACAACAAAGATGAAAGAAGTTCACAGGGTATTGCCCCTCTCTTCTCATCACCTGGTTGCATTCTTTCAGCACCAGCTAAAGGTGAAGATCTGGATTGAGAGAGAAAGACTTTTTTTCCAAGGACTAAAATGCAGATAACTGTTGCATGACGAAGTGCTAATCCTGAGTGTCATCTTGATCTAACAGGTTAAAGGACTTTTTCTATTGAAAAAGACATGCTTACCCAACCCAGTTAGGTGAGAGTAAGAGTTTTCTGCAAATTGGTTAACTTGATTGTGAATGGTCAATGGAATCCCCCCCTCCCCACATTTTTCATCTCTTCTCTCACACTCTTTTTTTTCACTGTGTGGTGGGAACATTTCATTTTCTTTTTGTTCAGTTAACTTGGTTTTCTGCCATGCATTAGGCATGGGGAGGGTCTCATTCTAACACTTTTCTTTTGAATGTTTTTCATTCTTTTCATGGGGTTTATTTTTATTGTGGAAATAATTTTTTATTATCTTCCTTCTTCACATGTTTGTCAATATGGGGCATTAGGTTAGGATTTTATAGAAAGAATGCATTGTTTTGGTGATTTCAATATTTGTGTTTAGAATAAATGAACTATTATGGTGTAAGGATTAATATAGTGTGACTGACTGAATGTATGTATGTATATGTATTTTATTATATATTAAATGGAAAAAAATAATATAGATGGGAGTGTGTATTAAGAATTGTCTGGGATATCACTACAGTAACATTAGCACTCAAAAATGAATAGAAAGGAAAACCTTATCAGTCAACATAACTAAATCAAGTGCTACTGGCAATGCATGGTTGAGTGGTTAGAACATTTTCATCTGACCATGAAAATGCCTGAAAACTATGCCACAAGTTAACCCAAACCTTGCAGGTGATGGAAATGTTTACCCTGGCACAAAGCTGCAAATCATTGTGAGTGAGTTTGTGCATACTATCCTTATTCCAAAACAATCGATCATTTTAGGTTATGCACCCTCTCTTTCTCTTAGAGACTTTGTCTGCTCAGCATAGTTGCAGCATAAACTGTAGGTAGGTATTGAACAGTGTGCTCAAAAAAACAAGTAACCAGCCATTATATGCAATTAATGCATTTACTATAGAAATGAATTGACAATCAGTAAGAGAGTGGCAGCAATTAAAGTTAAAATGACCTAAGGGCTTCAATTGTTGAAAGAAAAATTTGATTTGTTAAGGTAAAACATTTGAACTGCCAATGACTTTTTCTAGCTATAAACAGTGTAAAATGATATAATTTCTTAATAAATTGATAAAACTCTTGACTTGCAGGAAACCGAAACAGAGTTGGTATTAATGGTATTTCTACGTGTCGTAGAAGATGTTATTAGTTTTCAAAGCATTCCACAACAGCGACGCCGGGAAATCCAGCAGACATTAACAGCAAACCTTGGGGAACTCTTTAAATTTTTTCTCACTAAACTTAATTATCACAAGGAACAGTATCACAATTTGGTAAGTCATTGTTTTGGACATGTTAATTTTTTCTTTATTGCAGGTAACGTAGATCATTAACTGTGTTTTTTTTTTTTTTTTGTTTTTTTTTTTTAATATATTGCTTATTTTGAAAGTTATGTTATGTGTCATGTCTCTTCAGAATGTGAGCAATCATGACTCTCTACACTTTCCTGTCTTTTGTCACTCTTTATAAATTTTGTCTATTATTTCTTCTAAACCTTGTTCAGTCATCCATTTACTCACAAAATGTTATGTGTTGTTTTCCTCTGTCCCTCTTGCTTTCAATCCTGTGAGTATCAGATTTTTCAAGCCCTCTATCCTTGTGTGCCTTAGAAATTTCAACTGTCTCTTCTTTACCTGGTTGTAATTCTTGTATTAATCACATAACATCTATGCATTTACATCCATGTGTAGAATAACTCATTATCTACAATGTGATGCTATTTAAAATGGTCTTCACTTGGGGCAGTCCTTTTGACCACTTAAAAAAAATTACTCTTTTGAGTACACCCTTGTAAAAGAATGGCTACCTTTTATGCAGTCCTTCAAACTATTGTAAGTTTTCATCAATTGTCATCTGATTATACCTATTTTTGAGCCTTGTTTAGTACTCTGATTTTTTTTTTTTTTAACCTTTCAGTTAGCTGTTTTTTGAATTAAAAACTGTCTAACCATAGCTTGAAAGTCCAACTTGTCTTACTATTTAATCCATAACTGGAGAGAGAGAGAGGATAGATTCAGACCATTCCCAAGAGTATTTATCCAAAAATGAATGTAACAAACTCTATCAGAATTCAAACTCTGATTTCCATTTTCTCACTCCAAACTGCTAATTACACTACCTGCAGATATATATAGGGTGTTCCAGTAACATAGACCAATGTTTTTAAGTTTAAAATCTGTTCAAGCTATTGGAACACCCTATACAATAAATACTTGTTGCATTGAAGAAAGAACTCTAGTTTATAAAATAATTAAAAATATATTCTATAATATATTTTTAATTTTATAAACTAGAGTTTATGATGCTAACAAGAAATAAAAAGCAATGTACCTGATTTAACCTCATTTTTAATGAGATTCCCTTATAATAACAGTAGGTATGTTTACTTATTGACATCAAGTAATGCCTGCTGGATGTGCGTTGTGGTGCAGTTGATACTGGCTCGGAACGAGAAATCGGGGAGCAGAGTTCTAATTCCAGTTGAATTCATTGCATTCACTTACGTGTAAATACTCTTGGGAAAGGTATTAATCTGTCTCTTCCTTCCAATTATGGGTTAAATAACAGGACAGATTGGGTTCTATAGCCTTGGCTGGCAACCAGTCTATCACAGAAAGCAATGGCAACCTACTGCGGGATAATCTACTGCCCAGTCAGTCTCTTTTGAGACATGATCGCCCAAGCATGTTTCACATATGGCACTTAACTGACTGAATGCCTGCTGATATCATAACAACAGACTCTCTCTTCACTGACAAAAAATCTAGTTGTGTAACTGATGAATGTATATAGTCACTTTGGGTTTTGATGTTATAAAATCAATTTTCTTGAATTTTATTTTCTGTTTTCTATTACCCCCCCAAGTTTTGCTAATGTAGTGTTTAGGGAGGAAAAAAATTTTTTTTTTTTTTTTTTTTTTTTTTCAGCATATTGCTTCTTTTTGTCAAGTTTTGATACTTAAATGAATTTATATTTTCAAATGTAGGAAAAGGGTTTTGATGAAAAAGCACAAATGATGGCAGTGGTCCATTGTCGTGTGTGTGAGGCTGTATTGAAAACCCTGTGTGGTTTTGTGGAGTGGGTGCCTATGGGTCACATCCTTGATGATAATAGTCTACTGCTGCGGCTCTTGTGCCTGTTATTAAATGATAATTCACTTCAGCTGATGGCTGCTGAATGTCTGCTGCTTATTGTCTCTCGAAAGGTAAGCAGTTTATTCTTTATCTTGAAATGTGAAATAGTGTTCATATCTACCTTGATTGGTACACACAAAAAACTGGTGTTACTTTATCTTTCTTTTTTTTTTTTCCCCCTCCTCTCTCTTTGCAAGTAATATATATATATATATACACACACACACACACACACACACACACACACACACTCCCGCACAAGTTCTGGTAGTACTTTCCCAGTTTTTCATACTTTCACTATGGTCAGGTAGAACAGCAACATTAAATGAGATTTCTTTCTTCACAATCTGGTCCCTTGTCCTGGATTGGGTAATCTTTTTAAATATAAAAGTTTTCAGTTTTCTATTTTTACATATTCTATGACAGCTACTGATCAACTCAGTTAAATTCATATCATTTGCACAATTCTAAGTGGATCACCATTTCTACCCACTCATATATTCATAATTATTTCTATTATTATTTGAAGATGCATAAAATTGATTTTAGAAAGATTCCTAAATATATAAAGATTTTCTTCAAAGAAATGTTAGTAGTTAAACTAATTTTAGTAATGCTGTCATCTGGATAGTTTAAAGATTTCCTAGTTGTTTTACTTCTTGGGATTATTCCAAGTCTGCCAGTTATTGCAGGCAAACTACCACATTTATATTGGAAAAAAAAATTGTCTATTCTTTTGACCTCATCCAAGGTGAAGATTATGCAAGCTCATGTCTCATATTTCCTAGTGTCTAGCTTTATAGATGGCGGGCTTAATTTTCTCTTTGGGTATCGTTCTCTTATATTTCTGTATGCTTGACTTTATAGATGGCTGATGTCTCCTTTAAATTATTTTACATTATTATGGGATATTAACTGAAGAAATTAAAGCTACTTCTATTATTACTTGTTTTAATGGATGTACTTTTAGCAAAGAATTCTGGTAAGATACAGCTACTAGTTATGAATTCATGAGAGTAAATCATTGCTGACTTTTTGGATGTTATTACGCAGGCGAGTCAAAAAGGATCTGCACTTTAACCAGCAAGAAAACTGGTGTGATCAAGTTCAAACTTCAGTCATGTAACCACAATAGTATGAATTGTAAACATGCGTGAGTAGAAAGCAGTGTGACAAGCCTAATGATGTGTTGTGGCAAAAGGGTAGATAATTTTTTACTTGCCCTTTGAGAATTACTAGTTTATCGTGCTTATGTTTGTTGCTGTTGTTCAACCCCTGCCCCCACTTTTTTTAAGCAGAAATTTTTATTGAAAGTTTTCTCCCCATCCTCAACTTGACATTGTAAATAGGGAACATGAATTAGCACTGCTGGAAACAATGACGTGTGTGTGTGTGTGTGTGTATATGTATGTATGTATAATATAATATAATTACAATAAAGCAGCACTAATTATTATAGACTAATGTCTGAAAAACCAATGCTAACCTATCAGTAACTTAAATCGTCAATAACCCACCGAGGACTACCTTGTAGGTTAAATAAAGGGGAAGAAAAAAAGAAACAAACCAAGCACAAGAACAATGCGTCAAGTGCTTGTTTGAAAGAAAAAAAAACCCAAGACGAAAACCTTTAGTGTACTATATATATATATATATATATATATATATCTTACTTTTGTGTATATATTTAATCTGTGTTAAGTTTGCAAGTATGTATCTAAACAATTTTGGAGTTCACAAGAAGTGTAATTTAATTAGGTTAAATTGAAAAGAAATGTTTCCGATTGTAATGATAATCTGAATTGTGTAATGAGATGCATTACTTTCTTTCTAAATGATATCTCTGGTCAAATTCTGATGTATTTTCCTCTGTTGAAAGATGTATTGGCTAATTTGGAATTAGATAAAAAAGATCTTCACATCTAGATTCATATCATGAAGAAATCTTTAGTCTCTATCATGTCTCCTATTTGTAGCATTACCATCTAATTAAAATTTTAAAAATTGGTTTATTAATCTTAAGTTTTATAAGATAAAGATGAGTTACATTTTACTGAATTGAAAAAATTAAAATGATTTTGTTGAATAAACCAATTAAAATCTGTTATTTTTCTATTTCAGGGTCGACTTGAAGATCGAAAGCCACTGCTGATTCTGTTTAGTGAAGATGCCATGGACATAATTTTTACTGCTGCTGTGTAAATAGACTAATTATTATTCAAATTGGTTTCTTAGTTGCTTGCATGTGGGAGAGATAATACTTCTGAAAAGATTCATTATTTTATTAAATAAGTCAAAAACATCTAAATCTAATGTAGGGAAAAAAAAACTCTTAGTAATTTTGTGAGCATTTAATCATACTTCTTGTGAAGTAAATTTTTTATCAGAGTATTTTAGTTTCAGTTGAATCAGCATGTCTGTTCATTTGGCTAAGGTAATTAAGGCATTTCCAAAGAGAGAATTTAAGTTCTGTTGAAGTTCTTTCTGAAAGGTCTGGACATTTCTATCCTTGGTTAAAACTAGAGTTAATTTGTTGTGTTGGTGTAGTTATTTATTTTTTAACTCCCATATATAGATTACTTTTATATAAAATTGTTAGATTTTGCAGTGACTGACTCAATGCTATCCAGTCTTATATTGGCAATACACTTTTTAGAAATAAATTTCTTCCCATAACTAAAAACTTCCACAAAGTTCTGGTCCTACCAAAGAGCCCTTCAAAAATTTTTTAAAAAATCTAATGTTTCATCTTTTGGTCTGGTTTTGGGTAAGTTGGCCAGGCTAAAGACTTTTCAGACACATCTCACCCTGAAATTTTTTTTTTATTGATTTCTATATAATAATAAAAGAACCAACTATCGTCACTTAGTGTTGACCTCAGTGTCTATTTTTTATATTTACATAGACAGCATCTCTAATATTGAACACTTAACCTATAAATATAGCATACTTTAAAACTGTTTTTGTATATATTATACATACAGAACAGTTAAACAATTGTTCCTCACTATCCAATACAACTCATTCATGCATATAGTAATAATCATCAGGTACAATTTGAAAACTGGCCATTGAAGCAGGTCAATATTTATAATCTACCGTAAAGTTAGCAGAGAAGTCCACTTCTGCAAAATAAAAATATATGCATCATGAATATCACCATATAGATATGGGAAAAGCAGAAATGGATTTATACCCCTTTCCAAGAGTATTTGTTCAAAAGGGAACATAGCAAAGTTGTTCTGAATTTAATTTCTGCTTGCCAATTTCTCATTCTAAGCTGCTTGTCATTACTAAATGGAGATTTCTCTCTCTCTCTCTCTCTCTATATATATATATATATATATATATATGGTAATGAATCTTACTGAACAAAGAATTGCTTAATTAAATTTAAAGTAAGCTGACCCATTCTTTATTTTTCTTTTTAAGTGAAGCAAACAATTCCTCTGAAGATGAACGTTATTATTTGTTCCTCAAACGTCTATGCCAAGTCCTCACTGAAATTGGAAAACAACTCTGTGCATTATGGGTAAGTTGAGCTACATACAGTTGTTTTTCTCCTAGACTGATTACCAGCCCATGCTGAAAAAAGCACAGTCTGCTTAACTATTTAACCCATAACTTGTGGATTCCTTGATTCATTCATCACACACTACTGGAATGTGAACTTGGTTCTTCAATATTTCATTCAGAGATTCTATACCTGCACATCCAAATGTACAGGCAGAAATATATAGAAATAAGAAAATTTTAAATATCCAACATGTTTTCAAAAATTTCCTCTTACATGCAGACACAATTGGAAGGGTTAATAACATAACACAAACTAGACCAAAATTACCTTCCATTCCTGCTAAAAAGAAAGACATATTAAAATGGGACAAAGAAAAGAGAAAACTGAAACAGGAAAGAAAAGAAACTACAGCCGCAGTATGAAAAGAGGGGTTGGGAGCTGGCAAACTTGGGCCTTTATAGCCACAAAAAAAAATAAATGGACTATCAAAAGAACATTTTGTCTTTTTTTTCTTGCCACTGTTAATATTTTAATTCCCTTCACTCCTCAACAATGCTTATTGTTTTAAAAAAGGGATGATTAGAATTGAAAGAAAAACTAGACATATAATGAAAGTTAATTTATACTTTTTTTTTTTTTTTTTTTTTTTTTTTTTAAGAATTTACAATGAAAATATTAAGCACAACTAGAATGTTTATTTACGCTATTGTTAAAATGGTTGGTAAAACATTGCCCAATTGCCAATCCATTTGAACTTTATAAAATGCTAAATAAGGATTTTCTTATAATTGGTTCACATATTTTAATAATTTAGTAAAAGTTCATAAATTTCTTAATAAAAAATTTTATTCATATTTGTGTTTTTACAAATTGGTGAATAAATATTGCATTGTGTTAGTTTTAATACAATTTATTTTTAGAATGTATAAATTCACTTTCATATGTTTAGGTTTTATTCAAATTCTAATCATTGCTTTTTAAAACAATAAGCATTGCTAAAGAGTAAAAGTTGTTAAAATAATAGTAGTGTCTTTTGATACTCCATTTATTTTGTGTGGAGGTTGCAGAAGACTTGAAGGGCCAAGTTTACCAAAACATTTATAGAATCATCTGACTGGTTTTTATCTTTTATCATAAGTTGATTGAAAATTAAAATAATGTGCACACCAACTAAAAAAACAAGTGGGAAAGATAGGAATCCACTTCTCCTTTCAGCTATAAATTAATAAGACTTGTATCGCTAAGTGATTATTGCTAAAAAAAAATTAAATTCCAAAAATAAATTTCATAATGTTAAGCCATAGAAAACAATTCAAAGAAAAAAGTGGATGGGGACAAAAAGAAATATGAATATATTCATATAATACTATGGAAACCCATGTAGAAAGGGAAGTGGTTTTTCTGTTTGATGGACTAACCAAACTTTTGATATTTGGTCTTCTAAGTGACATCCATTTTGACTGATGAGTAATGTTGAAGGGGCAGATGAGATTTTTAGAGATCAAGTGGCAACAAAACTAGAAATAGAGTATATCCAAGTGCTTGTCTATATTAAGTCCTGCTTGAAATTGGAAAGAGATTTGATCCACACTTGGTGGGCAACGAACATGGACATGTCCACTGTATGGTTCCAAAATCCCTATTTTTATATTGCCATCCACCACATTGGAATGAGTTGATAGCAGGAAGAGTTAACATAGCATAAGCATGATCGAACTCACTATTAAGTCATAATTGATCTAATAAGATAAGCTTGCTAACCATTATGTCATGTTGGTATTTCCATGGAAAGTGCTTGGATGAACTACATTCCTTGGTTCCGCCAAATCTAACTTTCACACCTAGGACCCGCCATGTCACTTACATTGTAGCAATCCAACTGCATTCCATTGGTGAGATGTTCCACCCAGTTTCTTTCTGTGAGAAATAGGCTCTGAAAGGGATGTTTCCTCTGACCAATACAATCTTAACCTATTTAAGTCTAGACTCAACTGTTCTCTTCCCCACCTATCTGCATAAACCTGACCCTTAATGTAATCTCTACCTTGAGTAGTTCCTGGGCTTTACACAAAGTAAACCTTACTTTGAAAGAAGAAAATTGTTTAAAGTGTTCTTGCTGAGAATTGAACCCAGGGTTCTCGGACATGAATGTATTGAAACACAGTTTTATCAGTTGTGTTATTAATGCACACTGGCAATTATCTCCCAGTAATTGAGTGGTTCTACCTATTTAGTCAGCCTTTAAGCACTTTTTTGTTTTTACCTCCTTGGCTATTTTCAATCACTGTAGTCTGATGCTGCTGAATCTTGTCCCAGTCTTTGAGCAAGAACGCCTAAAAATTCGTCAAAGTTTGATACCAAAGAATCTTTCACAGACACCTTTTACATCACCAAAGTTAAGCAACATCAGGCTTGGTCAGTACTTAGATGGGTGACCACTTGGAAATACCAGCTTGGATGTGCAGGTGGGGTAATGGAATTGTTAATTGTAGAGCTGAGTTCCAATTTATTCACTTGTGCACAGATACACTTGGGAAAGGTATGAATCCCCCTCTTTCCCCTGGACAATGAGTTAATGACCCTATCTCTAAACCAGTATTACCTTCTTTAAAAAAAATTCTTACAATCTGAACATATTTTCTGGCTTTAAAATTGTCAGTTGGAAAAGTTTGGTTTCTTATTTGCTCTCAATTTAAATAATTTGCAAAGGATTGATAAGCCATTAAAAAAAAAATTAAAAAAATGAATGAAGCTATTTTGTATATCGAAGAATAAGACCATAGCATAGCATAGACCTTGACACCAGTAGCAATAACCAGTGGAAATGGATAGCTTATTTTTGCATGTCACTATAAGGAAATGTAATATTTATAGAAAAGACACAGGGAAGCTATATTATGGTGGAAGGAAAGTAACTGAATTCAAGATGTCAGGAGTGCTAACATTGCAAATTCTTCTTGGGATTTTATCAAAATCTCTAAATACATAGAAGCACCAGACCTGGTTTGACAACAATAGATTCTGACAAAAAAATTGTCTAACACAAAAGTTATCCATAATTTCTATCAGCAGACTTCACAATTGATTCAAATTTAATCTTCCCACTTCATATAAGTAGAAAATCTTAGCCAGTGAAGTGCAATAAGTCCCTATCATTGAGGTCAACATCGGCAAAAAATGGTTTCTAAGATGAGCAATTACATTTTGGAGGTGATAAAATTAACAAGCCATTTCTTGTCCCACAAAGATGATTGAGAATTTTTTTTTTTTTTTTTAACAGGGCTCTGCTGAGGATGTACAAAAACCAAGTACATTTGGAAAATATCTGGAAGCAGTATTAGCATTTACTCAACATTCAAGTAAGGTAAAATTATTTTTTTTAACGATATACATTATTTTATTAACTTTGTAATTATTTGATAGCCACATAACTAATTTTACTGGCACATATTTTGAGATTGTTTTTGTGCTAACAAAAAATTTCTTTTTAGAACTGGGAAAACTGCAGAAGAGAAAACCGTTTAGAAAAATAAGAAAAAAATTACTTTTGGAAATTCTAATATTTTTAAGCTGTTTATTGATAATTATTTACAAATGTGTATTATAACTAAGTTTCAAGTCTGTTTTGCTTTTCCTTCAAAAGACGGGGGGGGGGGGAGAACAACTCTGTAATGAGCAGTAAAGTCCTTGTTATCTCCCTTGTAGTTCTTCTCTTATCTCTCCCAAATTTTTATCCTCAAAAATTACTTGGAAACAAGTGGTTGAGCTTGAAATTTTTTTTTAATCATATCACCCCAAGCAAGGCGGTAAGGCCACTGGTGTGCAGGGGGCTACCTAAGAGTGAATAGATTGGAAAAGCGAAAGCCGGAAACCACGTCCTAAGCAGGGAACAAAGGATGAGCCTCTATACCTGTTCAATAGACGTGGGTGGAGTGTAAACCGGGTGATAGTTTAGTCTATCTACTCCAATTGAAATGAAAAAGAAAAAAAAAAGGATGTGGTTTCCGGCTTTCTCTTTTCCAATCTTTTCACTCTTACGTAGCCCCCTGCACATCAGTGGCATTACCGCCTTGCTCGCGGTGATATGATTTAAAAAAAAAAAGTCAGAAGAAAATTAATGGAAATTGTCATAGCCCTGTGATTTACTGTACACTATTACTTTTAATTGCTCCCATGAATAAAAGATTTAATGGATAAAGATCTAGGGAAAACATGAAAGTCACTTTAAATGAATGACCACAGTAAATAAATTACTGATGTAATCAACACCTACAACATTAATTTTCTTTATCTACAGAAATGTCAGGACTTTGTGCTTGTTGAAAAAAATCTCACTTCGTCCAAGGCATGACTAACCTCAAACCATGAAATATTCTATTCTGCATGTTTACCTGGCATTTCTGAAGCTTCACTTTTAGTTTTCCAAAAAATGCAGAAACGAAGTAAGTGGATTGGGCAGAGAACTTTTCAGCACACACACACACACACACACACACGTGTTTGTGTGTACGCACACATGCATGCATATACAGTTGTTTTTTTTTTCCCCCCACAGGAAGAAGAATTACTGGAAAGTAATTGAAACTTACCTGAAGCGAGCTGAATATGTAATGCTCCTCATGCCAATGACATTTCCACCGAGCCTCTCTATGGCATATGACTTCATTGAACTTCTTTTAATGTGTTCCTTTCAAATTTATATTTATACTGAGGTCATCAGGAGAGAATGTGCACCGTTTCGGGGCCTCCTTCTCAATGCTTTCACTTGCACATCGGCCCTCTCACTGATGTGAGGCCCCATTATAATGATATACAAGTGTGTTGTAGTTATACTTGTTCAGATGTTTAACGGCAAAATTAAATTTATGAAAAATTTTGAAAAACTGCAAACCTTGTGTTCTGAGAATGCAACGTGAACCTCATTATGCATTCGTATTCAGGCATGTCATGTCATCATGTTTGCTGAAATACTCCACAGAATTTTTCTTTTTTCCATATCCATGTGACTATTTTCAGTTACTTCTATTAGGCGTTTTATACTTTTGGCCCTATTACGCCATTTGATTCCAATTTGGTACATAGTGCCTGCAACGAAACCCTTTTGCTCCAATTTCCACTGCCTTAACAATTACATTATACCTCTCCTTTATTAGCTCTGATTTTAGATTTTCATATTTATTAGTTTTATAACCATGGCTTTGTTCCGTTCGTCTTTCGTATGGTACTGTTAATTCAACCAGAATGATTTTATAGTTCACCCTTGATAGAAGAACAATATCTGGTTGCAGACCTTTTACTTGATATTATTTTGGGGTAATCATTATGTCAACCAGGAAGGTCTGCAGATACCTCCCAAATGCCACCAGAATTAAGATTTTTTTTTTTTTTTTTTTTTTTTTTTTTTTGGTAGAGCTTGACATTTGCTTGTTTGCTTAGAACCGACATATCTTTTTCCCTCTGCAACAAATTTCTGGGTTGAATTAGATGACTGACTTGATATATTTCTTTATACTTTTGACCAGCTCATCCAAAACACTATTGTGCCTCCATGCATATCTTTCATTGCCAAGGGCTGTTTTACAGGAACTAAGAACATGTTCTAATGTTTGTGTATTTTCCTTACACAGGGGACAAGTAGGATCGCTCTCTTTCTTCTATAACAAGATTGTTCTTAGATGGTGGCAGGTCATATATGAAATGTATTAAAAAACTCAACCTGAGTGGAGCCATCTGCCAAATGTCCTTCCAAGTAATAGATTTCTGCAGAGCCTCCTCCCAGTTTCTTCATTGGTCTTGTTGGGATTGTTGAACTCCTTTTATGAGTCTTATATTATCTTCTTCGTTCCTTACATTTTGGATGACCAGATCTTGGCGATCTTTACCAGAAGTTTTTGACCACCATTGCTTTTCATTTAGTCCTAACCCTTGTTTTCCTGCTTGAGTGTAGCTGATGACTTCATTGAAAGCTAGATTGTTTTTAGCACTTATTGTCTCTCTGACCTTCCGCTTTCTTCCTGTTTTTAATATAGGATATAATGCTCTTATTGCTTTATCCTTGGAGTCATCCAACAGCATTCACATAAGTTATCAAAGGCCACATTTTTATTATGAAGCTTCTGTCTTTCACTGACCTGACAAATCAATCCCTATATCTTCCTTCCAATTTCATAGATATGCACAATTGAGAAAAATTTACTGCACTTCACAAGGGATGAAATCAGTGCCATGTCAAGAAATTGAAAATCTGAACTTGGCTTTCAATAGTTTGGTATTTATTTCGATACGATTCCAAGTTAGACAAGTATTATTTCTAGTAGTAGATAACTGGCGCATAGCTTCCTTCATCTTATTTCTTCTTCCTAGAGACGGCTAACACTGTGACTGGTTAGATAGACGGCTCCTCTCTCAATCCTACCCTAACTGGAACTCTGCTTATATAAAAGTGCAAGTGGAAGAATCTGGCTTCCAACTTAATGTCACTTAACCTCACAAGATTTTATACATTTTCTTCTACTTCAGTCCTTTTGTCATTTTGAACACAGATTTCCGACTAAAAAAATACACCCAACACTTCCAACTCTTATAACATCATTCAGAGACAGCTTGACTTGGGGCAGTGCTATTATGCAACAACCGTTTTTATATCTTGAAAATGGCTGAAAGTATTCTGTTTGATACCACCATCTAATATGGGAACAAGAACAAAAGAAAAAATAAACTTTCCTTTGTCAAATTAAACTTTTCCTTTTCTACAGTTTTTAGGAAGTGTCACTCACTCATTGTGGGCCTCCCTTTTGAGGCATGACATCATTTCTGAAGATGAAACTCTGCTCTCCTTCATCCCTCAACTTGTACTCAGTGCTACCACCACTATCATCAAGGTCAGTCATTTTGTTCCACAATAATGTCTTTTTGCATCTAAATATTATATTTATATGCTATATTGTCTTAGTAATGATTATTTATTATTTTACATAAAAATGTTTTTCTTTTTCCAAACATGATATTTTTTGTTAATGTCTTTAACAGATATGTTGTCAGATTTTATAATGCAAATCAATTTCCCCAAACAAATTGATGTTAATGGAGGTAAATAATATATCACATCAAGTATACCAGATAGTAGAGGGAAAGCTATAAAAGAAAGGTTGATTCTTTCACTTTGCATTTTCCCCATTATGGGCATTATTATATCATTGATACAATAGCACCTTATTTCATGGACAGAATGGAATGGCTGAAGGAGAAAAAGAATGGCAAACATGCTTGGTTCTCAGATAGCATTTTTATATATATATATACACACACACACACACACACGTACGTCCTACACAAAATATAATATATCTACACATGTAATGTGAAAAGAGAACAAAAAGATTGTCTTAAACATAATAATTCTCAATGAAAACTGGAGCTGTTAGAGATTATTCTGTGTTTCTGGAGATGACATGTTTAGGGTTTCAGATTGATTGGGCTGAATTTATCTATGTCAATAATGGTGAGTCTGGCTTTTTCCCAACATGAGACATATTCAATACTTGGTGAAGATCTATTTCTATAGGAATATGGTGCCATAGGCTTTAGGCTTGTGAATTGCACTACATGACTGGAAGATGCAGATTTAGCCTCGGCCGGCCAAGGGAGCCCAGGCTAAAAAAAAAAAAGCAACTGCTTATGAAATGATGTCACTAAGCAGCTGTTACATGATCCACCCCAACCAAATGGAGATAATTGCTTTTTGTAACCTGACAATGTTGAACAATTTTGGTAAAATTTTCAGCATATACTTATCTTGTTATGAACAACATAATGTATGAGTTCCAGTTTAGAATGATTGCAAGAAAGGAAAAAGAATGAAACAAAAAGGTAGAATATGGTTTTTGTAATGAACCTGGCTGTGAGTCTCTTTCTTGTCTTTTTAACGTAGTTAACATCAATGCCCTTCAAAATCCCTTGTGGCCACTGACAAATTCACAAATTCATGGCTTTTGTACATATTTAAAATTTTCATGGTCATCTCTTGCTAGATATATCAGTTATGTGAAGTCTGCACGGGTGCCTTTTCCATATTGTAGATGTCTGGCTCAGCATGTAAAACCTTGTAGCATTTTCAATCCTGGTAGATACATTGAATGTTTGTCATGATTTGCTCTTAACTTAATTATAAAATTTGAAGGGGCCTATAATTTTACTGCTTATGATACTAGCTTCAAACATTTAAGTTGCATTGATTGATAATTTCATGAATTACAGTCACCATTTTTCTTATTTAATCTGAAAAAATTGCTGAGTAATTAGTTTTCAAGTATTTCTTTACCAAACTTTTGTTCATGTGAATGTTTTCTTTAAAATGTTCTCTATACAATGTAATGTGCTGTTTGTTGCAATTGTTCACTTGTCAAATGATATGCTGCTGTCACTTGTTAGCATGTTTTAATATAGGAAAACTCAAACATCTTTGGTTTGGTGTCTCGTTAACTAGCATTGAATTCTGGCTGGCAATCCTTTACTCATCTTGTCATCGTTTACCCAGATGAAGTCCCTTATCTTGTAGGCTGCATTGTATCTTTTAGTTTTAGTGCTGGTTTAATAAGTGAAATTCTATTTAGAGGTGCAGTTGGGTGAAAAACATTGCCTTTTTTTGGGATTATAGCTTCTTGGATTTCTATTGTCAGATTCTAGTTGAAATCCTTTTCTCACTTCAATGACAATGTTTCTGTTGTTCCATTTCCTGCAGGATGTGCATACCTCAACAAATGTCCTAAATTCTCAGCTGCAGACAGTGGTATCATTGTCTATGAGAAACTCAGCCAGTTGACCTCATTCATAAAACACTGACTCTAGCTGGTGTTTAATATTAGGTTGTCCCAAAAGTTCATAAACACTTGTGAAATGGGTCTATCTGGTCCAGAACAATCGGGACAAGTGATGGGTTCAGAAAAGAGCAAGAAACACCGTTGGTTCCAAAACAAGATCGATTCAGCAAGAAAGTCATGTTGTGCATTTGGAACTTTGAAGGAATTGTGCATTTTGAGTTGGTTCCAAATGGTCGTGCCATCAGTGCCAAACTTTACTGTCAGCAACTTGAGTGGGTCTACGAAAAGTTGAAGCAAAAGTACCCGGCTCTGATCAACTGAAAGCGTGCTTTGATGCACCAGGACAATGCCAAGCCACACACTGCCAGGAAGACCAAAGACAAGTTTGAAGAGCTGGACAACGTTGAGGTTCTGCCACATCCAGCCTACAGTCCTGACTCTGCTCCATCAGATTACGGCCTTTTCTGCTCAATGTAACGTTTTCTGAAGAGCCACTGATTCGACATGTTTGAAGTTGAGGAAGCGTGTCAAGAATTCTTTAATTTGAAGCCGGCTGACTGGTACTTTGACCAGATCTGAAAGCTTGCAAAATGATGGTCTTTATTTTGAGCAATAATTTTTGTGGTTTTTCCAAGTAAAATTTCAATTTTTTGCAAGTGTTTACGAACTTTTGGGACACCCTAATACTTTGAGTTTTGGTGAACCAGCAGACTCAACACAGAAAGGTGACTGATCAGTAGGTGCTAGATAATGGCTGTAGCCATAGATGATAATATATATTTTCAATCTCTGTTGTCCATTTCCAGTTTTACCAGTGAAACAATTCCAGGTTTATTGCTTAGCACAGTTTGTATGTTCTTCTTGATGCTTAGATTGGAAGAGCAAATTCTTGCAAAGTATGTGCTGCTACTTTTTTTTTTTTTTTTTTTTTTTTTTTTTTTTTTTTGCCAGCATTTAGCTTGTCTATGAAAGTGAGGTTCAACCTCTTCTTTGACTAAATCAAACAACTATATTGCTCTATTAGCAAAACTGTTGTCTTGGGTGACCAATTTTGCATAAAAAAATAGCTCCTTGAATGTAATTCCTCATGTTAGAATGAAAGAAAGCCAAACCTGCAAATACTAAGCACCTCACACATATGTATGTTTGTGAGTGTGTATTTATGATTATTACTCAACTTTTACATTAGAACATGTAACTACTACAGAATTAGTTAACAATAATGGTAATTGATTACTATCATTGTTAACTACCTGATGAGACCTTGTTCTTTCAATGTCAAAACAAAATGTACAATTTTATAGTAGTTACATGTTCCACTGTAAAAGATAATAAATATTTATTTCTCTATTTTTATGTTGAGCCCTGTTTTCAATTCATGTTTTAATTAATGCATGAGATTGTATAGTGAACATTAGTCCATATTTTAAATGTTGCAATTTTATTCTTCGTTCTTTTACATTTAAAGATTATATATAATAAAATCAAGCATACACATCCTCCTTAGTCTGAACATTGGATGTAATAATTTGATTTATGGTCCCCACTTATCCTCAGTGATCCCAACACATTTTTTCTCAAATACAGTTTTCTTTTTTATTTTAACCTGAAGAAGCCAGAAAGAGCGGGTGCTCTTAGAGAAATGCATCATTTATAGATTTTTCCAATTTTGTTTCAGATACTGTCATGCATCTTCCAAGCATACAATGAATTACATTTACCAGCATGTACATTTTAAGAGACTTGATAAAGTCTCTCAGATGTCCAGAGACCAGTAGATGTAATGTTTTTATTTTAAATAGATATATCAATATTATTATTATTATTATTATTTTTTATTTATTTATTTTTTTTAAACTAAAATGGTACACCTACTAAAAATAATATTTAGAGTAATAAATATGGGTGAATTACATTTTTTCTCAATATTTGTCTACCCCACCCCCCTTGATGGAATAGGTTACATAAACAGCAAGCTACTTTAATAATGGCTATTAAAATCGTGAAAAATGTTTGGGTTGATGCTAAATAAACTTTCTAATAATCATCTTCACAGGTTGGGTTCCCTAGCCAAGCCAACTCACCCAGCTGTGGTTATGCTCGGCTTGATTTTGACAGTGATGAAGAGTTCAACCTATTTTTCTCTCGTAAGTACGATTTTAAATTTTTCTCTTGTGGATGTGCTGCCTAACTTTCTTCAAAAACATCTTGCAGTACTTAAACTTTCTGTATAAAATTCTACAATGGTAAACCTCTTTTTTTCTCTCTCACTCCCTCTATTAATGGAATAAGACTTTCAATGTATTCTTAATAGCTAAAATCAGATTTATTTTTTAATTATTTTTTTTATTACTGAAGCCAAAGAGCTTTTCTGATGTTTTTCTGTCTTTCCTCACTATTGAAACAAGAGTTTATTATTTATGAGGTTTGGCAGGCTATAACATGTCTGCTAACTAAGGACTGACAAAACAAACAATATGATATGAATAATAAAAAAATTTAAATGTCAGTAAAAAAATTTCTAAATAAAATCTTCTGATATTAGTAATACTTGCTCTTGTACTTGATTGTTGAGCTAGTCTCCCAGCAGGTATTATCATGTTTGAATGAAACTAACCTTGATATTTTGATTACTTTTTGAATATTTCTCAGTGGGACTTATCCCCATGCTTTTTACTTGAAGCATTTAGATCTGAGATGAAAATACTAGAAGTACATGTTTATTAAATTAGCATAGTTTTTAGTGACGCTCCTCTAGTTCAACTTTGTTTTTTCTCTAACATCTGACATAATAAAAATATAATTAACATCTTTAAAAAATAAATTTAAGAAGCTAAAATTTTATCAATAAATTTGAAAAAAAATCAGTTAAATTTACAGTAATGTTTGTTGGTATAGATTTGTAAAATATTTCTGTGGATTTTACATCATAAACTGCTCAAGTGTATAAGAAGCTGTTTAGTGCATTTTATGTCTTGAAACATGCAGAAAGCATACATCTGAATAATATAAAGATAGGTTTAAACCCTACCTTACCAATGTGGGATGTTTGCACAACTCTTGTACAGAAGTTGTTAATCACTTTAGTCAAGATTTTGCTTAAGGTAGGATATACAATTGGTGTAATGAATAGCTGAGTTCAAATTCTAGTTGAATTTATTACATTCATTTACACACAAATACCCTTGGGAAAGGTATGAATCCATCTCTTCTCCCCTCCAGATATGGGTTAAATAGCAGGGCAGACTGAGCTCTCTAGCCATAGTTGGCAATCAGTCCAGGAGATAAACGATTCTGAATTCAAAACTGTACATATTTCCTACACAAATTAATATTTGATGTTTAATAAACATGGACTATAGATGAATGCGTTTGCTAAGTCATGCACAAGGCTACAAAAGAGGAGTACCAAGTGAGAATCAAATACATTACATTTGTTAATGGTCTAGTAGATTAACTTGCTGACTAATTCTCTGATATTTATTCCTGAAACTAAATTTAGTATAATCTAGCTTAAGGCCATAAAAGAAAATTTAGTGTGGATTTAACTCCCAGACTTAATCTGACACAAGGTTCCAACAGAAGAGTAAGTTAAGACTGAACTCACTTCAGCTATGAATTGGTAACTATTGATTTATGGCACTCAGAACTGAATATAAAGTAAATATTTCCTAGACTTGGCTTAATCTAGCACAAAGCTATGAGTAGCTCTCAAATTAGTACTAATCTAGCAAGACTAGTTTATTAACATACATTATACATATAGTAACTGCAATAGAGTGCACATGTGTGACCGAAACTAAGAGTTGTATGATAGAAGGTTAATTAGTTCTGTAAGAGGTTTATTTCCTGCTAAAATAGGCCAGGTTCAGGCTTGCTACTGATAACTAGGAAACCTTTTTTCATATCCAACAAATGAGGCAGAATAGATATATTGGGCACAAACATCTACATTGAAAAATTAGAATCCTTACTAATATTCAACAACACCTATTCACAAACCAATGAACAAAAATATATATATATATATATATATATATATATATATATATATATATAGTCATTCGCAGACAGACCTGTTTTGCTGTACAGCTCATCAGTACGGTTAGACTCCGCTTGCTTTTTAACCCAGGATTGAAACCCGACTGAATTGGCGTCAGTCGGCGATTCTACCTCTGGCCTATGTGCGTTCGGTAGAAGAAGGCAGACTTTTTAGCATGTATATTATAATTATACGCGCCCAAAAGCCAGTGCGCTCTAATTCATTTTTACTGAATGAGCGATGCATACATGCCAGAGTAGCTACTGTTTTTCAAAGTTTACCATTCTTCCAGAGTGTTCAAACAGGGTGTGAGAGCATAAATAGTCACACACGCGCACACACACACACACACACACACTGAGAGAGGGTGGAAAATAATTTGTCACCTCCAAGGCCTCTGCGACACTTTTGGGCTCTGTTGAGGCTGGAGAGCGTTGTCTGTGCAGCTCCTGCTCGAATATGACAACGGTACTCCATTTTTACCTGATCTAGCTCTTCCTTCTTTTTTTTTTTTTTTTTTCTTTTTTTTTATCATATCACCCTGAGCAAGGCGGTAATGCCACAGAAGTGCAGGGGGCTATGTAGGAATGAAAAGATTGGAAAAGATAAAGCCAGAAACCACATCCTAAACAAGGGATGAGCCTCTTCACCTGTTCAATAGACGTGGGTGGAGTGTGAACTGGGTGATAGTTTAGTCTATCTACTCCAATTAGTTTATCTACTCCAATTCTTGTAAAGGTAGAGGATAATATGTGAAGTTGGGTACTTACTGGCATGGTACAGGTAACCAACCATTTTAGCTGGATGTTTAGCAATGACTTTTATGTATGGAATTCCACTTGAGGTTAGGATGTGGTAACAAGCCTTGAATTGCAACCTTTGACATGGTGTCTATAAAAACACATAGTGTACTTGGACTACTGTGAATGTATGTGTTTGGCATCAGGAAGAGTATGTAGCCTTGTAAATCCTTGCCTAAAATCAATGACAATTTCTCAACCAATCTGAACAATTAAGAGTATGAGACTCACCTTCACAAGAATGTTACCAACGAGCATCCAGTTGGCAGACAAAAATAAACAGGGTTGTAACTCAATACATGTCCCTCTCTCCTTGTATCTGTTGTATAAATTACAATTACTGCACATAGCCAAAGTTGGGGAGGGGGGGACTGGGATAGTCAACAGTAACTATCCTATACCTAGCTAATCTGATTTACGACCCAGACATACATTACAATATTTTCTCTCTCTCACCACAAGAACTTATCCATCAGCATTCAATCCTTCATATACCAAAATGCCTTGTACGTACCAGGGACCTAAAAACACCCCAAATGAGTATAAAAATTTCATAATGTACAATATATATACAAAAATATATTTAAAAATTTCTCATGACATGACATGTGGGGAGGGGTATGATTCAAAATCCCCAAAACAAAATTTTCAACTAAAAATACAAACATAAATCATGATATTAGCTGGACCCCACCGTCCCACAAAACAAAGAGTCCGCTGTATTCTGCCCATAAGACAAAATCAAGAAGCACTCTTTCTACAGGGAGGGGAGAAGAGAAAATAAACTGGATGGGAAAAATATAATCCTGAGCCAGACGAGATAAAACAGGACAATAAAAAAAACTGGAAACTGGGAATATCAACCTGGATCATAACAAAAGACAATGCCAGGAATCATATTCATTAACATTAACTAGGTACACAAAAGGAACTACCTTAACCAGAGGGAGGGATCCAAAGGAATCCACCCAGATGCAACTATCAGACCTAAAAAAAATTAAGGCTAGCCCCATTCACACGAACCAGGCTCACCACATTTACACACCTTTTGCTGAAGCCTGTCAAAGTCAACTGTTTCCAATCAATTCTGATCTTCATTTTGAGCTGACCAAATCCTGATGTGAAGGACAGACACCCTGCAAGACTTCCTCCTTTCGCGTTGCCCATATCACCATTCTTGCCGTGGCCAGCAGCGACAGAAATACTATTTGCTTCACCCCAGAGAATGGGGGCGACACAATGTCACAGGCAGATGCATGATCAATGAGCATGAGCTCTCGCGGCGTGATACGAGCAGTCAACTCGCCGACACGGTCCCATATAGGGCAAACCCGCGAACAATGGTAGAAGGTGTGCAAAGCCGTTTCTTCTAAACCAAGGTTGCAGCGTTCACAATCTGGCAAATCTGCCAGGCCCTTTATTAAGGCCTTGTCATTGCCCGGCAACAGATTCCAAGCCAATCCCCAGGTGAGCAAAAACTCAGCATTGCTGAGATAATCAGTACCTGGCACCCAAGACCAGAACAAGCGAAACTCCTCCTCTGACAAGTGGAGCACATCCCATATTGGATCCTTCGTGACGCCCTCCACTAACCCACGATAGAAGACTCTCCTAGGCTGTGAAAGGTCACTAGACTCCAGGCTGCCAGACAATCGAGGAGAAAATTTGATCGCTTACAGCACCGCCTCGAGATGGGGGGAGAATGATAGTAAGGCTATCCCCACCAGCAATGAGTCTTCCAAAATCGCACACCTGAGAAAAACCAACCTTGAAGCGACCTTATGTCCCATCAAGTGCAGCATTCCCAGACCCCTATGACACGGACACAGACACATTTGTTGACATGATGTTTGTGACCTTTCCACAGAAGCGAGAATAGCAAACACTCAATCACCTCCCTACACTGTTTACAAAGTGAAAGTACTGACAACCACAAGTCTGCTCATGTTCCAACAGAGAATTGGCAACTAGCTGCAAACGATTCATCAAGATCTTGGCCTAAATCTTTAACTCTGTGTTTAGCAGAGTTATAGGCCTGTAACCCTCTAGCTCCCTCCCAACATCCTTGCCTTTTCTCAATAGCGTGATCACATCCCTGGTTGGGGATGGACCTCTGCTAGAACCAGTTGTGGAACATGACAGTCAAAATCGAGACAAAGATGTGCGACAAACTCAAGTACAATTCATAGGGCAAACCATCGAGACCTGGCGATTTGCCTCTGCCGACCTTCTTCAAACCCGTGTATACTTCGCCCTCCGTAATCTCTCCCTCACAGCTAGCTGCATCAGCCGGCAAAAGCTGGGGGGAAGAGTTTCCGGTCTCCACAAATCAAGACGTCCGACATGCATAGAAAACTTGGTCTGTCTACTACCACGTGTATTGCAACATCTTCTGTAGGTATGCTTGCTTTACTGTTGACATGGGCCACCTCCTTCACTGATCCAAACTAGGCAAAGTAAGCCCCAATTTGGTTATCAGAGATTCCATGTGGCACACTGTGAATAACCCGGGTCCACCTTGTGCCCATGTACTCTGTCTGGAGCCTGATCCCTTTGGCAGTTAACGTTGTGCCTGCCATTTTTTTTGGCCTCCTCCTCCGTATTAAGTAGCACATCCCACATAGCACGAGACTGCCGCACCAGCACTTTTTGGACAATCTTCAGGCATTTTAGGGCTTCCTCCATGTTCTCCCTACTGATGCTCACAAATTTACGGGTTTTAGGGTCCAAGGTCAGCAGGGAGATCGTTTTTACAGATATCACATCAATAACTTCTGGGATAACGATTAATTCATTATTTCAAACAATGAATTCTTTAAACTTCTGCATCTGCTGGTAGTACACACAGTCCTTCTTTACAGGAGTCTTGTTCCATACCGATGGCAAAGGAGTCACCGTCAGTATACCTGCGGAAGTAGATGGTTGGGGAGACAGAGCCATGATGGAACTTGCCTCCCCGCAGCACACAAAGTTTTCACAAAAAGTTCATGAAAAGGTACAATCAATCAAACAAAAGACGAATATTATCACTGAACAAACAAAGGACGTACTTAAGGTGAAGAAGAAAAACATAGAAACTCGCAGTATCAAAGTAACAACCAATTACTGCTTATTTCTCTTCTGCCATGTCCCTCTCTCTTCTCACCATAGGGTGGATATAGTGCTGATATTTATTGAGCACAATATCCACACTTGAATCATCAGCTAATCAAACCTACAGAATAGACTTGCCTAGATAGCAAAGTGAAATCTCCCAGGCTGTTATATAAACCACCTGCCAATTTGCTGGGATCTGAGGGCTGTCAGTTTCAACTTCAATTGATTACTGGCTATTGCTATCTAAGGATTTTACACAATCTTGCTTTGTGCAAGATTAATCTTGGTTCTGCTTTAAAAGTAAATCATGACTATGATGTGGATGAATATTTCTCTTATTTCTCTCTTTTCCTCTACACCCAAAAGTTTTGGTGCATTATAATAAAAGGTTTATTTCTGTGTTGCTGGATCTAATTTGCATTGATTAAATATTCATATGTTGTCTTTCAGGTTATCGAGCTGAAGTGGCTGAAACTATGCGACTAGCAACACGACTCAAACCTAGGTGCACTTTTGAGGTTGCTGCTTCATGGCTCCAAGAACTCTTGCAAAAACCCGTAGATGTTGGAGGAGGTAAGCCAAATCTTAAAAGGAAATTTGTCATATTTGATTTCAAATTTTGAATTTGGGGTGGGGGAAATTGGTGTATTCAGAATATTTAGGTTATGTAATGAATATTTCAAGGCTTGTTCAGAGTGATGCATATTCTATTTCAATTTTAAAAATGCGAGGCAGAGTTACTTTAGGAATTGCTTTTAACCACAAAATACAGTATAACCCGGATATAAGATACCCTGATATAAGAGAAACTCTGATATAAGACCGATTTTCTCTGGTCCCAAATTAGAGCCTGTGGTAATTATATAAAATAGACCAAATCCGGATATAAGAGAACTTTTATCCAGTCCCGACAACTCTCTTATATCCGGGTTACACTGTATTAAGCCCAAAGAGAAAAATTTGTAGTTACCTTTTCTTACCTAGCATCCTATTTGAGAATGACTGCCCCCTTCAAACACAGAAGAAAGCTTTCATAGAATTTCTATTTTATTGTAGAAAGTTAGTAAATGATAATGAAAAGTATTCACTTGATGTAAACATGGTTTAAGAAATTAGTCATTAAAAATTAATGAAAAACTTAGAAACGTGATTTTAGTGACAAGTCCTACAGTAGAAGGCCTACTGCTGTAGATTAAAATAAAGCTAAACAAGCTGATGCTTTCATTAGAAGTGATAGAAAAATCACTGTTGCAGAAATCCTGTGAAAGCCTTTGGGTGAGCCATGGTTGTACCTGCAGTTTAGTGCAGTATTTTGGCAACTCAGACCTATATAAAGTGGCTTCACAGAATTCTGAAAGTCTATATGGAGGAGCAGTCTATATAGCTGCAGCAAGAAAGCTTTTGGAGTTGCACAGCCCTTTCCTAAGCTGGTTTAGTCACAGAATATAAAATCTCAGTTTATCATGAGCCAGCAGAATAAAAAAACAATGGAATGGTGTGACTCAGGAATTTCAAAATAGCCAAGGATTGGGAAGGCTATAGTTAGAGTATTGAAGGAACAGAAGACTAGGTAAGAAAAACAAAGAGTATTTATTAAATACTCATACATAGAATGGAAAAACTTAAGTAAATCAACTACTCCTCAATTCATATTCTAATGTGGCTACTTGCCATATTTATAAGTAAAAGCAGTCCAATGTCACACTAGTAGGGTATAACACTACTCCTGGCTGCGTCCAGCCAACCTTCCTGACCTTTGGTTGATTCCACCTACGTTACATTGATCTCATATTAGCCAAAGCAGAATTGCTTATTATCACCTGATGAGGCTGGTCCAGACATGCTAGGGATTAGTATATAATGAAAACCAGATTTAAGACCGCAATGGCACAATATAGATTTATTTATATTTATATATTTTGAATAATTACAAAATTACAAGCAAGTCAAATTAAGTGATGAAAAAGAAATATCATTTGGCTGGTATTTTAAAATTACTTCAGTAACAATGTTTTCTGATTTGGGGGTTTACTCAATTGGCTTTTAGCCGCATGGCCATTTCAGTCCGACCATATTATTCAAACTGCCATTCAAATCACTTTCCCCAACTTACCTTTTTCTAACCTTCTCATTCCAAACATGGGGTCTGAACTAATTAATTTCATCTTGCACTCTGGTTTTGTTTAACAAGCACCTAGACCAAGGTGGTGAAGTTAAATATGGGTTTTCTATTTCTCTCGCTGTATAACTCTAACCAGCTCGAAATGAAAACAATTACATTTAACATTTCAATTTTCAAGGGATGTGGTGGGGGAAAACCCACTCTCTGTCATTGTCTGCCTGTTATTACCAGCTGTCTGGTAATCAATGCACAGGAAATTCTCAAGGCCATATATTGACCTAGGGCTACATATCATCAAAGCACATTAACAAATATTTTGACTAGAATTAGGTAACTTTGATAAATTCGCTTACTTCTCCCAACAAAAGGATTTTGCACCCAGTGAATCCTTGTATCTGTATTTTCCACTTCTTAAAATTTTGGCTACTTCACCCGACAAAAATGAGTGTATTCTCCATTTTTAGAGAATTCTCTTGAAAATCACCTAAAATTAATGCCAGCCATCTGAAAATAGGGTTACAAGGGAAGAACAGGAAGTATGCCGAGTCCTACTCTACCTCTCCCCTTTTAGTTCATATTTCTGAAGCTTATTGAATCTTTTAATTTGGATTTACCTCCAGCCAGCTTCGCCCTGTCGACTGGGGCAGTAGAATATGATGACTGCACCTCTGTAGAGCAGTAAATAAGCCTCTCCTCACCCCTCGTGGCAACTTGTGATGCTTTTAGAACGGGATCCTGGTGGCTGAGCAGTCTGATCTGGTTATCTAAGTGAACACATGACCTGCAACACCTTACTAGGCTAGACGAGTGGTCAGATAGGCCCAATCCGATCAATCACCTGGTCACATCAAGCCCTTTTTCGGAGTTTTGGAAATTTTTTTTTTTGTAGAACTCCTAATATGAAAGCAGTGGCTGTAGAGTCGATCATGCTGAGGAGGGACTAATGTTTTCCCTTATAAATATAACACTAGGTGAGTAGTTATCTTGAGAATGAAAACCTAGTGGTTTCAAATTATTCATCCTTATAACCTCTTTGAAGATGGCTCAGGTGAGCCGAAAGCTTAAAACCATCTTAATAAAAAATTATCCAAATGTTGGAGAATTTTTGTCTTTATTTTCAACTGAAATTAAAGCCAAAATAGGATCTTTAGAATGGCTCATGATTAAACATAAATGTTCATTGTCTCTTATATTTAACAGTATATATTTAGAAAATTGTTTGCTGCCTCGATACACTAAATTTAAAAATATATATATTTTTTTTTTTTTTTTTTTTTTTTTTTTTAAGCCTAATTTGAGAGAGACATTTATTTTTTATTTTCTTTATTTTTATGCATAATATGACCATTTGTTGGTCATTAATTCACTTCTTAAGAGGTTTTATTTTTTTTATAAAATGTGGTTTTCACAAACCTTTTTTCTCAATTTTATTTAAAAATTTATTTTATTATTTAAAGGAACCGAACGTGGAAACTGTAATTTAAGTTCTCCTGCTTTCTTGGAATGGGATGGGCTGACCACTTTCCTTGAGAGTGTTATGTCTCGGCTGACCTCATCACCAAATCCTCAGCCAGATCTTGCTGCTGGTATCCAGTTGTTGCATCTTGTTTTAGATTACAACACACAGGTATGTTACCACTACCCAACATTTCACATCTATTTCTTTGTTATACAATTGGACTATCAGCTATGAATTACTGTTCTACAATAAAGTAAACTATTATTCAACCAAAGGAAATTGTTATATTTTGGTATACATCATTTGACTTAAATTCAAATATATTTTCCTATTTCAGATACTAGATTTTGATTTGTCTAGATAAAAAATGTGAGACTGTTTTTTTTTTTCCTTCATTAGTACAGTGATGATTTTCTTTTTTTTTTTTTTTTTTTTTTTTTCTTCACCAGTTTTATAATATTCATTTTGAATTCTCTACCTTTGATACATGACATCTATATTTTTACTAAATTTAGCCTGTGAAATTTTCATTGTTTTCCTATTTTAAATTTCTGATGAATCTTAATTCTTCAGTTAATAATTAAATAAGCTAATAGAGTTCTATGACAAGTATCTGTAGATATTCCTTTATAGAATCATTAAATATTTGCACTTAATACCTTTCATGAAAATATTGGAATAAAAATCATAAATTTCTATCTTTCCTTCTTTCATTTTCTCACTGAAATCAAGTAGCATTTTTTGTCTTCTCACACAATCAAAACAATTATTTATGAGGTATTAGCAGGAGACATTACTCTTTTAACACTGAAACCAGTCTCTGTGCCGTTTCACATAATCAAAAGAAGATTTCATTCTTTGAGGTATTAGCAGGAGACATTACTCTTTTAACACTGAAACCAGTCTCTGTGCCATTTCACATAATCAAAAGAAGATTTCATTCTTTGAGGTATTAGCAGGAGACATTACTCTTTTAACACTGAAACCAGTCTCTGTGCCGTTTCACATAATCAAAAGAAGATTTCATTCTTTGAGGTATTAGCAGGAGACATTACTCTTAACACTGAAACCAGTCTCTGTGCTGTTTCACATAATCAAAAGATTTCATTCTTTGAGGTATTAGCAGGAGACATTACTCTTTTAACACTGAAACCAGTCTCTGTGCCGTTTCACATAATCAAAAGAAGATTTCATTCTTTGAGGTATTAGCAGGAGACATTACTCTTTTAACACTGAAACCAGTCTCTGTGCCGTTTCACATAATCAAAAGATTTCATTCTTTGAGGTATTGGCAGGACACCATGCAAACTACTGAAGGGAGAAATAAGCTACAATTTTCAGTGTTACAGATGAGAACATGAATAAACCAATATTGTTGAATTTCTTCTATAGATTGATGACTTTTAAAATATTCACAAACTTTAAACTCTCACATATTAAAGGGATGAGGTTTTTTATTACTCAAGCTTGCATTGAAAAATCTGTAGCCTGTTATTTACATATTAGCTTAATTTTTATCTGAAATTTTTATTGTATCTGTGATTATTTACTATATTTAAGTGCAGTGTTAAGGAAGGAGAATGTTTCCCCTCCCCCCATGTGTTTATTATTATTATTATTAGGCCGTGTGCGTTGTGGTACAGTGGATATCGGCTCGGAACGAGAAGCCGGGTTCGAATTCCAGTTGAATCCATTGTATTCACTTACGCACAAATACCCTTGGGAAAGGTATTAATCCATCTCTTCCTTCCAGTTATGGGTTAAATAGCAGGACAGATTGGTTTCTATAGCCTTGGTCGGCAACCAGTCTACCGCAGAAAGCAATGGCAACCTACTGTGGGATAATCTTCTGCCCAATCAGTCATGTCTCTTTCGAGACATGATCGCCCAAAGCGTGTATCACGTATGGCACTTAACTGACTTATCTAGTAAAATGTTTTAGCTAAATTAGTTTAAATTTATTTTATTCTGCTTTTTATTTATTTTTATTTTATTCAACTTTGGTTGTGTTCATCCCATGGAAATGACTTCTGTAACACTAAGCAATAAATAATGTTCAAACAATGACTGGGGAAATGATATAAAAGTGATGTGTGGCGTCCTTACTAGCAAAAGAAATGTCAATAGATTTTAATTATATATATATATATATATATATATATATATATATATATATATTGTATCAAGGCAGCAGATAATTTTCTAAACATATTCTGTTAACTATAACAGACAAATTTCTATTATGGTTAATCAAGAGCCGTTCTAAACATCTTTAATTTCAGGTGAAAATAAAGACAAAAATTGTTCAGTATTTGGATATTTTTTTTTATTATGCTAGTTCTAAGCTTTCAGCTCACATGAGCCATCTTCAGAGGTTACAGGGACGTTAACATAAATACCTCCACCATCTAGCAGATGCAGTTCATAAATTTGTAATGCGGTTCTGACTTCACACAGCATGAGAGACCGAAATTTTAACAGAATCGTATGTCTAAATGCAATGCAGTGTGGGTTGTTTTGATTTAATGTAGATGGTCTCCAATATCTGAAGGTTCTTTTTACTGTGTATGAGGAAGTATTGTGTTATTGACTAAAATCTGTCTAATATTACCTACATGGCTATTTTACTAAGAAATGTTGTTAATTGAACTATGATCAGAAAGGTGACAGTTAAAAAAACATTGCCATGTAGGTAATATTAGACAGATTTTCATCAATAACACAATAATACTCCCTCATACACACAGTAAAAAGTACCTTCATGTTTCAATCTGGTCACAATACATTACATTGCATTTAGGTATATGGTTCTGTTAACATTTTGGTCTCTCACATGGTCTGATGTCATAGAACTGCATTACAAATTTACGGACAGCGTCTGCTATTCAGTGACTGTCAGCAATGTTTTATGTCAACACAAAATTAAATCATCTTTGATATGTGAGCCGAAAACTTAGAACTAGCATAATAAAAATAAAAAATAAAAAAAATATTTAAATGTTAGATAATTTGTCTTTATTTTCACCTGAAATTAAAGCCAAAATACGATGTTTAGAAAGGCTCATGATTAAAGATAAGACATTCATTGTCTGTTGTATTTAACAGAATGTTTAGAAAAGATATATATTTTTAGGGAGGGCTGAGTCTGTTTGGCCTTTATATTAGCATTTTCATTATTTGTTGACATTCCTTACCCAAAGTTTGAGTCCTGTCATCCTGTTGGATACTTATAAAAGCGGCTTCATTAAAATTTCACTATTAGCCAAGCCTTTATTTTCTGCTATGCACTTGGTCGAATGGTTAGAACGTTTGGTTTCCAACCATAGGACCTGGGTTTGAGATTTGTCAGGAAGGTGAATTTGTGAAGTTATCAGCCTGGGGTAGGCAATCCCAGTTTGCAACGCCTTTTGGAAAGTACCTGAAAGCTATACCATGAATTGATCCAGACCTTGTGAGTGAAATTGGGTTGACTGAACTAGTCAGTAGCCAGCAAATCTTGGGCTAACACAAAATCAGATGTCAGAAACTGTAACTATGGTCCATTCAGCATAGTCACACTATTTATTCTGTAGAAAAATACAGAATTGTGGCACAAGGCCGAAAAGGGGAGGGGGAGAGGTTGGTACTCACTGAACTATCTTATACCTAGCCAAACACTATCACGACCCATTCACTCATTACAATTCAGCATAGTCACTGTATAAACCACAGTTAAGCTCTGAGCATGTTGAATAAACACGAATGTGCCTGAGTAGGCATTTGCAATATAGAGATTGGCTAGCCATTACTCGTACAGTGAGTTGCCTAGCCTGAACAACATCAAGAGAAAACTTCTCAAGTACAGTGACATAAAAAAAAAAACAATAAAAACAAAAATAGCATTAAGTGTTTGAAAACTTATTTTTAAAAACTTGAAACAATGCTGATGTCAAATAGTAAAAAAAAAAAAATTAATTACAAGCTTAATTGTTCATGGTTGTGGTTTTGTCTATTTCTACTCACATAAAATGTTCTCTAATTTTTGTCATGTCAAACTTAATCTTTCATTGATTAGAAGTTGTAAAAATAAATCTTACTTTGTCCTCCCATTGAGGTCACAACAGTCTCTAGCATTATTAATGAGAAATCTGAGGACCAAATTCAAATTCCATTCAAATTTATCACATTCACAACAAATCTCTATTCACCTTTAACTGTGGGTTAAATATTAAGACTTTGTCCATTACACCACCTGCACATTCAAGCTTACAGCACTTTGTATTCCTAAACGATCATTTATCTAGGTACTGATCAGGCTCAGCATAGCTTAACTTTTGTGATCGTACAAGAGCTGTAAGCCTCATAGCTGAAGAATATATTGAAAATGTGATTAAAAAAATGGATAAAAGTCAAAAAATTAATTTCAGTTATTTTAAGATCATTTATCAAAGTTGTTAATTTTTTTTTTTTTTTTTTCAGGATCCTCTCATTCTTTCTTGTTTGCTGTCCTGTGTCTCTGCTCTTTTCACATTTCTCAACCACAGTCTGGAAACATTGCCAAAAGTATTAAATAAGGTTAGTTTTTTTTTTTTTTTTTTTTTTTTTCCCAAGCCATTACTACATTCTTACACATCAAAACTTTGAATTTCTGCAAAAGGCAACAAATGTCATCCAAGACAAAATCAAATAGAATAAAATTAAGTAAAGGTGTTGATTTTTATGATTAATTTTTATTTTGTTGCAAGGCTCAGTTTATGCATCTTTTGGTTTCTTTATCATATTTTTTGTTGTCTGTTACTACACTAGTTAGTTGAATTTTCATACTTGTTTGAGTTTAACATCCACTATATGTAACTCATTTTTGGGTTGTCTGTCTTGTTGATGACCATACATTGTCTGAGATGCTATTTCAGGACCATTAACATTGCAGATTCTTCCTTGTGCAAGTATTAAGTGTATCAGATTGCAATTAAGTGTTTGCATCCTTCCTTTGAGCTACTGCTTTGTGAAACAAATTCAGGAGTGGATGCTTTCTCAAACACTACAATTTTAACCTCTTTGAGTCTAGGTCCAACTGTTATCTGTCCTACTTATCCTCATAATCTGCACTTTTTACTTCCATAAAACAGTCTCATTCAGTAAGCCTGACCGTGGGTGGCTCTTGGGTCTTGTATTGGGTAAAGAAATAATGAAATTTTAAAAAAAAGCTGTTCTTGAATAGCCTATTCAGATCTAGACTTTCATGTGGATGTCATGCAACACATCCAATGCCTTCAAGAGATGCATACCACTAACATATCAAACCAATGACTAAAAATCATTTCAAATGAGTTATTCTCATCTTTTAGATTAAAGATGATCATTTATCAGACCTTATATGATAAAAAATATGACCTTATATGATATATAAGACCTTATATGATAAAAAAATGAACAAAAATGAACAAGACCTTATATGATAAAAAATATGACCTTATATGATAAAAAATCATTTCAAATGAGTTATTCTCATCTTTTAGATTAAAGATGATCATTTATCAGACCTTAGATTAGTGATACAAAATCATAAGTAACTTTCACAATCGTTACTCTTGTAACCCGTTAGCGTCAAAATGACAGTTAATTCTCTTAGGAAGGTTTCTTTTGTGTTAGAACTGTTCAGTATGCCTTTGTCAGTCTTCAAATCCAATGTTTTGAAAATAATTAATCGTTTCTTTATTTGAATTTTTACTTCCTCGATGGATGTACTTATAATTGGGCAATGGTCAGTAAGCTGTTCTTGCAAACTAGTGCTCAGTAAGTTCCTAACTACTGACTAAAATACTTTGGTAAACATTTTTCTGCACATCAGCTGTTGAAGAGTTATTTAATCTATTGCTACTGAGTCTTGATTCTCATTCGCTGTCGCACTATTGTGACAAGTTAAACTGAGTAAATAAGTCACATGTTTCAAAGTGATTGTACACAAACTAATCTTGCAGACTATTAGTAAAAAAAGCACTTGTGTCAAATATGGAGATCTGAGTTTGAATTTCAGTTGAGTTAATTCAGTCAGTTAACTGCCATATGTGATACACGCCTTGGGCGATCATGCCTCAAAAGAGACATGACTGAATGGGCAGAAGATTATCCTGCAGTAAGTCACCATTGCTTTCTGTGGTAGACTGGTTGCCAGTCAAGGCTATCGAACCCAATCTGTCCTATTATTTAACCATTACTGGAGTGAAGAGATGGATTAATACCTTTCCCAAGGGTATTTGTGCGTAAGTGAATTCAAAGAATTCAACTGGAATTTAAACTCAGCACCCCGATTTGTCATTCCACGTCTATATCCACTGCACCACAACAAACATTAATTTATAAGGCAAATGCCCTTCAAAAAGAGATGAATTCAACTCTTCCCCTCTCAGCTATGGGTTAAATAGTAGGACTTATATCTGGAAAAAGCTTTCTCCCAATAAATTAGTGCACTATATGCCTGCAAAAAAAAAAAAAAAAATATTACAATTTACCAAATGTTTTGGCCTTAAATAACCCACAAATGTTTGATAAGCTATAAAAAGCAATTGTGTCAGATATCTTGACACAAGGCATTATCACTGGGATACCACAATGGCTGATAAAGATATGAGTGAACACTTGTGTAAACAACTCCTTGATAACTAAAATATCTAGATTCTATCAGTAACTCAAATTAGGGGTGGGGTGGTGTTCAAGAGTCTGCCATTTCAAAGCAAATGCCACTTGCTTAAAAATATTTTTTCCGACTGAAGACTTAAAATTACTTTTCAGTATAATCTACGTTAATGCATTTGTGGGCCTTGTACAGGAATGAACATTATTGTAAAAAAAAAAAAACAAAAAAAAAACCCTAATGAATATTAATCACATTGATTGAACATTATTCACTGAAAAATTTTAGATCAAATTTAGCTAAAGTGTGCATCAGACCTCAGTGTTAATAATGACGTATCATCTCGTTTATATAAATGTTGGTTTGTTTTGATAATAATTTATTGCAAATAAATGTGAAAGGCAGCAAAATGTTGTATTCTTTTATTTTATTTCAGATTTTCTCTGCTGTTGTTTTTAATCTTCCTGGGCAGACCAAATCTACGAGAAGCAAAGCAGTGAAAAACGTTCGCCAACATGCGTGTTCAGTCTTGGTGAAAGTCTGCAAGCAGTATCCCGACTTACTTTTTGTATGAACATATTTTTATTATTTTTATTTTTTTTCTATTCTTTTTAATTCTGCATATAAATTGTTTGATAAACATAGGCCTGACTTAGATCTAGTGTTATCATTTCATTACCAGTTTTTATATCATTGGAAATGTTGGTTGATTGATTTCTCCTTTTGTTTTGCCTTGAATAGAAAATAATTCTGTAACTTTATTCTGAATTTATACTGAAGAAAAAAAGATTTTAATTTTGGATTCTTTAATAACCTTGTTTCTGTCAGTAACGCCTGCATTAATTCCTTTCTTTTTTCTTTGCTTTTTTTTTTTTTTTTCTCTCTCTCTTTCTCTCTCTTTCATGTTTATTTTCTATATAACACCTATACATGCTGTGCAGGTGGTATTGTTGTGGACTGGACGACGTGGTAGTAATTTGAAAGTGGAGTCACCATTATAAAGTAGACTGGTTGTCCAATCCACCACATTAATAATAAAAATAACTCAGAGAACAATATAACAAGAATAACAATGTATTAAACATAGTTACAGGATTGATTATTTTGTGCATGCAAGATTTAGTGGAGAAAGTTCTTTCTTGGATGTTGAAGAAATGTATCAATGTTCATACTGGAAGAGTTCCTGAAAAAAAAGGAAATATGATGTTTGTACTAGTTAAATATAACTATATATGTAGTGAAGTATGCTTGTAAGAGAGAGAAATATTTTTGGTGTAACTAATTGCTAAACGCAATTAGCACAGTATGTGAGTTGGAAAGGAACTAAAGGCATTCGGACTGTTAGCTCCGAAAGACAGGTTCCAACTGGTCTACATCCAACTGGTCTACACACTCATTGCACTCTTTGTAATGATGTTAAAAATCTTTTCATGTTTCCAGCCTGTGTTTCCTCAATTACATCAAAATATTCAGAACATTGCCAGAGATCCAGTTCAATTATCTCAGATGGAAAAATGCATTCTCACAGAAGCTCTCATCCTTATCAGGTAAGAGGTAAAAGTAATTTAATTAATTTAAAAGATTTATACCTGTAATTATTATCATCATGATTTATTCAGTTAGTGCATTTTATGCTACTGTGGCCACTACTTTCCCTCCATCTCACAATTGTGGTTCATGGTGACATTCAAGGCAAAATATTGCAATGGTTTGCCAGTTCCTTTTGCAACTTTGGATGTTGAGGTTATTCCATACATTCTCTCAGAAATCAAAGATGCAGGATCTACAAGGCAGCAAATGATTTGAATTCATTTTTCTTTCTAAACTGTTTGGCCGATTTGTCTTGCTATTTAGCCATATCTGAGGGGAAGAATGGATTCATGCCTTTCCCAAGGTTATTAGCATGTAAGTGAATGCGATGAACTCAACTTCTCATCAATCAGAGCTGCTAACCATTATTTCACCATACTTCCACCCTGTAATTATATTTGAGTAAAATTATTGGTTTATGTTTTGGGTATGAAAGTAGATCTATACTTCAAAAGGTCTCAAAAAGATCTGGGTAACCGACACCTGATGTAGTTCAAAGTGCACAACAGCTGAAATGGGATAACAACAAAGATGATGACAATAGTTTACATGTAAGTAACTCCATGTCTCTGAAATTCAGACAGTCGCAACAAGAGATGCGCAATTTTTTAACTCGGTTATTGAACCTTGTTATATCATGATTTTCTGTGGCCTTATTTGTAAAGCATACTTAGTTCAAAAGTGAGTTTTCTGATCAAAAAAGGGGTTTTCTGTTGGAAAGCACATTTTTTGTAGGACTTTCTATTTTTATATTAATTACACCCTTTATAATAAGAATGTCTCCTCAAATATGTACCTATTAAACATAATGCTTATAGTAAAAGGAAATGTGTATTTGATTCTTGGTAACTAAGAAATTTTATGTACGTTTTGTGCATTTAAAAATGATGTGTGTGTGTTTCTCAAAAAAGAAGCATCTTGATGGTAAAATCCCAAAGGGGATCCTATTAACATTGTTTAAAATTAAATATTAAAAATATTTATTTCTAACAGGAAGAAGCAAGTTCAGTTCGCTGAAATGATCAGTCATTTATAAATTTAGAATTTTATATATAACACTGTTCAGGCTGGTGTCTTCATCTTTATTTCCATGTTTACGATGTTTTGACATTCTTCAGGTGAATTGAACCCTTTATTTTGATCACTGAGGTATGCCATTCTTATTCCATGTGCGACAACACTTCCAGATAGCATGTATCTTTCTTTAACTCAACTCTCTAAGTTATTTGTTCAGTACTGCTGTAGGCAGGCATTGAACTTGTAACTCTTTGGGTCAAGTCACTGGAACTAACCAACACCTATATCCACTGCCATGTGTTCATGATATATATATATATATATATATATATATATATATAAAAATTGTTTTTCTTTAATCCAATGCTGTTTTTAGTAGGTGCACATTTTAGTTGTTAATCTTGATTTTTATTTTATTAAATAATGAAATTAATAACAACCAGCCCAAAATTGAGAAGTCCTATTACCAAAAAAAATTCTGTCTTTGACAGGAATTGAACCTGCATCTTTTTTTTCTTTTTCTGAAGTCAGAATAACCTGTTAAAGAAGACCTGTTTTTCTCGAGACTTCTAAGAATTTATCTGTTAGTTTTCGTTTTGTATCCAAAACAAAAAGTCCTTTTTGTTTGTTTTTTTGTTTGTTTTTTTTTTTTATCTCACATTATTTCTTATTACTATAAATGTTATTTTTTACCTAATTGTGTTTGTGTTGATATCCCTGTGTTTTTTTTAGCAGTGAAATTAATAACAACCAGGCGAGTGGAACTTCTTATTAGGCCAGTTATTATTAATTTCAGTTTAATAAATTGAGTAACAACTCTAACATGTACTCATGAAAAATAACCTCTCTAGTAATAAGATGTATATGTAATTATGGGTCTGGCTGCTTTAGATTTTTTGCAACAAATTAAACTACCACTAATTTGCTACCACTGCTTAGGCAATCAACTTTCCTATAAAATTGTCTATGCATTTTCCCCACTCAGTCTTGTCTGTAATTGTATCAATAATAAGGCTGTATTCAAGATAACTGACAGTAGTAGGCAGTCAACTATCTTATGGGTAATAGTTGTAGCTATTTATAGTCTTTGTGATTTCATATGTAAATATCACCTCAATAACAGATTGCAAAAATGACATCAGAAATTTTTTTTTTGTTCTTGGTTATTAGGCCATTTTACACTGTAATTTAGATATAAAATACTCATATTTCATCGTTTTGCTAAGGGTTTGTCTTTTTGCATATCTGAACTGATAGTCCAAAAAATTTGGAGATCTAATGATGCTGTAGTGTTCAACAGTTTTTGTTATATATATAAATTGAATATACAATGTTACTGCTTAGAATTTAAGTTTATTTCTGATATAAAATTCTATTTCAGCAACCAGTCACAAAACTTTGAAAAACAGTCTGCATTTATTGAAGAAGTTCTCAGTCCAGTGAAAGAAATTTGGTTGTCACACAGCTTTGAAGTGTATGTACAAAAATTCTTGTTTTTAATATTACTCTGCATTATAAGATTTTGTTTTAAATATAAATTTTACAAAGACTTAAAAAAGGAAAATAAAACTTCATGTATGCTTTTAACTCTTCCATTTAACATCTGTTTCATGCTATAAATTGCAAACAAATATTACATTTAATCCCTTCAAACTAGGATGTTTTTGTGTTAAATCATATTAGAAAAATACTTCAACTGCACCAGAACAATCTTCCTTACAATAGCTTACATTTTCCACATTGTGGATTATATTGGGTTTTGTTCTATTTTGACCGTGCATACTTCAACTGTTCAGTGTAAATTTAAACAAGGTTTCATCATATAAGTAAGGAAAACTGACTATATATGATTTTGACCTTTTTAAACCTCTGCTGTAAGCAAATATATTTTACTACATTTAAAGTAAAAATTAAATGTTTTCCAAAATCCAGTTAACTGTGAAATTAAATTTTTGCAAAGGCAGCTATTTCTATTAAGATCTTTTAATAACAAGTTTAATTTTTTATTAGCAGATATCAATTTTTAAGGCATAATCAAGTTTAATGTTGGATTTTAAAAAATTACTTTTTTTTTTTTAACAATTCACTTGCATTCAAAATTAAAACTTCAAGATAATTATTGCAATCGACTTGAAATTTTTTTTACCTTTGCTGCATAAATTGGTATATATATGATGTCTACCAGGTTAAAATAATCAACATATAAATTTTATCCTTTTGTTCAGACATATTCTGGGGTTGTGCATGCAAAATATGGAAGGTGTCACTGATCACTAAAATTTTAAATAATTGATCAGAAACACAAAAGATTAATCAAGCACAGGATAATTCAAGCTTGCTGAATAGCTCAAGAAAGGACCACTCACTCTCTCTGTAAGGATCATGTGACTGGTTATATAAGCCCAAATTCAAAGACCCATTCTTTTTCTTTCCACCATGTTAATCAGGCACCACAAACCTAGTCAGAGGGATCAAATCCAGTAACCACAAGAAAAAAAATACTATTACTTTAAGATGCTAGCTGAAAACTGAAAGGAACTTTCTGCTTCAGCCAAGACTGTTGACAAGATAAACAGACACCTTTCACCTAAGCTAATTAGACACACACATTGTCTGCAGGCACTTCATTTTTTTTTTTTTATTTCTATGTTTGTCTATTTGTATATTAAATAGTACAGGTTATTGTTTCCCTCTCTTCAAAAACTGTTACCCACTCTAGGACTTAGAACTTACTTTCCAGAAACATTTTTTTAATCTCTGTGTAATATTGTGGATATAATTACAGGATTTACTCTTTTTAGATAGGAACAAAGAAAAACTGTGCAACTTGTTTCCTGCATTACAAAGTAATAAAAACTGAATTGATATGTTTTTTTTTTTTCTTTTTTTTTTTAATCATATCACCCTGAGCAAGGTGGCAATGCCACTGAAGCGCAGGGGGCTATGCAGGAGTGAAAAGATTGGAAAAGAGAAAGCCAGAAACCACATCCTAAACAAGAAACAAGGGATGAGCCTCTTCACCTGTTCAATAGACGTGGGTGGAGTGTGAACCGGGCGATAGTTTAGTCTATCTACTCCAATTGAAAAAAAAAAAGTTAGTGACTTGCTAAGTTTTAACTTAGTTAAGTCTAGTCAGATTTCTGCTAGGAAAAAAATCCTTCAAATTAGACATGAAAGTTAGAAATTATACAAAAACGGGCAAAATAAAAGAGGATAAAAATAAAAAACAAAATGGCTTAATTTTTACCATATTCAAGAAGACAGACACACGTGCTACTACCAGCAAGTTTAAAATTCTTATGTTCTCTAACAATTTCAGGTTGCCGCCTTGAGTAACAGTCAGAAAAATCAAAGAGGATTGGGCAAAATTAAGTACAATTATTCTTTCATGTACAGTAGCTTAGAAATAACTAATTAGAGCATCAGGATACTTAATATAGGATGAAGTGAACCCTGTTTGAGAGAGAATAAATTTTAATCCATGGTGCAAGACTGAGATTTGTACTGCTTTTCTGGTCATTTCCAAGTGTTTTTTATGGTCATCAATAAAATAAAAAAAAAACACAAGTTTGATTGTATAATGAAATTTCATACAGACCATGTTACCATTTCTTTCTCTAACATCTCTACAATTACAACATCAGATTTAAGTAGAAACTTGTAGAAAATGTATTAAAAAAATAAAACAATTTCTTTTTTATGGAGGTTGAGATTTTACTGAAGCATTTCATTTTTAAACAGTGAAATTTTCCTATTTCTTATCAGGAGTAAAAGCAACCAACTTAACATCTTACTTTTTCATGCAATGATTTCTTTTGAGACAGAAAAAAGAAAACATTTGTAATAAGAAAAAGCTATATAGTATATACAAACAAAAAAAATTGTCAAGTGTTTTATATGAAATACTGAAATATACAAAACTTTCTATCATGCAATCCAAATACATTGTATTTTTGCATACTCTAATAAACTCAGACAAGAGAAAACAAATTTTCAGAAAGCAACTATAATACATGAAGACTATTTATGGTGGTTTTGAGTTTGAAGCATATATAGAAAGTTTTTTTTTTTTTTTTTTTTTTTTTTCCTTTTTTTTCCTTGCAAGTTTTTTTTTTTGCAGGTCTGTTCCCCCACACACACACACACTTTTTTTCTTTTTTTTTTTTAAATCTATTAAGGCCTTGAATAAATTCTCACTATTTTCTAACTGATGGCATTCTCAGAACTGCGTGCGTGTAGTTTCAGATGGTAACGTATATATAAGAAAATACTATAAGCAACCTTGAAATTCAGTGTATATCTTTTTGACAAAATATAAACAACTTTGTTTATCATAGTTAAACATTTTGAATTTTGGGCCAAAAAAGTGTATTTAAGTGTAAATTTGCTGCATTAACTTAGCTAAAGCACATTGAATTCTTGTTGACTTATGGAAACCATGCTCTGTTGAAAACATGCAGAGATTGGTTTAGATGCTTCAAAAATAATGATTTTGATGTTGAAGTTAAATAACACTCTAGCACACCAAAGAAGTCTGAAGACAAAGAATTGGAGGTGTTACTTTATGTAGGTTCATATCAGGTGCAAGCTGAACTTGCAAAATCATCAGTCATTGATTACACAACAGTTTCAAAATGTTTGAAAGCATTAGGAATGATTTAAAAGCAGAACATTAGGTGCTGTACAAGTTGAAGCTGAGAGACATCGAATAGCATCTTGTCACGTGTGAACAGCTGCTTCAATGGCAGAAAAGGAAAGGGGTTTTTTTTTTTTTTTTTTTTTGCATCATACTGTGACTGGCAATGATAAGTGGATACACTACAATAACCCTAAGTGGAGAAGATCGTGGAGTAAGTCTGGCCACACATCAACATCGGCAACAAAGCTGAATATCTATGGTTTAAAGCTTCTGTTCTGCATTTGGTGGGATTAGCTGGGTGTAGTTTATCATAGAAGGTCACTATCGACTACAACTGATGTGTTTGAGCTGAGCATTGAAGAAAAAAGACAACGCTAGGCTACATGTTGCAAAACAGATGAAAACCTACTTGAAGATTCTTAAATAGGAAGTCCTATTCTCCCTGCTGTATTCACCAGACATTTCCCCATCCAAATATCACTTATTCTGATTGATTCTACATGGCCTGGCTGAACAGCACTTTCATTTTTATGAAGATAGCAAAAAAATGGGTCTACTCATGGTTAGCTTCAAAAGACTTATCGTATTTCCAATGTGGAATACAAATGTTTCCAGAATGTTGTGGGGGATGTAGTGGCTAGCAATGAACAATACTTTCAGTGTCCTGTTTCTTACTAATTTTTGTAAATAAAACATTACTTTTCATGAAAAATCAGCAACAACTTATTCAAGGTCCTCATAATTTCAATTAATCAAGTAAATATCTGGTCAAATCATGTTGAACACTTTTATTTTCAGGGCTTTTCAATCTCCTGAGAAATTCATGTCATTTGTTGGTTTGGACCAACCTCCAGTTGAACCAAGTTCTGATGACTTGTGTGGGATCAATCGTTCACAGGTAATTTTGTCTTTCAACAAGTAAAGGCTGCCATCTCAAAAATTCACTTTCTGAGTAAATTTTATTACAAATTATCTGACTTGCTGCTTTCCTATCACCATGCTTGCAACCAGCTAATTGTTACTATTTCCTATGTATGACTGCTCAACTTCTTACACTTAAGGATGCAAGATGAAAACTTTATGGAAATTGTGGGACTATGGAGAAGACATTCGAACACACATCAAATAGCACTTAACTTATTTTTTCCCTCTCATTTTTCATTTCTCATTCATTGTTTACTTTCTTTTTTTTTTTTTTTTTTTTTTTTTTTTTTAATCATCTCACCCCAAGCAAGGCATTCCACTGCCACTATTGCGCATGGGGCTACATAGGGGAAGGTAAAGAGAAGGAGTGGTTAGACATAGGGAATGTTAGGAGGAATGGGAGCAGGTTAGTGTTAGGAGGTGTCTATTGACCTTACATTTAAACTCCTGGAGATTGTATCCGTCGGGGAAGCAATTGTGTGGAAGGGAATTCCACAGTTGGGAAGTGCGAGGAAAGAAACTGTTGGAGTAGAAGTTGCGGTTGCATTTTATCGGTTTCACTGTAAAAGGGTGGGATCTAGTTGCTAATCTAGTATCTTGTGCAAATTCGAAAACTTTGGATAAAATATTAGATTTATTTCAGATTGAAATTCTTCCTAGGGGATGGTGAGCAATTTAAATTTTGCAAGTTAAACATTTGGATATTTGCAAGAATTGTTTTTCTTTTGTCTATTTGGAAATACAAGAATGGTTGCTTACAAATAAGTTTGGAACTTTACCAAAAGTATGTCATTTCAACAGCATGAATGTATTTTTTAATTTCATTTTTCATTTTTTTTTTCATTAATTTTTTTTTTTTTCTTTTTTTTTAAGATTTCTTACTGTATAACAACAATTCTGGCAGTTATGAAAAGAAGCAAATGGCCGGATGACCTTCAGGTAATTGAAATTATCAAATGTGTAACCATTTGGTGTCTGAAATATGTTTCTTTAAATCTCATTATCCCTTTTATGTCAGTTTCTTTCCATCCTATGCGTATCTATTCCCATTTGCCCTTTACTCACTTTGTGTAGAAGCCACACATCAAAATTGCTAGCATAATCAAGCTTATGCAACTGATTTTCAGTACTTGATATGAGCAGTTTGGTCAACTACTACACAAGAAGTAATCATAATTGCAAAAATCATTTTTCTGAAAATTTGCTTCACTGAAAGTGTTAAACCGAATGTTAATTTCACTGGAAAATCAAGTTAGAAAATTAAACGTAGATAAGTTTTATATTTGAATAATTCTTTTTCACTTTCAGAACTTCACCAATCGTGATGAGCAGATGTTCCTCTAAGGAGACCCTGCACTTTGAGCACTTATTGGGATTTAAACTCAGTCCAGACCTCAAATGGAACTTGTGTGTGAGAGAGTGAGAAACTGTGACCATTTTGTTTAAAGTTTAGATTTATTAATATTACTTGCCTTTTGTATAATACATTCGGTCAGTTAAATGCCATACGTGAAACGGGCTCTGGGCAATCATATCTCTTTTGAGACATGACTGACTGGGCAGAAGATTATCCCACAGTAGGTTGCCATTGCTTTCTACGGTAGACTGGTTGCCAGCCAAGGCTATAGAACCCAATCTGTCCTATTATTTAATCAATAACTGGGAGGAAGAGACAGATTAATATCTTTCCCAAGGGTATTTATGCGTAAGTGAATGCAAGGAATTCAAACTTCGCACCCCAATCTGTCATTCCGAGTTGATAACCACTGCACTACAATGCACCTCCACATATAATACATTAAGTGTCTATAATGGTATTTGAGTCACTATAGTTTATTGGAACAACCCCTATTTCTGTTTTCAAGATATATATCTACAGCTAAATATACTGAAAAAAAAAATTAATGGGTTTTCTATACTGCTCCAGCAAGTACCTGACCTCTCTTGTTATACTTTAGAGCTAGATCAGTTCAAAGATGAAATACTACTGCTATATATGTGCAGGCGCTGCACAATCTTCACTTTCTGTTTTTGATAGTTCAAAAGCATCTCTACAATTTTGTGGAAGACGCATTATTTTCCACTCTATAAACTTTCTCACAGACGAAACATTGCAAGCCTCTCTCTGTTCTATTGCTATTTTTATGGAGTATGTTCAGATGAATTACTACTTAGTTCTACCAGTCCTGACCTTCGTGGCTAGGACCCACCATGCTATGCACATCATAATGAACCATGATCATTCGCTTTGTATTCCTTTGGTGAGATATACATTCCACTCAAGCAGTTTTTTCCTATGAATCACTACCTTATAGAACTGACTCCTAAGAAGATGCTTCCTTGATCACTAATCTTAACCTGTTCAAGTTTATCTTCCACACACATCTGTATAAGCTGTACTTATTGTTCTCTAACCTTCTACTTTGAGTGGCCCTTGTACAGGGTGAACATCATTGTAAAAAGGTGGGAGGAGTTCTTTTTAAAAATTATTTATTATAATAATCCCTTTTTCTTCATAAATTTCACTGAAGTCTTCATTAATGAATAATATTGCTTAATATTTTGGTTTTTATTTTAGGAATATTTAAAAACACATTCAAATGGGTTTATATTTGTCAAACCAAAAGTACATGTGCATCAACTAAATATTTAAATTGTATTTTCTATAAATTCATATTACTCTATTTTATTATATTTTTATTCAATTTTATTTTCGTTGGAGGACAAAAAACATAATTTCTTGGTTTTTAACTGATTTCAACATTAAATAATCCTCTTAAACAAACCAATTGATTTATCGACTGACCTACTTTAAACAAACTTTTACTTATTGTAAATAAGTCAGCCATTATCTAAACTTATTTATAAATGGAACTTTGTGTGTGTCTGTTACCTATAGACTCCGAAACGGCTGAACCAATTTTCTTAAATTTACACAGTTGTACTATAAGCATCTGCGAGTGTTCTTAGCTGGGTTTTGTGTCTAGGTACCCCCGATAAATATCGATAATCGAAAAAATTGGGTTATAGAAGGAGTGGTCCGATTTTAATCAAATTTGATACACTTATAGACAAAGACATAAGAAACGATATTCAGAAGTTTCAAGGTTGCAGTTCTTACAATAGTGCAGAAAATCGATAATATATATATATATATATATATATATATATAAATAAAAGGCAAGAGGTTTGTGTGTGTGTCTGTTTATCTGCATGTATGTCTGTATTTTTTTCAGCCCTTTTATTTTAGTTTTTGCTTTGGGTTTGGCTCTAAGTAGGTATAATTGTAGTTCTTAGTCTCAGCCATGATACCATTTACTCAGGGGATTTATTTAGCCTTCAAAATTCAGTTTATGATGAAAAAAACTTATTTGATATCGATACCAGGAAATCAAAATTTGACTTACGTCCATTCATTTTTCTTTCAGTCTACAATTTCGCTTTAACTGGAAACAATTATTACTTTTTAGTCTTTCGTGCCAACATCCAAAGAGTCTGAGTTCCAGGACCATGTATTAGTTTTAAAGCTTGTAATACACTCTAGCAACGCCGGGCTATACTGCTAGTTATAAATAAGCAGCAATCAAATTACTTAAAAGTACTATTCATATGTGAAAGTATTCTCTTAATTTTCAGTGTTTTGATTTTTCTTTACAGTGTGCCATTAAATAAAGTGGAGTATCCATTTAAAACTTAGCCAGTTTTTAAATAAATGACATTCACTGTTATGAACCGGAACCTTTACTGCAGAGTGCACATGGCATTATGCTACATAATATTCTTTCAAATCAAGTAATGTTTTTATTTGATTAATATCAACCTCAACTGGTCAAATTGGTGGAGTTATTAAACTTTACAAAGCAAATCATTCACTTTTACCTTCTTCATAAGTTTTTTTTAAATCATATCACCTCGAGCAAGGCGGTTGATGTGCAGGGGGCTACATAAGAGTGAAAAGATTGGAAAAAAGAAAGCCGGAAACCACATCCTAAACAGGGAACAAGGGATGAGCCTCTACAGTTGCCTTAATCTTTACTAAATTTGTCCCATTTTCTCTTTTGACCTTAAAGCTGTTTAAATGACTTTAAATTCTATCAAAACTAGAAAATGTAGATTAGACAGCTTCAACAAAAATATGCCAGCAGTACTCTTTTTGGTCTAAACTATATCTTTGAACAAAGATTTTAAATGTTGCAGTGACAGCTTACCCAATTAAAAGCATCTACTCTTAGTGCCATCTTACAACTAAACTGAAGAGACCTTTGCTGTTGATTGTGGCTTCTACAGCATTTTGCATATGAACTATTTCTTTGTATTGTAACAGTTATACCTTTCTAACATGAAATTAATGCTTAACTATTTGCTCTCTTGAAAAGCTTTCACTTTTGAAACAAACTTATTTACTTTATTTTTTGTTCTTCCATAGATTGCAAAATCTGGTGGTTTTCTCAGTCTTGGTCCAGATTTTTCTGAACGTCTTCGAAATCCAGCTACTCCACACATTAGCATTTTGCTAAACAACCTTTTTGCACTGATGAGGTAATGTCATTGCTATGATGTTTTACTTTTTTTTTTTCAATGCTTGCTTATTGGTTCTGAGATATATATGTATGCTTTGTTTTGATTATTTCTCAAAAAAAATGATGTTATGAAAAACTTAACATTATTTTTCCTCCATTTTGCATTTTTGTTAACTATAAAAATGGCATCTAACAAATAAAACTTTGTCATTAGATTTTGAGCTGATAACTGCATTCAAATCTATGCAATGTCCTTATGAAATTTCCAATTTGTCTCCATTGAAAAACAGGAAAATTAATGGAATTATATTAAAATAAAATTGTCATTGTCTTCTGTTTTAGTGTAGATGAGTTTTTGGAAACATTTTTTGCTAAATGAGCTTTTAATTTTGCATGATCTTTGTGTCAACCCCACAAATGCCAATATTATCATCAGAATTCACAAAATATTATCTTCTGCATAAAAATCATCTGGAAATTGTTCTAAACTGGCTTTTGCACAAGTTTTAAATATTCAGATCATTTACTCCTTTTTTTTTCTTTTTTTTATGAGGTGATCCACATACATTCATCTTAATTTTGTGTTACTTATTTGCATGGTTTCGATGTGAGTAAATAAAAAAAAAAAATTGGAAACATCAGTTATCTTATGATTACCAAAGTTGTCCTGATCAGTATCTAGATGAGTGGCCACTTGATAATATCAGGTGCTGTAAGCTTGGATGTATGGGTGGCATAATGGATAACAGCTTAGAATTGGTAATCAAAGAGTTCATTTGCAATTCCAGTTCAGTTCATTTATATGTGAATGTGGTTGAGAAAGTTATGAATCCACCTCTTCTCCCCTAGCTATAGATTAATTAGTAGGACTTGTATCAGTAAATCATTATTATCTCCCCAAAATACTTGCAATCTAGAAATCTTTTCTGGCTGTAAATAACCTGCAAAGCCATAAAAGTCAAGTCAATCAAAAGCACACTAAACAAGGTAATCCTATAGCTAATTGATTGTGTTGTAAGCACATTATTATTATTATAGTGGTTCTTTGTTAAGCATGCAACTTTTGTAAAGTAGTAACAAGTTTCTCAGTTCACTCCCCCATTTTGTTTTGTAAATATATTCAAATATCTTCAATAGTTATTATAGTTAAATGTGCCTATGATAATGTTTTTGTTGAACTAGGCCAAGTTTTACTTAGGGATCAAGTTTATTCTAAGTCTTGCAAGATCAGTTTACTAACCTGTGTACTATCACATGAAGTTCTGGAAACCTGTTGAATCAAAGAAATTTTTAAAAATTATATCTTTTATCAAATCTCATGTTGTAGGACGCTCAGTGCATTGTGGCTTCCAGAAAACTTGAAATTACGCCATCAGGATTTTTATAATGCTTATGACCTGCAGGAAGTCGATAAATTGGCAGTTTTAGGTAAGTTTCTGTTAATTTACAAACCTTTACTATGCACAGTGTTTGCTTGTTCTTATTGAACAATTATTAACTTTATCTGTTTGTTTGATGAAGGATTAAGTAGGGCATTGATCAGTTGGATGTTGAAAGTTAGTCCATGATCTACAAGGGAGAAAAAGATTGATCAATCTGAATTTGGATTTTTATCATTTATCTGTATGATGTAGCTTTGGGCTGGAAGTGCTCAGTCTCCTTTTAGTGATGATGTGAGGAGCTCTCTATTAAAGCAGGAGAGAAGGCCTACTCACTATCTGGGAGAGAGTGCACTCTCTGTGGGGAAGAAGAGGAATATAATTAAGGGCTCACTTTTCCAGATGACCTGACCTGATGCCATGCAACATCCTCTATCTTCATTCTGGAAATTGCTGTGTAACCCTTACTCCTATCAACTCTCCTCTCCTCTCTCTGTTCTCCTTTTTTTCCTCTGTTCTACTAGCTTTGTTTAGTAATATCAACCTTGTGGGTCATTTGGTTTTCTCACCTCCTCTCTGCCACCTCGATTGCTGTGTCCATAGGGTTGATTCATGTTTCTCAAAATCTTACTATATTGGGATTGATGGGGAAGTCCATCGTGGACTTTCTCTCTCTCTCAATATATATATATATATATATATATATATATATATATAATATGTGTGTGTGTGTGTCTTCTAATATGAGACATAAGTATCTGTCTGCTTTCCCCTTTTACTTCCTTAAATTCACAAATTGTTAATCCCACCCTATTTTATTTTCCTGTAGATGGATGATTTTTGGGGGACTTCTACCGGTATAAAATATTTTAATACATTTGAATTTGAGTAAATAAAATTTTCATTTAGCCGTTGCTGAAGAAGCAAGGATTTTCTTGTAGAAATGGCTATTCAGTGGATTTAAATATCAAAATTTTTGTTTTATTTTTTATATTTGGCTCTGTAAATAGAATATAATATTTGCATCAAGAGCTCCACCTTGATCAATTTTAATATTAATGAAATTAATATTAATTAGGTAAATCCCAAAAACCCAATCCTATCTGATCATCCTTTTGTATTTATATATATATATATATATATATATATATATATAGTGTGTGTGTGTGTGTATGTGCATGTGCTGTAGTTAAGAATGACTAATTGTCATCTCACACCTGTAGTAACTTTTGTCTTTTTACATCCCAAGGCAACTTTTTTGAATTGGACTAAATTTTGATTAAATGCACAAAACTGTTAATAAATCTATCAGATTTATTGAATATAAAGAAAAAATGGTTGAATAAAATGTTAATTATTTACTACAAAATAAAGTTCTCTAATACAGGATAGTGATTTGGGAAATTTAGTCACAAATGCTTAAGTAATAATCTACCAGTTGACTCTCCATCAATTCTTCAAAATAATCCCCAGCCAGAACTTGGAAAACTCAATCCTCACAAGGTATACTAAACCAAAAGATTTAGAGGAAGGCAGCAGATCACTTACTGATGAGCTTGTATGAATGGATGGTGGAATGGGGGTAGGGTCCTTAACAAAAGGAGAACACAAGAGCCACACAAGATAGGCAATAATGAGTCTCCACAACTTCCTTTGTCCTGAAGGTGTGTGGCATGTAGAAGAAATGGCTTTTAAAGTATTTCTCTTAATTTATTTTATTTAAATTATTAGTGAAAGTAACAATATTAGTTTTGTTAGTCAGCATTGTAATTTTTTTTTTTTTTTTTAAATAGGCGTTAATATTGCGTTCTCAAACTCCCCTTTTAATTCAGTAACTATGCAGTGCTTTGGAAAATCTATTTTCTGAATTGTTCTCTCATAAGAACAAAAGAAATAAGTTTTTCTTTTGTTCTTATGAATTTCACCTGACAAGTTTGAAGACTGAATTGACTGAAATATTAACAACATACAGGATTCAAAGAAGGAATTTAACAATTTGCCAATTTTGAAGATTTTTACTTTCGTTGTATGAACTCTTTCATCTGTGTTCACTTGTATGTACTCTTTCATCTGTGTTCACTTGTATGTACTCTTTCATCTGTGTTCACTTGTATGTACTCTTTCATCTCTGTGTTCACTTGTATGTACTCTTTCATCTGTGTTCACTTGTATGTACCCTTTCATCTGTGTTCACTTGTATGTACCCTTTCATCTGTGTTCTGGCTTGTATGTGCTCTTTCATCATGTTCTTGTATGTGCTCTTTCATCCGTGTTCACTTGTATGTGCTCTTTCATCCGTGTTCTTGTATGCTCTCTTTCATCCGTGTTCACTTGTATGTGCTCTTTCATCCGTGTTCCTTGTATGTGCTCTTTCATCCGTGTTCTTGTATGTGCTCTTTCATCCGTGTTCACTTGTATGTGCTCTTTCATCCGTGTTCACTTGTATGTACTCTTTCATCCGTGTTCACTTGTATGTGCTCTTTCATCCGTGTTCACTTGTATGTGCTCTTTCATCCGTGTTCACTTGTATGTGCTCTTTCATCCGTGTTCACTTGTATGTGCTCTTTCATCCGTGTTCACTTGTATGTGCTCTTTCATCCGTGTTCACTTGTATGTGCTCTTTCTGTCCGTGTTCCCTTGTATGTGCTCTTTCATCCGTGTTCCTTGTATGTGCTCTTTCATCCGTGTTCACTTGTATGTGCTCTTTCATCCGTGTTCACTTGTATGTGTGCTCTTTCATCCGTGTTCACTCTCTCTCACTCTTTCATCCGTGTTCACTTGTGTCTGCTCTTTTGCTCCGTGTTCCTTGTATGTGCTCTTTCATCCGTGTTCACTTGTATGTGCTCTTTCATCCGTGTTCACTTGTATGTGCTCTTTCATCCGTGTTCACTTGTATGTGCTCTTTCATCCGTGTTCACTTGTATGTGCTCTTTCATCCGTGTTCACTTGTATGTGCTCTTTCATCCGTATTCGCTTGTATGTGCTCTTTCATCCGTGTTCACTTGTATGTACTCTTTCATCCGTGTTCACTTGTATGTACTCTTTCATCCGTGTTCACTTGTATGTGCTCTTTCATCCGTGTTCATATGTGTGCTCTTTCATCATGTTCACTTGTGTGCTCTTTCATCCATTGTTCACTTGTGTACTCTTTCATCCGTGTTCACTTGTATGTGCTCTTTCATCCGTGTTCACTTGTATGTGCTCTTTCATCCGTGTTCACTTGTATGTGCTCTTTCATCCGTGTTCACTTGTATGTGCTCTTTCATCCGTGTTCACTTGTATGTGCTCTTTCATCCGTGTTCACTTGTATGTGCTCTTTCATCCGTGTTCACTTGTATGTGCTCTTTCATCCGTGTTCACTTGTATGTGCTCTTTCATCGTGTTCACTTGTATGTGCTCTTTCATCCGTGTTCATGTATGTGCTCTTTCATCCGTCTGTTTCACTTGTATGTGCTCTTTCATCCGTGTTCACTTGTATGTGCTCTTTCATCCGTGTTCACTTTTGACAGGTATCCAGCCTCCATATATCGATAACACAGATTCAACCACGTCCAAACAACCTGTGGAACGTATGCAGAACTTTATCAGCAATATCCATGACAATGGGTTTGTATATATATATATATATATATATATATTTTTTTTTTTAATGGCTAATACTTAAGAAATTTATTTTTCACCAGTGAATTTCAGAGGACCAGATTTGGTCTTTTCTTTCTTTTACATAACAATCTCAGTTCCAAAAAAGTTTTGTGTGTGTGTGTGTAATTTTGTTTTATAAATTCACTATTTGAGGAATAAAGCTAACATGAATGAAATAAGATATTACAATGTTTCTGTTGTTAATAAGCCTCCACACTTTCGGGAACAGTTATTTTACCTTTTGTTTAGCTTAGTGTGGGTGATGTGCAGCTGGTGTAATGGATAATGGCTCAAAATAATTGGAGAGCTGACTTTGAATTTCAGCTTGGTTTGTTAGATCTATTTACATAAATTTACATTCATACCTTAGGAAAGGTAGGCATCTATCTTCTCTCTTCAGCTATGGGTTAAATGGTAGGACTTTGTGGAAAAAATTTTCTCCAAAAATTGTTAATGCAAAAAAAAATTTTTTTTTTCTTATTGTCCAAAATGTTAAACCATAAGAAGGTAACTCAATCAATTGCTTAGTATTTAGCCAAGTATTTATTTTCCGCGACAAATATGAGGAATGACTCATAAAAAAAAGTATTGTCATTATCTTATTATTCAGACAAGCATCCACACTTACTTTGTGTTTCAGCTGGTGTATTTTCAAACCTTCCTACCATTGTCCAGTTTTGAGATAAAGCCTCATTATTACTTTAAATTGATGTTAAAGTTTTGTAATTTGCTTGAAGCATTGTGTATATTAGGTGTATGATTAAGTCTTGAAGACTGTCACAATGCATTTAGTAAAATAAAGGAAGGTAAAGAAGTTGTTTGGTATTATTTATTTATTTTACATTAATATTTCGAGATCAAAATCTCATCTTCAGAATGGCAGGAGAGCTTGCGTCCGAGTGAGTCCGTGCCTTTCAACGATGTTATTTAATGTGATAGATGTTACTAAGCAGTTTGCAATAATTGAGATTCTGTCCAGTTGGGTCAGCAATCTGTACAAATGATAGAACTACATTATACAATGTCATGTTCTTTTTTTAATATTCTAATTTTAATTTTCTAATAGTGTACTTAAGCTTATTTAATTCTTTACTTTGACAATTTACTTCTGAATATCTCTGTTATTTCACTTTTAATGACTCAATTTCTCAATTTTTTTTTTCTCCTCTTCTGTGGCCAGATATTGAACTCACAACTCTTTGGGTTAAGTCACTGGTGTACTTCAACCAACATTTCAATCAACACTTTTTAAAAATATTAGTACTTTCAATGGTGTTTTAATAGGATATGTTGTGGTTACTAAAATATCTAATACATAAACATTACATAACATAAACATTAAAATATGCTTACAAAATATTTATAAACCAATATGCAATTGTTATTAAATTTCCCCTGATATCGTAAAAGGTTGAGTGAATCACAAACCTGGCAAACGTTGTCCATTTCTGTGCAACTTTATTACTGTTCTTTGCTTTTTGTAACGTTTTCTAATTCCTATTTAACATCATTTCTATTAAACATAGTGATATGCTTTGTTGCATTATGAAGTAATGTCTTTTATATGTCGAGATTACTTGCTCATAGTCACAAGATATCAAATTCAAAAGTATGTGGCTTTGTTGGTGATAAATTATTTTCACTCTAAAACCCCTTTCCCCAAAGATGAAATGTTGCAAGCTTATCATTATTGTTACTATTTCTGTGGCAAGTGTTCTGACGAGCTACATTACTTAGTGTCACATGTCCATACCTTCACAGCTAAGACTTGCCATTCCATATACACTGACAAATCATCACAATTCCCTTTATATTCCATTGGTAAGAATTCAGACAGCTTTTTTCCCCCAAGAACTGCTACTTTGTGGAACAGACTCCCGAGAGGATGCTTCTCCGATCGCTACAATGTTAATCTAAGGTTAACCATTATCTTACCTATATAATCTTCATAAATTGCAGTTCTTGCCTCTTACTCATTCAGTGTTGTTGTTTTTTTGTTTTTTTATAGGCCTTGTATCAGATGGACAATTAGTGTAAGAAGAAAAAGCATGATTTAGATGAAATCAAATTTTTTTGCTCATCCAGTTTGAGGATTCTTTTATCCAAAATTCTTGGGACCATAAGTGCTTCAGTTTTTTTTTTGTAGGAGGTACAAGCTACTTAATTTGCATATAACATCTATAAAATGTTGGAGCTTAGAAATGGGACATGACCAAAAACACAGTATTCCTTTACATTTCATAAAACTACTTATACATATACCCTGAAAGTATTTTCTTATAAAATTTAATAAATTTTGTGTATGGATACAGGTAATGATGCTAGTCATGTAATGCTTACACAAATTTTTACGTAGTGAAATTAAGATTTGACATAAAAATGTTTTTTCTTTTCTGTACATGTACAAAAAATGACTGTTTACAAAAAATATAAATGCAGAACTTTTTCACATTTTGAATAATGTCTTTGAGTATGAAACATCTGGTAAGTAATTCGTGAATGAAGGTGTGACAAATGTAAGTGATGTAGCCAGGCTGGGGAGCCCCCACCCAGGGCAGATGAGGATACTTACAACAGCTGCACATCACTTAGGAACTTTCCCAGTGCTTTCTGAAAATTTCCATTTGTGGCAAATCATGTCAGCACCTAGATAACTTATGGATAAAGGATACACAACTTGTATTTATTTTTATTTTATTTTTTATTTTTATTTTTTCATGACGTTCAGTATTGATTACTCTCAAAGTGAGAAAGTTTGTTAATTTTGGGAGTTTATTTTTCATGGACAGCACCTTTCACCTATAAGGCTTCCATAGCCAAATTCATAGTCAGTTTTCAAATCTATATGGTGATGAATAATCAAGAGGCATTGTCATGTAATTATAATTTTGAGTCTTTCCATTGGGCTTCCATAACCAGTTCATATTGTCCTTGAAAGATAAACTTTTTAGATGTAGGATATGAGTTCAAGTCTCTTTAGAACCTATTTCTTTACTTTGACTTCATACTTCTTTCAACCAAGAACATTGTAAGTAAATCTAAACTTATGGAACTTTGTGTGTGTGTTACCTATAGACTCCGAAATGGCTAAACTGATTTTCTTGAAAATTTACACAGTTGTACTACAAGCGTCTGCGAGTGTTCTTAGCTAGGTTTTGTGTCAAGTTACCCCCAATAAATATTGATAATCGAAAAATTGGGTTAGAGAAGGAGTGGTCTGATTTTAATCAAATTTGATACACTTATAGACAAAGACATAAGAAACGATATTCAGAAGTTTCAAGGTTGCAGTTCTTAAAATAGTGCAGAAAATCGATTATATATATGTATATAATGTGTGTGTGTGTCTCTGTTTATCTGCCTGTATGTCTGTATTTTTTTCAGCCCTTTTATTTTAGTTTTTGCTTCGGGTTTGGCTCTAAGTAGGTATAATTGTAGTTCTTAGTCTCAGCCATGGTACCATTTACTCAGAGGACTTATTTAGCCTTCAAAATTCAGTTTACGATGAAAAAAACTTACTTAATATCGATACCAGGAAATCAAAATTTGACCTACATCCATTCGTTTTTCTTTCAGTCTACGGTTTCACTTTAACAGGAAACAGCTATTGCTTTTTAGTCTTTCGTGCCAATGTCCAAAGAGTCTGAGTTCCAGGACCATGGATTAGTTTTAAAGCTTTCATTACACCCGAGCAATGCCGGGCTATACTGCTAGTTCAAAAATAAGATGAAGACTCATCACAATAATGAAAATAGTTTATATTATAAGTCAAATAATTTAAGGCTTGTTCTTTAAAGAAATAGAAGATAATAAAGGATAGGAAAATTGAAACTTAAAAATAATAAAGCTAGAAAATTCATTCAGGAATCAAAACAAAGATGGCAATGCTAGTTTATGACAATGATTTAGCAATAATTTTTATGAACGGGTATTTTTTTATTTTTTTATTTTAATATACTTGTCTTTGATTTTTATGTGTATTCTTTTTTTTTTTTTTTTTTTCTTCTCTTCCAACATCAAGTTACCACATTCTGGGCAATGCCGGTTTGTGTCTAGGCTATGAATTCTATGCACATTCTCATTTGTCAGCCATGTTTATGAACTATGTCTTGACCAACCTGAACAGCCTACCAGACTACAGAATGAGGCCTGTTATTCGTATCCTTTTGTTAAATTCAAATGCATGTGTTACTTTCTCATGGGAATAAAAAAAAAAAAGAATTAAATCTGCAGTGTTTTTAAAGAAAATTGCCTACAAAAAAAAAAAACTCAAAGGTAAAATTATATTTTCCAAGTTAGTTGGACAATTTTGTCACTTTTTTTTTTTTAACTAGAGATCACTTAATAAATCTAATTTCTTAAAGATCAATCAATTTTTCATACTGCTAAAAGAGTTATGGTCAGTGAAGACATTCTGATATTTCCATTAATCTGCTGATAGAACAAAACCTTTTTGAAAAAAAATTATTTTGATATTGAGTTCATCCCATTTTGGTGACAAGAATGATAAATATTATTTCAAAGTAATGCAATCTTAATTTCTGTCATCTTTCTTACTTTTTATTTATTTATTTTTTTTTTTTTGTGTGTGTGTGTGTGTGTGTGTGTGTGTGTGTGTGTGTGTGAAAAATTACTTCACTGCAATTATTATGGAGCTTTTATTAGTAAACTTGTAAACCATTGTGAGTGAATTTGATTGTATCTCTTATTACTATAGTCTTGTTCCAAACTAAACTTTGTTTGAAATATATATATATATATATTTCTTTTTCTTCCCTCTTTATTTATTTATTTATTTATTTATTTTTTTTTTTTTTTTTGGCAAACTTGGACCTTTTATTCCCATAAGAAAAAAAATTGGTAATTTAGTAATGTTTTTTTTTTTTAAGTGATTAGAATTTAAAAAAAAAAAAAACTAAACATATGAAGTAATTTTAAACTTTTTTTTTTTTTTTTTTTGTTCTTGGGAATTGATAACAAAAATAATGTTATTAGATTGTTTATTTACACTGTTGTTTATTGGAATGGTTAGCAAAACATCAGCTAATTGCCAATTGGTTCAAACTTCATAAAATAGTAAACAAGAATTTCCTTATAGTTCGTTCACATATTTTAATAATTTAGTAAATGTTTGTATAAAACATTTTCAGATTTCTTTATAAACTGGTAAATAAATATTTCATTGCAGGCACAAAGGATTAAGTTTGCCATCTTTTTTCTTGATAACAGTATCAAAAATTTATCTGAGAAAATAAAGTCTCAAGATTAATTTAAAAAAAACTTAATTGTTAATTATAAATCTATTAGGTAAACAAATAAGTTTTTTGCAACCCCTTGATATTTTTGGAAACTTGTATCACACCTTGTTCTAGATTGATATATGTGTGCAGATATTTATGACAAAGTTCTCGACCTGATCAAGTAAGGATTCCAGAATAAATTGTCTGATCATTTGACAAAAATTTTTGAAAATGGGTCAAGTTGAAAAATCTTAATGCAAGCATTTCATACACTACCACAAACCTTCAGTTCATCACTAGCATTTCCTTTTACAAGGAATCCTTTTTGCATGACTCGCTACTTGTTAGAAACCTTCTGAACCACTTTTGTCATTATCTTACACTTTCTCAAAGTGTGTATATAGTCTGATTTTTATTCCAAGTTAAAGTTATCAACTATGTCAATTTTACATCTTATGATTGTAAGTATGCATTTTTGATGGGGTGATAGCACTCTTTAGGGTCCCAGTTATGGGCAAATAGTTCTTTGACCCGAGTTTTGGTTTAACTATGAAAGTATAAAAATAGATTTTTTATAGTAAAAATAGTAGCAATACATTTGACTCTCAATAAAAATCCTTTTTAAAAAAAATAAATTGAAACTTGATCTACAAACTGATTTCTTACAAAGAATACATTCCATTCATACAAACATATCCTAAAAATCTTGTTGGCATTAAATAACCCATTTGGGTTGATATGCCATAAAACAAAATAAATCTAAACCTATTCACTTTTGAAAGTTATTTGAGAGTCAATATTTACCTTTCTTTTCACAGAGATACATTCATGGGGACCCAGACAATATTTCTGTGTGCTATCGTAACAAAAGTTATTTGGTAATACCTGTATGCCACTGCCTGGCCGGTCGCTGTTGGTTTCAATCCAGATAGCTGGTCGTAGATTGACTCTGTCACGGTGATCTCCCTTGTCCCACGTTGTGTTGATTAATCACAAGGTAGTCACGCGAGTTCTTCACTAGCTGTCTCTCTGTCGAACAAAACCAAACCGGGAAGTGTGCACACAATTGAGTAATAAAAGAAAGAAATATAGCACCAAGAAAAATAAGTGGACCAACGTCTGAAGTGTTGCGAAATAATGTCCTTATATACAGAATATACACAATAGTCTCTTGAATAATTCCCAATCCCTGCTTCTATCAAACTGGTAATTGAACAGACGTTTCTTAAGTAAATCAAATTATTCTTCTAAGTAATAACGAGAAATCTGGCTGGCCACAGCTTGCTGCTTTGAACAGAGTTCTAAGTTCGCTATAAGTCTAGTCAACTTGTTGCTTGTTTTCCGGAATGTTACGGAAATTGTCAAAGTGCTGGGTTACTCTCTTTCAGTTAGTAATTTCAAACTTGTCTGCAAATTCTCTTCTTGTCTGTCTCTTAACTCTGGTTGGTTGATTGGCGACAGGCTTCTCTACGGTCAGCACCCAACGACATGGCAATCTTCTCTCTGTCTCTTTACTTCTTCAGCTGGGAACTGTCTTTGGTCATTACATCTCTGGACTGGGAAATCGAACTCTCTGCCACTCAAGCTGCAACTCCTGTCAATCTCTGCAATTCTGACTTCGACTTCAAACTCCGACTTCAACTGCAACTGAAAACTACATTCAGTTGTTGATCTCAAAAAATTAATTCTGACTGGACTGTGCTCTGACTTGAACTTCAACTCAAAAGCTTTGTCTGCAAAATCACTTCTCTTCTGTCTTTAACTCAGGTTGGCCAGTAGGCTCTGTGGTTGGCACCCAACAACATGGCGCCTATCTCTGCCATTACATCTTTGGGACTTTCTCCGATCCAACTCATTTTGGTCCCTCGGGACCCTGTATTTATGCCCATGCCATGGTGTGGGGTTGACGGTCACTGGGTGTCTAATACCCCGTATCGGCGACCAATAGGATGCTGGGGTTAGCTGCTACTCATTGTTGCCTCTGGTTTACCCAATGGGATTTGTCTTCTTTCCATGATGTCAATTGTTAGTTGTCGCCCCCTTTCGGGGCTTGTTAACAAGACCAATGGGATTTCTCTCAATCTTATGATGTCATCTTCCCATACTCCTTTTCTGGGCTGGACTTAACCGAATTTTCTTTCTCGCGAAACAATTTTGGAGATTTTTTTTTTTTTTTATTAACCTTTTTGAACTGACTTTGCCCAAAATATGTTACCCAGATAATAATTTCTCCGCATCTGTGTTTTTAATATCCATTTTCTGAGTCACCTATATTTTCAGCGGACAAGAATGCCTTCATTATCTATCTTACCCTGATGTCAGTGAAAATACCTTTTCTGTAAATTACTTGACTTGGAATCAAAACATTTGTTATCTCAATTCTTTTCACAATTCATGCTAGCAAAACAGACACAAAATGAAATCTCCTTTTCTGTTACCCAGAAAAAAATAACAATTCTATCTTTCCCCTTATGTTTAGAATGACAATTGCTAGCCTTTCTGGGTGGGCCAAAATCGAAATCTATTGCCTCCGTGGCATTGAAACAAATTTAAGTCTTTTCTTTCTTTTTTCTTCTTTCTCTGGTCTTCTTTTTTTATTCTTTTGCCGGCAAAAAAAAAAAAAATAACAATTGAATCTATCTTTCTTTTAGGTTTAGAATGACACTTGTTAGCCTTTATAGGTAGGCTGAAATCATGACATTAAACAAATCCATTTCTCTTTTCTTCCTCTTCTTCTTTCCCTGGTTTAAAATAACAACCGAGAAATACCATCTGATATCTTTCGCTTTTGTTTTTCTTTTCCTCTGCTCCTATTCTGAGAATAAAGATAATGTCTTTTAGTACATTCTCCTAACTTATAATAGTAATTAGATTTTCTAGTTATAGTTAATAATTAGTTAATAAAATTAATCACCTCCGTTTTCCTTTGCTCTTATTCGGAAGATAAAGAAAATTTCTCTTAGTATGTTCTGTTATGATCTATAATAATAATTAGATTTTCCAGTTATGGTTATTAATTAATAAAATTAATTATTTCCGATCCGCTACAAAATTTTGTTATACCTGTAGGTTTGATGTTAAAAGGTTTTAATAATTTTTTTTATAATGCTAGAAAAAATAAACATTAAAAGTTTTACCTGATTATGTATGCATTGTTATTTGTGCCTTAACTGTGTCTCAGGTGTATTTATGAAGCCCTATGTCCAGCATTGTCCTCGAGAATACTTTGCGACCGCTGTCCTTCCATTGCTTTCCAAGCTCTGTCCATATATGTATCAGGTGATTTTTTTTTTTTTTTTTTTTTTTTTTTAATCGTTTTTTTTTCTTGGCCACTTCATGTTTTTATTTTATTTTTATTTTTTTTTCCTATTCTATTTCTAAACTTGATACTGTTCAGAGTGTGGTGGATAAATTGTCTAAAATTTGTCAAAATGAAAATAACACTGAGATCTCATTTTAACATATATTTACCAAAAGTACACAATAATATCTTGAAATACTAAATAGTAAATTTATTCAATAAAATTTCTATTGGATTCAACCATGGCCTCCAGATAACTTCAGAATCTTCTGCAACTTTTATAGGTGGTTTCTTTGTTGGTGATTGCTGCTATAATCCTTGCCTTCAGTTCATCTTTTGTGTTATAAATAGTTTTGTTGGTCTATTGCTCAACTGCACCCCACACATAATAATCAAGAGGTTTGCAGTCTGAGAAGTTAGATGGCCAGATGTAAGGTGATGTGATCACAGAAATTGCCTGGCATTTATGACTGTGTTTTCCTGATTATGTGGCATGGTGCAGAGTGCTGTTGCCAAACATAGGATCTTCTAGCAACTACTTTCTTGACCCAGTGCAGCCCTATCTCCTCAAAGCACTTGATATAGGCCTCCATGTCAAGTCTGAGGCCTCCAAATTCAGGAGTTATCTGAATTGCTGTTCCTTTGTGATGACTATAAAACACATCCAACTCTTTTGGAATCCTCTGCACTGTCCTTGGATTAACACCCAGACACTCCCCAGTGAAGAACTTCTGGTGAGAATGCATGCTGTTTCCAAACTCTTGGCAGAGTGAATTGTCTTGATGCTCTTTTTCTCACAGATGGTGCCAAACTGACGTCACCTTACCATACTGTATAGTTGACAAAATAACAAAAACAAATGCACATGTGTGAAATTAAAAATATATAATGTTGACAATTTCTCCATCGCACCCTGTATATCTAGTGATTGTCAGATCTGTAATATAATTTTCAGAACCAAGACAGGAAATAAGATATAAATCCTTAACAAGAGCAATCATTTATTTTCACCTATGACATTAGATACTTAAACTCTGTTACAAAAATGTTTTCATTATTTTTATTCAAGTAGAAATACAGAACTCACAATGTGTTTTTTTTTCTCCCCAATATTTTTGTTTTTAATTTTATATGCTAGTATATATAAAAGCGAGCACCATATTGTAGCAAATTATTTTAATACTTGAATGCAATCTTAAGTGTGTTGTTTTAGTTTGAAGCTTGCATTCAAGCAGGTAACTCTGTTGCCACTCAGTTTTAGCCTCAGCATCCACTATTGACATATGCTCTTTTCCCAATATTGAGCATTTTTACTCATGACTATAACATTACATAAAGCTATATATATATATATATATATATATAGAGAGAGAGAGAGAGAGGGGGCAAACATTGTGTCTGTTTATTTTTAATACAATTTGTTAATACTCACGGATATTTCACGTATAATGTTGGTTTTATATAACACATCAGTTGGTGGGGAGGAGTTATTACAGATAATTAAATTAGTAGTATTGTATTTTTATAATATATTATTAATTTTAATTTTGTATTAGGATCAACAGGTGATATATTTGTATGAATGAGATTAGTCTTTTTATTTATTTATTTATTTATTTTTTTTGCATTCTGTTTGTAGAAAAGTTTGATATGTTTAGGGTCTTTTGTGGAAGTACCATATTATGTTTGTTGTGTATTGAGGTTTTTGAAATATCGTCTTTATCTACTATGTGATGTGGGAAGTCATTATTAATGAGTCTGCTTAATATTTTTTAGTTCAGACTAAATATCCTAATAAAAAATTTAAGTTAATAATATACTATAAAAAATACAATACTACTAATTTAATTATCTGTAATAACTCCTCCCCAACAACTGATGTGTCACGTAAAACCAACATTATATATGAAAGATTATCCGTGAGTATGAAAGGATTTTATTAAAAATAAGCAGGCACAATGTTTGCAATTTAATACTAAAAGAAAATTTGCTGCCTAAATACACACACACACACATATATTATAGTCATCCGCAGACAGATCTGTTTCGCTGTATCACAGCTCATCAGTACGGTTAGACTCCGATCACTTCCTAACCCAGGATCGAAACCCAACTGAATTAGCATCAGTCTGCGATTCTACCTCTAGGCCACGAGCATCCGGTAGAAGGCAAACTTTTTAGCGCATATAAACACGCCCAATAGCTAGAGTGCTCTAATTCATTATTGAATGAGCGATGCGTATATGCTGGAGTAGCTACTGTTTACAAAGCCACCCACTTTTCTAGAGTGTTCAATCAGGGTGTGAGAGTGTAAATACTATAGTCATCCGCAGACAGATCTGTTTCGCTGTGTCACAGCTCATCAGTATGGTTAGACTCCGATTGCTTCCTAACCCAGGATCGAAACCCGACCGAATCGGCGATTCTACCCCTCACACACAAATTCCATTTATTTTAAATGCCATATATAATTTTTTAAAATCAAAATAACTGTGATCCCAATATAATATGTAGCTATGCCAACAACCAGATATGTTTATTAAAATGTAAATTACACAAGAGTTAGTTTATACTCAGCACTTGAACATTGCATTGTGCATGAAATTTCGTTGTGTTGTTAGTGAGGGATAATACCTATATTTATATATAATAGCTCTGTTGTATTACATTGAGCACTTTTCTATTAACACAAATGTTATAATTGTATTTACGTGTGTGTGTGTGCATATAGAACATTTATGTGAGTAGGCATTTCTACCTTGAATTAAAATGTGTACACTTTGCTTCAGATCAAAGTGTATTAGCTGAACAGTGTGCATGTTTGTTTCAAATGTAAATAAATCTACTGTGTTTGATAAAAGCTTTTAGTTTAAACATTGCATTTTCTTTTTGCAGAGGTTGAGTAAAAGGTGGGAACAGATTAATGAACGCTGTCAAGACAGGTAAGCACATCGGAATTATTTGAAAACTTTCATTGCAGTTTGTCTCTGATTAATCCCCCAACCTAGAAGCCATTAATTAGATTAGATGACTGTGGATCTCAGATACTCAGTCTTCCAAATTGAGGACCTTTCAGTCTGAAGTTTTCTCTGCTTCTGTCAAAATAGTTACCACTTATTGCTTTAGACATGATGGAATCTATCAAGAAAAACTATTAATAGCATTTATGATACCACTAAGTTAGATAAGAAAAGAAAATAATAGCCAGAATATATAAAAGAAGTATTTACTTTATTATGTAAGCATTAAAATTATTTAAGTAAAAGAAAAAATAAAATACAATATAAAGACAGTGAATTTCTTTATATAAGTAAATTGGAAAGCTTCCAACAAATCACTTCTGTCTTTTTATAGTTTCTTGTTTTGAGTGAGCCAAAACAGCCTGGAATTTTTTTTTTTTTTTTTTTTTTAACCAATAAAAGGAAGCCAATTTTTTTGAATGAATCTTACATCTCAGTGGTCCAAACAACTCTGAGTAATGGTTAGTCAGTTAATTGCCATACGTGATACATGCTTGGGTGATCATATCTCTTTCAAAACATGGCTGACTAGGCAAAGGATTTTCTTGCTGTAGATTGCCATTTCTTTCTGCAGCTATAGAACCCAATCTGTCCTGCTATTCAACCCATAGCTTGGAGGAGAAAAGGTGGATTAATACCTTTCCCAAGGGTATTTGTGCATAAGTGAGTGAAACGAATTCAACTGGAATTTGAACTGGGATCTCCAATTTTTCATTCCAAGCTGATGTCCATTACACCACAACACGCATCCCTTAGTAATGGTAATAACTGAAAATTGTAGGCAGTGAAAAAAGAAAAAAAAATAGTGGTTTCCATATAAAAATTGTGTACTTGATGATGGTTGTATAATGGATTGCCTGAAATTTGGTAGCAACTAAATGAAAATAAAGAATGGGTTCATTTATCCAAATAACTACTTGGAAAAAAATTATTTGTTGCATATTCTGACTTGGATATATATTTATTTTTTTCCTGGAAATATCAATCCTCATAAATCTTTTATGAATATTTCTTTCATCCTTATTTTAGTTGCTTTTAATCACTATTACTCAGGGTGTCTGTAATTTGTGGAACTAATGCTGATAAAATATTCCTTCATTTGGTCTGACAAACATTTTTTTCTATGCTATACTTTATTATTTGAAGAAAAAAAAATTTTTGTTCACAATATACACCTCATAGGGGCTAACGGCTGAAAAATGGATTAATCAACATATCGTGTTAACATTACAAGAAAGGGGTTCAGTTGCCAAAAAAATCTTTGGAATGTTAATGACTTTTCTCAGTGCAGCATTATGACTATAGAACAATGAGTAAAAAGAAGAAAGGTTTTTTTGGGGTTGGAAGTTATTTAGAATCTCATTGGACTTTGTATTTGTCTCTTCTATTAAGACCCAGAAGTGATGCTGGTAAGTTTTATTGTAATCACCTTTAGTAGTTAAAAGAGGTAGGCCATCACCCAGGGCATTGTAAACAAGAAAGGGCTGAGTAACTGAAGGCCAAGGTGGTGATGGAAAAGGAGAGTATGGGTGTTGAGCAGGAAAATGAGTGGCAGTTTCAATAGCATCACCAGGTATAAAATAAAGGATAGAGTAGCCAATGAGCCTTGAATTAATAAGTCTTGCTTTTTTGTGAAATTATGAGGGAGAGGATTAAAAAAAAATATCTGCTCTCTTGTATAAAGATATGTTATTGTGAATGTGCAGATAATTTTTTTTTCTTACTTACCCTCGTACATTTTGAGAGGCTTATTCTAAAAGTAGAAATCAAAACTTATTGTGGACAACAGCCCAAAACATGGTTCATTTGTGAGTGACCCACAGTAAACTGGAGTTACAGTTCAAGTAAGAAAATATTTTTTGTAACTTGGTCTAACTAGAAAATAGTTTGTTATATATATATATATATATATATATATATATATATATATATATTAGTCATTCACACATAAGCCTGCTGTATCACAGCTCATCAGTGTGGCTAGGCTTCTACTTGCTTCCAGCTGGGATCAAAACTCAACTGATTTGGTGTTAAACATCCAATTAAATTTGTTTCTCCCCTCTCAAAAAATGCTTACTGTAAATAAACTTAAATTTGACATATTAGCGATACCGGATAGCCTATAGACTTGTTTTTATCCTTGGACCTTTTTTGTCTTTGGACGTTTTGACTTGTAACCAATAAAAATAGACCCAGAAGGAAATTAATATTGCTGAAACACTTTGGCAATGGACACTTTCATTGTATTGGTAGAGCAAAAGTTATCAAATCTGGTCTTGTTGTTTGTAAAGCATAATGGTCCTACATACAAAGAATGACTTTATGTCCACTAAGCTATCTAATACAATAGCTACACAAACATTAAAACATCCCTACAAAATATTTATGAAGTAATAACATGCAATAAAGTTGATTACATCTTAAGACATACCAATTAAACAGTACAATACAAAACCATAGAATGCAAATCAGAAATGTTTTTTTTTTTTTTTTTTTTTTTTTTTTATTAATCATAATTTAGGTAGATAGCATCAAAATATTGTGTGGACATAGTATGTATTAGTTCTACTACATTATATATTAGGGCCAATTAGAAATACATGTAATTCTGGAGTTGGTTTCTTACAAAAAAAGTATAAAGAAAGAAACTAAAAAATACCACCAAGGTCCACATCACTCTAGCTGCTGATGTTCAAAACCTTATTCACGTCTACATGCTAATGCAATGCTCAACTCAGCACTGACCAAACTACAAAGAAACTGCCTCAGACTACTGTGCCACCATCTACAGTAAAGACTAAATTCTACCTATTTCCTTTGTCCACGCTATTACTATCCACACATGCTCTTTCATGCAAACCACACATAACCACATTTCACTCTTCTCACATATGTATGTGTTATAGTGGAACATGCTGCCATCCCCAAGAATAGAATGCTCTACTTTATAAAAGACGGTAATGAACGGTACGAATGAAAAAGGTTTTAGGCGAAGGCATTCACTATTTGATAGTTGATTCCGCTCCGACCCGTGGCTTGCCTATATGTGTATTATTGTTAATTGTACCTTAGTACAATAAATCTGTATTTCTTATTCCTGGTTTGGAGTTCCATTCTTCAACTGATCATTTTATACTGTATTCCTTTTTGGGATATATCAGTATGCAATACAGTTTATATTCTATCCAAGAACGTGATACATGTAACCAACTTCTTGTATATAAAATTAATGCTATTTGTTAATACTGCATTGAATTTTCCTACTGAATTTTATTCTTTCAATGAAAATCATGGGATTATTCTAAAGGGTCAAATTACAATCAGTCCTGCAACAATTATTTTAATCTATTGTATTGAATTGCGACACTCCAAATTTTGACATTTAACAAAACTTAATGTTTAATGTAGACTAGTTAACTCTTTAAAAAAAAAAAAAAAAATCCAAAACTTTTTTTAACCTTTAAGAAAGATCTGCATATTTTTGGCATCTCACCATTAGTTGTAGGATAGTTCAAAAGATAGTTGCATTAAATTTGTATTCTGATTGGGGGATAGTGTCTGCCCCATACTGATGCTTTTGTGGGAAAAGGCTTGAATCTATTTCTCCCTGTGCTTTTCTCCTGTTGTGTGATATCTCTATGAAATAAGATTTAGGAAACCACTCTCTTAACTCCAACGAATTATTGTAATGTCCAATGGAATTGACTTTTGCTTTTTTTAGTTCCAGTGTGGACGAAGATAAAGAAGTGTTGGAAGATCAGTTAACACGGCAACTGACAAGAGAATACTTGGAACTTTTAGGTAAGTTTCTAAAAGAGAAATCAATTGTCTTTCTTTTTTTGATGTTCTTGTACCATTAGCTTCTTTCCTTGTGAGAAGCTGAAATCTTTCCTCAAGTAAATAGATTCAAATCTTTGATTGTTATAGATTTTTTGTTACACTGATAGGGGATAATTTGTTTGTAGTGTTTCTTTTTCTTTCCTGCAAAAATCTACATACTCTGGATTTCAATACCTAATTCAGGGTTTGAACCTGCAACTACTAGGTCACAGCAACATTTGATGTATGATATAGACAATACTTACATCCATTATGCCTGTGTCTCATTGCATATTTCTAGAGACTTTAAAATCAAATAATTTTGATATTTAGTTAGTTTGATAATTTGATTTTCGAGATTAGGGAATGTCTGTATACTTTGACTTAATTGATTTACTGAAGCTGTTGTGGCATACTAGTTATAGGCGTCTGTTAATAAAGTGTTTTCATCATCTAGTGGTTGTAGGATCAATTCCTAGATCTGGTAGTGAAAATCCATATGCTCTGTTTCAGTAGAGTAAACAACAAACAATATCACAGGGATAAAAATAACACAAAAAACCATGCTGATTAGTATTGTCTAAAAATAATGGATACCTGAATATTGCCAGAGGGTATTTGACTGAAGCATTAATTGTAGCAAAAATTCAAACAAATTCTACAATTAAAAACTTGTCAGCATACTTCAAAATCTAGAAAATAAAAATCTGAATTTTTTTTTTCTTCATCAAGGTTTCCTTGGTAGATCAGACAATAATATAGACAAGAGGAAAATTTAGTTAACATGTTTCGTCCTCTTGTGTAAAAGGCAAATATAAGGATTTTATTTTGCAACAAGTATTTATGAACAAAAATAAAAATGTGTTAAATGGTTGGATACTTTCCGGACATGCTTTGTGCACAAGACAGACATATTTACAAATATTATGAATTATTAATTATGTCTATCTTACACAATTTGTATAAGATAGACATTCTCTATTTTTACAGTTATGTGTATGAACAGTTTCAGAAGTTTTAAACAATAAAACTTTACTATACATTAGCCCCCACCTTTTCCTTTGCCTTTTAACCTATTCATGTTACCTATGATCTCACATCAGTAGGGTTTATTCAACAAATATATTAAAACTTTCATTCACACTATGATTATTTATTTATATATATATATATGCTGTTAAATATAAGAGACAATGAATGTCTATTATGTTTAATCATGAGCCGTTCTAAACAACCCACACTTAATAAAATCACATTTAAATCTGGTCATAATACATTACATTTTATTTAAATATATGGTTCTGTTATCATTTCAAGCTCTCACGCAGTGTGACGTCATAGAACCACATTACAAATTTACGAACAGCATCTGCTATTTTTGGTCACTGTTGCCGTTGCTTAGTGGAGTTTTATGTCAACACAAAATAATAATCATTGCTGATGGTGGATGTTTTTGTGTTACACTCTCTGAAGATGGCTCATGTGAGCCGAAAGCTTAGAACCAACTTAATAAAACATTATCCAAATGTTGGAGAATTTTGTCTTTATTTTCAACTGAAATTAAAGCCAAAATACAATGTTTAGAAAGGCTCATGATTAAACATAATAGACATTCATTGTCTCTTATTTTTAAGAGTATATGTTTAGAAAATTATCTGCTGCCTTGATACACTATATATATATATATATATATATATATAGTGATGATCATCCACGTATACTGTCTTAATATGTATAGGAAAGAATATTAATAAAAAGTTTTGAATTTAAAAACGTACTTTTTTAAACAGTATTTGTTTATTTTTATAGTGTTTTATGTGTGTGAAACAACAATCATTAATACTCAATTGTTAGTTGCAAATATTGAGGACTAGTTTCTATTTTTCTTTTCTATTATTATTTGGGTGGGGTGACTGCATCAAACTCCCAGCACTAAGACTGCAACCCAAGTTTCTGTTCCAAGTTTCAATTGCCTTAGGCATATATATTGCCATTATGCAGGATGCTATTTCACCATATGCTATCTTCTCTTTGAATAGTGACACACAATAAGGCATTTACTGTTCATAATGCTTTTTCTTTTTCTTTTTTTTTAACCAAAGATATTATCAGTTCACTGTACAAGTCCTACTGATACCATTTAATGCCATACTACCTGCCACATGGTTGGGTCATTGGTAACTAAACCAGTTCTTTTACCAGGTTTTTCTGGTGAGGAAGGTGGCTACATACCCAACGAGATTAAAACAAAGCCTGTCAAAGGGTGAATAAATCCTTGATCTCATACTAGACTATGCTATTGTCTGCAGCCGATGCAGTGAGGGCACAGCATCACAGAGCAAAGGGCTTCCTAGACTGAAGTCTAATGGGTTGGTTTCTCTGTTGAAATCAATGACTCCATGACCAAGGTAACCCTTAAAGTTAGGAGACATTGACTGTAGTTTGACCTGAAGAGGGATGGACTCTATCAGGTCTACTTGCCCAAGACACACTGCAAATGAATAACCACTCTGGCTTTCAACCAAGATATGTGAAGGAAATTGATTAGGTGGTCAATTGATCAGTTATCCTTCAATTAGTCCCAGTGATAAGACTAAATGATAATTAAAACCTTAGAAGAGGGATTTGAAAACTTTTTAATAGGATTACCTTCTTCAGAATTTTAGTAATGCTGCAGGTGAAATGCTTCATGGGGTCTGGGACACACCATGAAATTTAATATTCTTAGTTCCTCACCTATCTCTGCACAACAAAGGATTTTTTTTTCCCCTTCTAAAAGATCTCGACTTATCCCTTTGGGAATTTCCCTCTTATGAGAAGACTGTTTTTAAAAATTGTTTGTCTGCATTTGCTAATACCAAGCCAAGATTCATCACTGGCAATGTGAATGTTCATATTGTTTTTTCACCTGCTGTGTCCCAGGCTCAAAACAAACTTTTTTTTTTTTTTTTTTTTTTTTTTTTTTTGTGTGTGTGTGCGTGTTTTTCCAATTGTTACTGTAATAATGTGGATGTAGGATGTGCGTTGTGGTACAGTGGACATCGGCTCGGAACGAGAAACCAGGGAGCCGCGTTCGAATTCCAGTTGAATCCATTGTATTCACTTACGCGCAAATACCCTTGGTAAAGGTATTAATCTGTCTCTTCCTTCCAGTTATGGGTTAAATAGCAGGACAGATTGGGTTCTATAGCCTTGGTCGGCAAACAGTCTACCGCAGAAAGCAATGGCAACCTACTGCGGGATAATATTCTGCCCAGTCAGTCATGTCTCTTTCGAGACATGATCACCCAAACGTGTATCACGTATGGCACTTAACTGACTGACTGACTGTAATAATAAAAACACCATTAAAATGTTCAGGAAATATGCATTTTAATCTATTCAAACTTTGAGCTACATTCCCTGCAGCCATTAATCCAATATGTTTTTAATGCAAGTAATACAGGATGTGCATTATGCTGTAATTGATATCAGATCAGAATGAGAAATTGGAGAATTGAGTTTAAATTGCAGTCATGTTTGTTACATTCACTTATGCACAAATACATTTGCGAAAGGTGTGAATCCATCTCTTCTTTCTCCATCTATGGGTTGACTAGAAGGACAAACTGGGTTCTATAGCTTTGATTAGCAATCAGCCTACTGCAGCAAAAATGGTACTGTGGGAAAATCTTTGGCTTAGTCATAAATCGAATGAGACATGACTGCCTAAGCGTTTATCATCTATTAATCATTGGACAAAATTCGACTTTATTCATCAACATAGTCTCTTTCTAGAGTGATACATTGATTCTTATGTTTCTTATCAATTCGATGCCTTTTTTTGTTGTCCAATCTGTCTTTAGCCTCAAAATCCGTCTCAGTTTCCAATATCACTTTTTCATTGGAGCCAAATCTCTTTCCCTGGAGCATTTTTTTGAGGTCTGCAAAAAGTCAGTAGTTGCTGGGAGCCATATCTGGAGAATAGGGTGGATGTGGAAGCAATTCAAAGTGCAATTCATGTAGTTTTGCCATCATTGCGATTGACTTCTGACATGATGTATTATCTTGGTTAAAGATCACTTCTTCATTTGTGGCTGTTTTCTGGTAATTTTTTGTTATGATACCTTTCCACGAGAAATGGACTTGTCCTCTTGCTACATATAGATTACCTGCATGACTTCCAGAGAGCAGTTAAAGAGTAGCAGTTACAGGCAGTCAAGTACAGCAGTTAATGAGAGCAGTTAACAAGAGCTACTAGTCAGGCAGCATAATAATACCTTCGGACTTGCTTATTTCTATATTACTTATAATTAACACTTCTTTGAATATCTTGTTTCTTGTTATACTAATACACTGTTTGAACCTACCTTCTTGTTCCGTGTCTTACATCCGGCACAGACTGGTCACTACAACTTTTCTCCACACATTTCTTCCTTCAAATGCACCAATAATGCTATATAATATATGTTATTGATGGTTCTTCCTTTCTCAAGGTAATCGATGAACAAAATAACTTGCACGTCCCAAAATACGAAGACCAAAATCTTGCCTCCTGATGTTTGCGTCTTTGGTTACTTTGGACAGCTTTCACCTGCTGTTGTCCATTCAACTGACTGCTGATTTAACTCTGGAGTGAGGTGGTGGATTCATGTTTCATCCATTGTCATATATTTATGCAAAAACTTCTTATTGAAACAGCTGCAAACAATGCTCTGACTTGTCAACAGGCTGTTGTTTTTGATTGACTGTGAGCAAACGTTGCACTCATTTTGAACACAGCTTTCTCATTGACAAATGTTCATGCAAAATGGTAAATACACTGCCTTCTGATATGTTCACCTCCTCTGCTATCTCACGCAACTTCAATTTACAATTGGCCAAAATGAGTTTGTGGATTTTTTTTTGTTTTCTAGGACAACTGCCAATTTTGGGCAACCTGAGCATTCAGCTTTATTTGTGTCTGTACAACCACATTTAAAATCGGCATACCACCTCTTAACCATTGTTTTTGACGGAGCAGAGTCCGAATAACACTTATCAAGCCATTGCTTTGCTTGAACAATATTTTTTCCCATCAGAAAGCAATGCTTAATAAACATATGACATTCAGATTTGTTTGTTTTGAAAATTTGCAACAGTAGCTTCACTTAACTGTAATTTGTAAACTAATAATCTGATTGGGCCCAAATTTTGATGCCATTTGAAGGTTAGTACTTCATAAAAATCATAGATTTTTATTAGTGGTGCCATCTATTTGTCAGGCCTAGGACTTATTGATTGATGTTAGATTAACAAAAATATTGAAGTTAAATCTTCAAAAACCAATTTTACTGTAATTTTTATAAAAATCACAACTTAATTCGTAATTGAGCTCAATTGTTTAAATAAAAATACACAGAAATATTTTTGTCAATTTTAAGCATGTTCAGAACTGTCATAATACTTAAAAAAAAAAAAAAAAAAAAAAAAGTGCTCATTTTCTATATTAAGAATATTAGAGAATTTCAAAGATTCAATTTTTAAAGTCTTTATTTTTAAAAAAAATTGCAGTTTACCTAACTCATGCCATAACTAAATTTTCTCTTCATTTTTAAAGTTCTCCCTTGTATTTTCAAATTAGTTTATGAGAGAAAGCATGACACAAATGTTTGTTAACGACCCATTCAAGACTTTTTTTAAAGAAACTTAAAGAAAATATATTTTTCTTTGTTTAAAATCAGTTCTTCCAATTAGATTCCACTTTTCTTTTCAAATTTAGATATAAATACTATATCTAAATTTAAGTCCTTCAACATTCATTTTTTAATTTTGGTCTCATTCAGCAGTATACAAAAATAAAAAAGCACATCAGTTTCTCTTTTTGTGTGTGTGTGTGTGTGTGTGTGTGTGCATGCTCCATTTATTTAAAAAGCCAACCACAATTGGTGTGACGTAATAACTCATATTTTAAGTAATCACTTGCATTTAGAATAAGTTATAAATATAACAGAATTCTAATTAAAAGTAAAAAAATTTCATATCGTCTCAGGAACAACATGAACCCTGGTCATGTTACTTTATTGCAAGTATTTGAGTGGATTTACTATAATAAAAATGGGAGGAATCATAACAGTTAATGTCATTTGCCTGTTAACTGGCTTCATCAAAAGCATTTGATTGAATTTTCATTTCACTTGACAAGTTCACTTCACAAAACATTAAAATTTAAAGGAAGATAACTTGTATCTGCCTTTTTAAATCATGCATAATCTAAAAATTGCAATCGTTAATTCAGTTGTTTATGATGATGATGAATGACTTTTTCTCCATAATAAATCTTCATTCATATAATAATGTTGTTTTAATATTTTGGTCTTATTCTAGAAATATTTTAAAAATTGGTAAGAAATTGATTGAACCCATTCAAATTAATTTATCCTATCCAAAATACATGGGTAAAAATTTAGAAATGTCTTTTGAATTAATTCATATTACTCTTTTTAATATATATTTTATTTAATCATTTTTTGTTCTTTATCTTTTTGTTGTATATAGATTAATATGCAATTAAACCATTATTTTCATTACCTAACAAAAATGATAATCAATTTCATGACTTTAACTGATTTCAACATAAAATAATCCTCTTAAACAAACCAATTGTCATTCATTATTGTAAATAAGCAAAATCAAATTAACTTTGAAATTTTAAGAAAATTACTATTTAAATATAAAAGCTATCTCCCTTTAATTTTTTTTTGTGTGTGGGAAGTGAAAGCTTCTTGAATCCTGGTTTCAGACAAATGACATTAACTGTTATGAACCAAACCCATTAATATGCAAATGTTCTGATTGTTCCGGACTAACCAGCCCCTGCCCAAGTCTGAGAATATTTTTTCTTTTCTGTAATATCCTTTTTAGGTGTTGTCTGCATGAATCGAAAGTCTGAATCTGAAGAGAATTTGGATGATATGGAAGTTGTTCCTCAAGGAGGTCCAAACAAAGACGACAGCCTCAGCGAACTGGGACAGATGTGTATGAGGACTGAAGTGAGTAAATCCCCCACTACCAGTGAGGGTGGGTGGGTGATAATCTACTCTTTGTTTACATCTGTATTTTACAGTTTGATCAAAAAAAAATCTGAATTCAACGCTTACATGTTTCTCTTATCTCTCCATAGATTAGTCATTTCCATATGATAGGATTTATCATATTGCAAGGTAAAAATGTCCACGAAAGATGTTTCCAACTCAATTGTTTATGATGCTTACTTAGTTTTGTCTGTCACAAGGACACAAGTCTGGAGCATCAAATGAGGATTACAGTCACTACATCTGTAATAGTTTGTGACTAATTAACTGATCATTGCTCTGTAGCAAGGTTGACTACTTTTAATTACAGAGGCCTACACATTTCCTTTTTGAAATAGTCCATATGTTTTGGCTAATTTTGAACAATTTTAGATTTCTAAATCTGAAATTTTTTTTTTTCAAAACCTCATTAGCTTTAGTTCTACTTTACTATAATGGGCATAAAAATAGTGATGATTGCATTAGGTCACTGTAAGTGTAAAGAAAAGTTTGTTTGAAGCTTGAACATGTCGTGGCAAGAACTTTCACTTATTTGATTTTTCATGAATGCTTTAGTAGATTTGATCTGTTTTAAGTTTCAGCAATCGTCAGCTATTATTCTTTTGTTCCATATATCTTGATACCATTCTTCCATAACTTATGTCCTGGTGGGATCTTTTACTTTGCTAATCGCTAACATAATCCCGTTTAGTGACGGATGTGCGTTGTGGTGCAGTGGATATCAAAAGAGAAATCGGTGAGCCGAGTTCGAATTCCAGTTGAATACCCTGCATTCACTTAAGCACTGGTACCCTTGGGAAAGGTATTGATCCGTCCCTTCTCTCCAGTTATGGGTTAAATAACAGAATAGGACACTGGTACCCTTGGGAAAGGTATTAATCCGTCCCTTCCCTCCAGTTATGGATTATTTAACGGGGTAGGACTTGGGGACCCTGCCCTTAAAAAAGAAAAAAAATCCCAATGAATCTTGATACTCGAAAAGAAAAAAGTATTACTAGACACTACTTATATAAAAAAAAAAAAAAACAATAAATTGTTGAAAGAAAAAGGTATTACCAGCAATAAATAAAAATTTAGTTGGCAATAAATGACCCACTGACGTTGATATGCCATAAAAACAAAACAATCAACTAACATAATCCAAATTAAATTATATCACTGACAAACTCTAGTTTCTGTTATAAATATTTGATGCAGATTATTTAAAGTAATTATACCAAAGAACTTTATATTGTTTCCATTCATAACTTAATACCATCTATTTTTTGCTCTATCGTGGTGCAGTGGATATTGGCTTGTAACCAGAAATCGGAGAGCCGAGTTCAAATTCCAGTTGAATTCGTTGCATTCCCTTACGAAATATTACCCTTGGGAAATGTATTAATCCATCGCTTCTCTCTCCAGCTATGTGTTAAATAGCAGAATAGATTGGATTCTGTAGCCTTGGTTGGCAACCAGTCTACCTCAGAAAGTAATGGCAGCCTACTGCAGGGAAATCTTCTGCCCAATCAGTCATGTCTCTTTCGAGACATGATCGCCCAAAGCGTGTATCACGTATGGCGCTTAACTGACTGATTATAGGCATTGGTGTATAAAAACTAGGTGTTTGCGCAATCAAGATTTCATAGTTTTTTTGCAGGAGACATTCAGAATTAATTTGAACATTACTTATAGCCAAATTTCTTAATTTTCTTTTTTTTGTTTTTTTTAAATAATAATAAAGTCCTTTACAATAGAAAGTGGTGGTAGCCAGTAAAAGTGAACCTGATTTTTAGACTCTGCATTTTAAAAATTAGCTAAGGAAAAATATAATTGGGTTTATGCCAAAACGTGTGTATGCTAGTGTTATTAAAACATGAAATAGTAATATTTCTTATTTTATTATTCAATTTTTTTTTCATTTTAATTATGATAAATTTAATGATTCTTCTGAACCAAATATGTTTTTCTATTTAGAGCGCAAAAGTCCATCTTGTTCAAGAGAGATAAGGTGGGAGTTTATTGAATTTGAATCAATGCAATAACTAGAAAATCCTGCTACTTTTTTTCATTTTAAATGTATTGATTCCTTCCACAGTCAGTCAGTTAAGTGCTATATGTGATACACGCTTGGGCGATCATGTCTCGAAAAAGACATGACTGACTGGGCAAAAGATTATCCCGCAGTAGATTGCAATTGCTTTCTGCGGTAGACTGGTTGCTGACCAAGGCTATAGAACCCAATCTGTCCTGTTATTTAACCTATAAGTGGAAGGAATAGACGGATTAATTTCCCTTTCCCAATTATTTGCACATAAGTGAATGCAATGAATTTGGCTGGAATTCGAACCCCTCCCCCCTTCCCCCGATCTCTCATCCGAGCCGATATCCAATGCTCCACGATGCACATCCCTTCCGCAGTAGATATTCAAAAGATGTCTGGTCAATGCCATTTTTTACTTTCTGAGAGTAGGTTCTTAGGCTTTCTTAACTAGATAAACTTTTTCAAACATCTAATTAAATGAAATGGATGTTAGTTTTCTACAGACGTAAATTCCCCAGGTAAATTTGTGACAAAAATTCAGCTCAGAAGTCAGAGATATTGCAAACAACAAAAAAATAAATATTTTTTTTAGAAACTAAGATTACATTTATATTACATTTTCTTTAAATATAAGCACATTGGAGTCATTTTATCTAAAATCAACCAGTAGTCACAGGTGACTTTTCAGTAAAATCTAGGAAAATTCACAGATATTCCTTGATCAAATTTATTGATAAATCCCAAATATTATATTAGTATCATTTAAGTTTTAAAATCAGATCATTTTGAAATTTCACTGAATTTTTTGTGCTTAGCTAAATAAGGCTTTCAACAAAATTTTGACATTCATTGCTCCAAGGATATTGCATGTACAGATATGATACTTAGTGACAATAGTTAATATTTACTGTAGATTATAAAAATATAAACAGCTTAGGTATCTCTCATTTTTATAAAGATTTAGAAATGGCTGGAATTCAAAAAGCCTGTCTGGAAAACTAATTTGGATGTTCTATCTATAATTTATTACCAATTTCTATGCAGTAATTCATATTCATTCATGTTATAGAAATATCAGTATTACTCTGAAAATTGCTCAATTTTTTAACATCCTTAAAATTGCATAATTCATGGCATCAATAGACCAATTAGTTAAGAAAATATTTATATTTTTGCCACATCTTCTTGCATGTCTGAAAAACATGTGACAGTTTTGTTTTGTGGACGTTTGTCTTTGGATAAAACATTTCTCTAGAACAACTCCTCATACCAAAATCATGGCTTTGTCAATTTTGACTCCTTATAAATTTGATAATTAAGAAAAAAAAAAAATGAAACTGAAAGTTGGTATCTCACATTTTCTATGTGAATAAATTATTTTTATCTTTATTTTATACTTGTTTTGAATAGGTTACATACTATGGACTATAAAAAACTTATTTTAACTGAACAAAGAAACTAAACCAAGGACATTAGAATAAGAATTTGAATTTTAAATATATAAAATCAAAAAATTGAAAATACATCATCATTTAATGCTAAATAATTTTATTTATAAATACACAAATCTGGATTCTTAGTATAGGTAATAAAATTTACCTAACCTTTCCCCTAAGGCAGGATGTGACAGAAGGTTGTTTATTAAACATGGAGTGCTCATTTATGGATGTACACACAGGCCAAGGACAAATATTGCCCAGTCTCCACAGCCACTGTTATGCTAGTGTTGATGTTCCACTGACCCAATCTTTCTTAGTGCGAGGTACTGCCCCAAAGTTGGAATCCCAAGCACTGGGTGCCTTTTATCTAAAATAAGGAGAGAACAGATACTATGCTTTCTTGCTGGCCAAAAGGCAGAAAAGTAGTAATGAGGGTTGTTTAGTTCTACTGATGGTAGGGACACACAGACAAAATTTAGCCTTATACAAATTTATAAATATAAAAACAAAAAAACTGAACTAGGTAGACGTCACCGTAAAGTCTAGCGTAATAGTTTCTTTTCTGTATTGTTTTATTAGATGAAGTTATCATTATTTACACTATTTTCATTTTTTCCACTTTCTTAGCATCTAAGTCTTTGTGATGAATCCAACCCTCAGATGGTGCAGGTAAAAACAAAAAGGGTGTTTTTGGTCATTCATCTCTCTTTATCATCTTGTATCACTCTGGTTGTTTCTTGATCAACTTAACTACTCAAGAATTGTCATGAGTAGGAAAAAAAATTATTCCCAATCTCAAAGGTTTCTTTTTTCTTTGTTTTTACTAACAAGGACCACACTTTTTTTTTTTTTGTCCATTTCATGGTCACTCTAAAATAGTAATTAAGTTTTCTTTATTGCTTGTATCCAAAGGAATCTGAATTAATGTCAGATATAAAGTTTTATATCTCAGAAATTATAATAAACGAACATGTCAGACTGTCGTCTATCTCTGTAAGGACACTTTTCTTCTGGATGGCTGATTAAAACCAGATGTTTCTTTCCTGGCTCTTTATCCAGAGGAATTGTAAATATTATTTTGGTGACCACCCAGTTTTCTTTATTGACAACATGTGTTGTTTTTTTTTTCTTCTTCTTCTTCTATTTGACATCTTTGAGGTTATATTAATGGTATCTTTTGCATTAGTAGGAGATGGGGAGTCTTGGTTTTGCTCAATCTTACTGAATTCCATTGAGCTAAATTTGGGTTTGATTTTCCTTAGAATTATTTTAAAAGCATGATTTTTTAGCCCATTTTGTTTTTAATTTTTTAACTTTTCAGTCCATTCTTCTGCGACTTTCAACAATTTCCATCCAGTTAGTAGACTTTTCACTTCTTTCTTTTCTTTTTTGTTTGATTAAGCTCCAGTGTCACAAGTTTGTCATGCACTACTAAATTTTCAGTTTTTTTTTTTGTTTTTTTTTTTCATAGAATCCCAGTCTCCTCTTCAAACTTAACATATTTTCTTGTGTATAATAGAACTTTAGTATAATGCAGCTCTGAAACTAAAAACAAAATTATACCTTTGAGTATGTGACCTCATAGTACACCTGATTCAGATGAGATACAGAAACTGAATTGACACATTGATACAAAGAATGGGCTCAAAAATCAAAGTTAAAACTTTGCTCTTTGCTATTTACACCCCTTCCTCACTACTCTCAACACTTTTCATTCCTCCAGTCTTTGGATGACGATTTCTTTGCAAGAGATGAAAAGTAACAATTTGTAATAGTCAAAATTTTCAAGGCAATTTTGCTTTGAACTTTTTAAAGATTTTTTTTAAAGATCTTTCAAAAGTTTATCTTGCATCAAATAAAATATTACTTGCCTTGAAATGGTATTTTAAGTTGAATCAGACAAAATTTTTATCATTTCTTAACTGTTGCTTGCAAAACTTGAAATTATTTTTTTCTTCCCTTGCTAAAATTCACTCTTAAAAATTTAAACTTTAAATGAATGCAATTTTAATGATTTGTTGCTGGCAGAACTGCTTTTCTAAACATAATGTATGAGGAGATTCTGAAGAGTGTTTGCACCATCCGAGAAAATTTTCCGAAAAAACCTTATGGTTAGTTATTTGGTTAGATTTCACAAATTGTGTTGGGCTGAAATTTCAGTGACTTTTTCATTGTTAATGATTTGTACAGTGGATATCGGCTCGGAACGAGAAACCGGGGAGCCAAGTTCGAATTCCAGTTGAATCCATTGTATTCACTTATGCGCAAATACCCTTGGGATATTGTTTTGAATGCAGTAAAGTCCAAACAACTAAAACCTGAAAGATAACCTCGTGGAACTATATGGGTAAATACATATTTTTCCCTATTTCATTTTTTTATTTTAAGTATGGGCAATGAAATATGGAAAAATATGTATTTACCCATATAGTTCCACGAGGTTATCTTTCAGGTTTTAGTTGTTTGGACTTTACTGTGAGATTCTTTTGATCGGATATGGTTCCTAAAATGTTTACCGGGGTCAATCTGACAGCAAAATCATTTTAACAACTTTTTCAAGTTTTTGTTTGTCATTGACTAGAGAGATTCTTTCGGCTGGAATATTTCCTTGAATCGAAACCAGTGCTGATGAGGTCAGCACATCCCTTTTATCAACTGTTTCAGGTTTTAGATTTTTGTCGTCGACTTAAAGATTCTTTCAGCTGGATATACGTCCTGAATCTTAACCAGAGCTGTAGAAGTCAACCCATCCTGCTATCAACTAACTGCTCCGTGCCCAAAACCTATTTTCATAGAGGCTAAAACCTAATTTGCATATTTCTAGAATCTTTCAAACTCTCTGGAACTTTCTACAATCTTCCAAACGTTCTATTTCTAATTTCCTTATTTTTACGACTATTTTCTGAATTAAAACTGTTTTGTAACAACAAGTAGGACTCAATAGTCCTTTACTACAACTTTATAGACATTATTATTATTAATTTTGTATATAAATGCATCCTCATAACAATATAAACATGTGATTGAGTCATGATTTCAGTTTTTGTTTATCAGTTTTATTCCTCAAAAAATAAAGTGCAATTATATTTTATTCAATTATATATTCTCTATTATTTCCACTTTCTTGTTGCCACTTATTAGGCAGCTCTTCAATAACTATTGAGTAAATTTCTGAAAGTTTTGACATGCAAAAGTTTTTGGTGTACTATCGAATCTGGTTTTCAATAGAGAAAGGTTTCCTCCCATCAAAGCATTTTGCAATAATTAAGTGATAACTGGTTGAATCTAGTGGTTGCGTAGAACAGAACAACAGATGCCCAAAATTTTTTTCCTGTGTTGTTCTTGCTGTATAGTGACAGATGTGCATTGTGGTGCTGTGGATATCGGCTCGGAAAGAGAAATCGGTGAGCCGAGTTCAAATTCCAGTTGAATGCCCTGCAGTCACTTGTGCGCTGGTACCCTTGGGAAAGGTATTAGTCCGTCCTTTCCCTCCAGTTATGGGTTAAATAGCAGGGTAGGACTTGGGACCCTGCCCTTAAACAAATCCCAATGAGACTTGCTCCGTCAGGGAGGAAGCCGGCTCAACCCGACTAGGGTGAATGCGGCATACATACATACATACATGTATATGGCTTTGTTTTTCATTAAGAACATTTTTTTATTTTTCTTCTCAATGAACAATGATATCAATGTGCTTTGAGACTAAACATCTATAAACACATTGCAGCTGATGTGCATTTAGTGTTTCATTGTATTTTTAAGACATTTATATAGTTAAATTATTAACACTTGAATGGTCATAAACAAAAATAAAATCAACATCCTTTACCAAGTATTCTGAGAAATAAGACTGAAAATAAACCTTTCCAAAACAAACAAGGATCTGGAATTGGAATGAAAGCAGTGATGGCATATTAAATATCCTGATGGGGGATTAGTAAATACCAAACACTTCTCGGCGACCCAAGCAAGCCAGAGTCAGGTACATGTTTTGTAAAGGAGTGTGACAACGGTGAATTGGCAAGCGTTGGTCAGGTGGAGAATTGGACAGCACTTCGTGGTAAACAGAATTGGTGTCACTTGTAGTAGATTATATTTACTGTCCTGAGCGCTCATTGGCTGAGTGGTAGCCATGTCGAGTGCATAAAATGTGGTATGCTCATTTTGAGGGGAGGGTCATTGTTATTCGAGCTGTTGTTCGTGTGAAAATAGCGTTTCGGAGATTAAGACAAGATGTGTGAATTTGGAGTGCCTGTTTGGAATACTTTCCTGTGGTTGCTTTTTACCAACACATTTTTTTCTTCCTCTTTTTGCAACAATTTGTAAACAATTTTGGAGATGAGGAAGAAATTTAACATGGAATAGGCTTACCAGGAGGTAGTTTTACCGCCACACTATAAATTGCTATAAAACTAAAATATTAACCTGAAAGCTAGTCATACTCTTAAACAAATCAGAACAAGACTTTCATGTGGATGCCATGTATCACGTTGAATACACCGGTTCTCACTTGATCACCGAAGTTAAGCAACATTGAGCCTGATCAGTACTTAGATGGGTGACCACTTGGGAATACCAGGTGCTGTAAGCATTTATTGACGAATGTGCGTGCTTACGGCCATATCCTGTTGAATACACCAGTTCTCACTCGATCTCCGAAGTTAAGCAACGTTGAGCCTGGTCAGTACTTAGATGCGTGGCCGCTTGGGAATACCAGATGCTGTAAGCGTTTAGTGATGGATGTGTGTTGTGGTGCAGTGGATATCGGTTTGGAAAGAGAAATCGGTTCGAATTCCAGTTGAATACCCTGCATTCACTTAAGCACTGGTACCCTTGGGAAAGGTATTAATTTGTCCTTTCCCTCCAGTTATGAGTTAAATAACAAGGGTAGGACTTGGGCACCCTGCCCTTAAAAACAAATCCCAATGAATTTTGATACTTGTAAAAGAAAAAGTATTATAGACTCAAAACTTATATAAAAACAACAATAAATTGTTGAAAGAAAAAAGTATTACCAGCAATAAATAAAAATTTAGTTGGCAATAAATGACTCACCGAGGTTGATATGCCATAAAAACAAAACAAAACAACCAACCAACAACCATGTATGATACCAAACTATTCAGAAATTTCTAAGCAGTCAGCTGTTTACAAAGACTAAGATCAATGATTAAAAATGGGTTTCAGCAAATGGAACCAGAGGGTCTTAGCAAAGACCATCCTGCTTTAAACATTGTGAATGAAGTGCTAGAAAATCACAAACAAAAGAAGTGTACCAGAAACATCACTTAAGAACAACAACAGTTAAAATGGATATTACATGCAACTCAAGAGAAAATGATATAATGAGTTGACATTCTGCACTATTACAAATAAAGGTTACGAAAGAAGCACTCATCAATACTGGAAAGCACAATATCAATTACTGGAAAAACCTGTGTTCCTAAAAAATTGTTTTAAGAGAAAGATTTTATAAATTTCATCAAACAACAGTACTAGCTGTTTGGTCAGTGAATGCCAAATGTTTCTTTATAAGGAAACAGTATTACCAATACCAATGACAACCTACAGTAGTTGCTTTCTTGGAAATAATGCTCCATGTTATCTCCAGTAGTCCTTCTGCTATCAAACAGTAATAAATCTAGTTCACATCCCTTGGCTGGCAAAGCTACACAACCTCTATGCCTGATATATCACATGTTTGGATGAGTCCATTTTTACAACAGATGGGGTGTATAACAATATTTTGAAGCGGAACGGAGATAATTAATTTTATTAATTAACTATAACTGGAAAATCTTCTAATTGCTATTATAATTCAGGGGAGAATGGACTAAAAGACATTTTTCTTTATTCTCCGAATAGGAGTGAAGGAAAGAAAAAGAAAAATGAAAGATATCAAATGGTATTTCTCAGTTGTTATTTTAAACCAGAGAAAGAAGAAAGAAAAGACTTAGATTTGTTTCAATGCCATAAATAATAGATATCGATTTCAGCCCACCCAAGAAAGCTAACAATTGTCATTCTAAACCTAAAAGAAAGAGATAAATTCAATTGTTGTTTCTTTGGCAAGATGTTAGAAATAGCTGAAAAAGAAATTTCACTTTTATTAATAATTATTCAATCCAATTGTCCTGCTTGCATGAATTGTGAAAAGAATTAAGATAACACTGGTCCCGAAGTAATTTAGAGAAGAAACATATTCACTTGACACCAGGGTAAGACCAGATAACGAAAATATTTTCCACTTGAAAATGTCGGTGACTCAGAAATGGATATTAAAAACACAGGGGTGGAGAAATTCTTATCTAAAGTAACAATGTCAATGGACCCTTGTCAACTTGTTTTGGGCGAAGCTAGTTCAAAAAGGTTAATAGCAATTGTTTAAGAAAAAATCTCTGAAATTGTTTCGTGAGAAAGAAAATTTTGAGAGAGAAAATTCGGTTAAGTCCAGCACCAAAAAAAAGGTATGGGAAGATGACATCATAAGACGGAGAGAAATACCATTGGTCCTGTAAACAAGCGCCAAGATGGGGAGACGATTAACAGTTGACGTCATGGAAAGCAGATTAATCCCATTGGGTAAACAAGAGACAACAACGAGTAGCAGCTAACCTCGGCATTCTATTGGTCACCGAGATGGGGGGCTAGACATCCATCGACTGTCAGCCCCACACCATGGCATGGGCATAAATACAGGGTCCTGAGGGACCAAAATCAAAAAGTTCTGAAGAGTTCCAGCAGTGGTTCAAGGTAGTTTGCAGTTACCGGCCTAGAGATGTAACAACGAAGATAGGCGCCAGCTACAGAGCCTTCCAGCCAACCCGAGTTAAAGATAGGCAAGAAGAGAATTTGCAGACAGTTTTCAGTTGCAGCTTGAGTGGCAGAGAGTTCGAGTTCCCGGTCCAGAGACATAATGACAAAGAAATAATTGCCACACAGTTGGGTGTCAACCTTAGAAAATCGCTGCCTGCCAAAGACAGTTCCCAGCTGAAGAAGTAAAGAGACAGAGAGATGATTACTATGCCATTGGGTGCCGACCGTAGTGAAGAGACAGACAAGAAGAGAATTTGCAGACAAAGTTTGAAATTGCCAAATGAAGAGAGTAACCCAGCACTTCGGCAATTTTCGTAACATTCCGGAAAACAAGCAACAAGTTGACTAGACTTATAATGAAATTAGAACTCTGTTCGGAACAGCGAGCTGTAACCAGCCAGATTTCTCGTTATTGCTTGAGAGAATAATTTGATTTACTTAAGAAACTTGCATTCTGCTACCAGTTTGATAGAAACAGGGATTGGGAATTATTCAAGAGACTATTGTGTATATTCTGTATATAAAGACATTATTTTACAACACTTCGGATGTTGGTCCACTTATTTTTCTTGGTGCTATATTTCTTTCTTTTATTACTCAATTGTGTGCTCACTTCCTGGTTTGGTTTAGTTCAGCAGAGAGACAGCTCGTGGAGAACTCATGTGACTACCTTGTGATTAATCAACACAACATGGGACAAGGGAGATCACCGTGACAATCTACGACCAGCTATCTGTATTGAAACCAACAGCGACCGGCCTGGTAGTGGCATAGGTGTGCAGCCATTCATTGTACTACTGTTTTTCTTTTTGGTTTATCAACTTATATTAAGTTGAACCTTTATTAATTATGTACATCTGTGAGAATAACAAAGCTACAAGTATTGCTCAAACTCACTACAGTACAAATGGCTAATCAATTGAAAATATATTTTTCAGCTCCTAAATTTAATTTAGAAATTAATTTCTAAAAGAGTTTGTCTTTAAAAAAAAAAAAAAAGTTGTGCTTTAAAAGCTGATGATTCTTTATATTGAAACTTTTATGATTTCTTTTCAGGAAATTGCTCAAGCCATAGTACTGTGTGTATATGAGGGCCTTGTCTGGAGTGACAGTTCCGCATGTCACAAATGTATCAGCCTTGGGTGGCCACTCCTCAGACAGGTAAACTTTTCTTTTTTAAATTTAAGAAGACTTGAGTGATAACCTACTCTTATCCTTTCAACAGCGGTTATTTTATTTTTTTATTTTTTTCCTTTTCTTGGATTTTGTGACAATCTAACTTAGCTCATCCTACTTGGAAGATTGGTGCAGCATAATCTTTCTCGTTTTGTGTCTAAAAAAAAAAGTTTAATTTAGCAAAACTGTAATTCACTCAATGCAAAAAATTTTTAAACAAAATTTGGTGTACAGCAGGTTTCTGGTCAGTCCAAATCTGTTATTTGTGATTTCATTTTCTACAAGTTTATTTACCTGCAGTTAGCCCCAATAATAAAAATAAATAAAATTGACAATCTGGATATGTCAAAGACAAACCCTAAAATGGTTCTTTCAAATAAAAATAGTTAACATTTACAACTAAAAAAAAAAAAAAAATTATATGTTGAGCTTAAAATCTAGAGATTAAGTAATTTTTTTTTTTTTTTAATGGCTTAGCAACATTTTGTGGGTTATTTCAAGCTGTATAAGTTATGATAATACTTTAAAAGATATTTTGGTGTAATTTTGGTAAATATGTATTTATCAAAATTACACCAAAATATCTTTTAAATACTAATGAGTAAATTCACTGAAATTGCCATTGGCTTTAACTGCAGCCTCCTGATGTCTTCATAATCTCCATCAAAACCCACAATCTTCTTCAATTTACGACAATTTTTTATCTTACTTCATTGAATGTGACTGTAATAGATTGCTTCATCTTTGAACATCTGTATAGATTAGTAATTGACTCAGCTAATTCTTTTTTGTCAGCGTTGTGGTGCAGTGGATATCAACTTGGAATGAGAAATCCTGGAGCAGAGTTCAAATTCCAGTTAAATTCCTTGCATTCACTTATGTGCAAATACTCAAGGGAAAAGTATTAGTCTGTCTCTTCCCTCCAGTTATGGGTTAAATAACAGGGCAGATTGCGTTATATAGCCTTGGCTGGCAACCAGTCTACTGCAGAAAGTAATGGCAACCTACTGCAGCATAATCTCCTGCCCAGTCAGTCATGTCTCTTTTGAGGCATGATTGCCTAAGCGGATATCATGTATGGCACTTAACTGACTAAATGTGGAAAAATCATATTCTCAGTTGATAACATAGATTTAACACGAAGGATGGTGGGGAGAACTATTTAATTTAAAGAACGTGTCAGCTGTAAATTTCTACAAAAAGTAACCAAAAAAATGAAAAAATCTGGTTTAGTGGAAATATTTTAACTTCTAAAAACTGAATGGTAGATATTACTTTAAATTAGCACATCTTATTGAAGAACAAATCAGCAGTGCATAGAATATTTATAGATAGCACTAAACATATGAAATTGAAAGAAATTCTTTTTGTTTAAAGCTTTATTTCAATAAATTATTTCCATGTAAACAAAAACTTTTTTTTTTTTCCATTCTCAAAAGTGATAATAAAAATCTTAACAGAATATTTAGTTGGTACTAAATATTTTTATAGTTGAAGGAAATGCTTTCATCACTTTTTTAATTTTTCTTTTCAAAATTATTTTCATGAAATAAAAACGTCTTCATTTTTTTTAATTCAGAAGGAACTGATAATAAAAATGAATATATAAAGTCTTCAAAGCATTACATTCTAAACTACACTGTGCACTAAATTTTGTTTTGGATTTAATTTTTTACACAGAATTAATCCATCTTAGACAAATGATAAACTCTACCATTTGGTGTTTTAGAGACATCAACAGTGCACAGAATATTTGTTAATGACACAAAACATATCTCCTTAAAATCCTCTTTCCAGTAAAATGAATGTTATGGAAGAGCTGGGCGCTTAGGCTTAACCAGCAGGTCCTTATTCTCCATATCAATTTCCAGGACCATACCAATCCCAATTTTATTGTCGAACCTGCTACAAACATATCCTAAAACAACAAATTTCACTAGTTTTTCTTCAGCCCTAATGGAGAAGTCATATATTAGGTCATAGTTTTCATCTTCGTTACATTGTTTCATGGCTATTTTATCTTTGACAAGTGGGATAGATTAATAAAATCTTTTTGTTCCTGGGACTGTGGACGCATTTTCGAATCTCATGATGTGGCTCCTCTTTGTTTCCTCAACTTCCTCCTCTTCAACCAGAATGAATTTGATTCCTTCAATTGCAGATTTGTAATATTCAAACATAGATTCTATGGAAAGGATTTTGTTTGGTAGTTGATCTTCAGAGACTTTCTTTTGACACTGTCCTTTACACTGTCTCATCTATGCCATCTCATGGTTGTTTACTATGACTTGTTGCAAAGAAATTCCATTTTGCATTGAGTCCAAAATCTTTCTGATGGTTGCACAAATTGGCAAAGTTCTTATAATTCTTGTATTGTGCTGCACAACCATCAGTAAAATACTCAATATTTTTGTATATTTGGGAAGTTAGCTTTGATTACCTAAATAATTTTTTTCTGTGCCATATAAACATACTGTATCATGTGAGTTGTCTCTCGACATAATGCAGAAGCATTGATTTTGCATTGCGTTTTCAAGCTTAAAGTAGAGTACCACTGGATGTAAATTACATTGTGAGGTGCTCCAATGAAAACTCTGGATCTTGAACTACTAATTTGTAGTCCTTGGTAAAAATCCCCCAGGAACAAAATTTTACTATCACTAATCTTCTCCTTTCTTTGCTTTAAGAACCTGGATTGTGATTTAGCCAAGTAAGAATGAGTTGCTAATTTATTCAGTTGCAAAACAACTAAATCAATGTAAGCTTGCCAGGATTCCTTTTGTGTTGTTCAATGGGAGAACTATTGATTCAGCATTATCTCCTTTGATGATCTCATGAGGAAATCTTTCAAGCTGCCCTGATGATTTAAGACAATTTGGGCACCTATGAATTATACACTCTCTGCTACTGGTATTGCAGACAATATACTTCAAGAGATCTTGATATGATGCATTCAGTGGTTCCAGTAATAATTTTAATTTTTGGTGGATAGTGTATACACATACAGCATGTGTATCTGCACTAACAGCAAGGACACACTATTTTGGCCTTAGACTACAAGATTTTAAAAACCCAATGGATAATGTTGGGTTCTGTTTCTTGAAGTACTCATTTAGGTTGTACAAGATGAGTCTCTTCTGCTGATGATTACGTTTAATACTAATGTAGTCTTTCCTGCCTGGCATCAGTTGAGTATATTTATCATCTTGGTATAATCCTTCCACTAGCTGTGCAATATCAACAGGCAAAGACTTGCCTCTTTTTGGTTCTAGCACAGATAAAACACTTGTGTACAATGTTTTCTGAAACACAAAACACATCCACAACTTTTTTTGCATGATCAGTCAGTAGGGGCAAGTGTCAAGATCTGTATTTTCATTTTAGTTGATTCCACTGTCTTCACTTTAGCTACAAGAAACTCTATCATTTTATCAAAGCACTTAGATTTAAAATCTCATTTTTTTTATTTCAAAACTTTTTCAACAGTTCAGAGTCAACATTTAATGACCTGCCTACTTTGGTCTTTATACATTGCATTGCAGAAGACATTTTTTTCTCTTACCTAAAGGAGCTTTTCCAGAATAATGAAGCCCTTTGTTTTCATTGGAAAAATTCTAATAACAGAGAAACATTCATTGATATTTCTCTTCTGTTTCCACAGAAGTACTTGTATGAAGCTTTCATTTTCTCATTCTGCAGAAGTACCTGCTTAAAATTGTTATATTTCATCTGATACACTTCTTGGTTTTTCGTCAGAAAGAAGTGTGCAGATTTGTATTTGACAATTAGGGCAGTTTTTTGCCTGGGATTAGTACCAACTTAGTCTTTGTCTTGTCTGCCATCTCTAATGAAATTGGTTTCAAACCACCTTAGATTTGCTTATGATTTTTAAATGGATTACATCATCTCTTTTCAAGCCATTCATCAGCAAGGCCTGCTTATGATGGTAAGTCTGTACTTTATCCTCATCAAATCATGTTCTATAGGCAGTAAGCTCTGCATTCAACTGATCAACTGAAATCGATCCAACCTGTTTATCATGAAATAAACCATGAAATCTTTCAACTGTTAACTCGGTACAAATAGAACAATTTATCTTTAACTAAAAAAAAAAAAAATAAGAACCTGCTGTACTTCAATTATCCAGTGTGAGCTGGTAAAAAATTCAAGTAGTTAGGAAAATGCCACCTTTCTCTTTGGATACTAGATGGTGACTGATGTTTCAGGCCCAGACAGACTGGTGCCAGTCCTGGTCATAGGAGGGTTATAATAGCAATAGAAGGCTGAAAGAGAATTAATGCTTAGGAATTTGGGAGCGTGTAAGTAAGGAATGTCTTTGATGTATTTGCTCCTTAGGTCAGTGAGGAGTTTTTGAGGCAGGAAAAAAGTAAGGGAGGTGTGGTAGTAAGCTGCTTGACTTTGGTCAAGGGAGATACTAATTACTCTCTTCTCCTAGAGTCGGTCTGCCTGTCGATGCTTTCTGTATCCGATTTTTATATCTTCTTTTTGGATCACAGCAGCTCATTTGGGATTTCACACTTGTATTTGGTTCTGGGCTTCCCATTGGCTGATAAATAAAATTCACGTCTGGAAATTTAATATTTAATTAATTTTTAGTTTTCAACCGACTTTCGTTCATTTGCTTTTTGGTTGTGAAAGCGCGCAAACATTCGGTCCATCGCTTTTGCTCGGTATCATCACAGGGTCATTTAAGGTTCCCAGTTTGACTTGATTTCATCTTTATCACATTTATGGCCTGTGTACCATAGATCCAAGATAGTGGTCAAAGGGAGTTAAGAGACTAGATAAATGGAAAACTTTTAATACAATTTTAAGTTGTTTTAAGAAAGTTTTGGACATTTAATCATTCTTATCAATTTTTTTTCAGATTGAAAAAAATTTTTTTGTTTCATAAATTATTCATTTAAATTCATAAAAAAAAAATAAACATAAGAATTATAAAGTAGATCACAAACAGTAATGAAAGCATTTCTTTCCACTTCATAAATATGTTTAGTGCCATAAATATTCTATGCACTGTTGATTACCCTATTAGAGGCTATGTTTAAACAATTTAGTTTAAACACAATAAAATTTAGTGCACAGTGTAGTTTAGAATATAATGTTTTTAAAACTTTGTATTTTTATTATCACTTTCTTCTGAATGAAAAAAAAATCAAATGTATGTTTCATGAAAATAGTTTATCAAAATAAAAATTTAAAAAACACAAAAAAAGAATTTCTTTCAATTTCATGTTTAATGCTATTTACAAATATTCTATGCACTCATGATTATCTTGCATGAGGCAATGTTTACCACTTGTTAAAGACAATCTATCCATACAAAAAGCAATATCTGCAAAATATATTTAATTTATTTTTATTAATTAAAAAAAATAATCTTATTGAATAATTTAAGAAGTCACTTAGCACGATATCAACGTTTGAGAGGTCATGGAGCATTAAGATGATTGTCTTTAATTATAGTCTTTCACTGAAATCCTGCACGTACATAGAAAAAAAAAAACCTCTAAACTTGGCAGGGTCATATCTTCTAAAGTAGACTTGAACCTCTCACAAAATTCTTTGAACTTGAGCAGGTATAGTAGATGTTAGGGAAAAAATATTATGAAAATTGAAGAAGATATATTTTCTACAAACTGACCGTAAGCTACATAGGTGAAAAGTTATTGATTTTGGAGTCATGCATTTGAGTGAGTAAAATAAAATTTTCTATCAGGTATAGGGTTAAAATAGTTGAATATTTGGATTCAACGATTCTTATTTGGCCTATATATCAAATTTCAGAAATATTGAATTTATGGAAGTATTTTTTTAAAACACAGATTTTGCATCGCTGATTTGGAGACAAAATAAGAAAATTATACCACCCTTCCCAAAAAATCTGAACAGTAAGGTCTAGCACAAAATAATTTGGTACACTTTCCTAACTCATGAAGAGGGATGTTTGTGCCAAATTTCAAGTAATTTAGTGTCGTGGGTGGGTGCTGATTTGAACTTTTTGCTGGTGTTTTGACATGGAATGACCCAAGACAAAGTTGCTAACTATTACACCATGTCAAAGTGCGATAAATCAGTGTAGTATATAAGTGCACACTAACTCAAGCAGCAGGGTGCTAGCATAGTGAATGTGTCTCTCACTTGCTTGCTTATCTCCAGGTCACTTGTTACTTTTATCTGTTTGCATGAGCATAACACAAAATAATGAATAGAAAAATGGACAGAAAAAAAATCAAACTCTCTCTTTATTCTGTTTTTACTCTTTCAGATGATTACTGATGAAAGTATAACTTCCAAAGCTGCCTGCCATTTATTGCATGCAGTTTTGCTTGGTCTTAATATGCACGGTCAGCATGAAGCTGGGCAGGCCATGTTACTCAGCTTGGGATTACAAGTCTATGAAGCTTTGGTAAGAGCTTTTTAAGTTTTCTTCATTTTCCAAAAAATAAGATGGGAGGTAATAGTTTTATCCTGACTCCAAATTGGACATATGAGGTGATATCAAGAAATTACTGGATTGGTTAGGTAAATATATTAGTTTTTAGTTTAACATAAGTTTTGATATCTGATATATCCTGGAAAGGAATACAATGTAAGAAGATCAGTTGAAGAATGGTACTCAGCACCAGGAATACAATATACCAGATTTATTGTACTAAGGTACAATTAACAATAATACACATATAGGCAAGCCACGGGTTGGAGCGGAATCAACTATCGAATAGTGAATGCCTTCGCCTAAGACCTTTTTCATTCGTACTGCTCATTACCGTCTTTTATAAAGTAGAGCATTCTATTCTTGGGGATGGCAGGATGTTCCATTATAACAACATCATTTCATTCAAAATATTCATCTTGCACAACAATACACTGGTCCCAGCATTCCTGCCAATTTCAGAATCTGGCCTGGAAGTCCGTTTCTTATAAGCAGGTTGAGGATATTCTATGATTCACTCTGGATCTCAGCAACAGTGTTAAAATACCAATATTTGAACTGCATTTTCAGCTTGAAGAGAAGTCCACTGGTACTAAATCTGGCAAATAGGGTGGGTACCGAGAAGATACAATGTTGTTTTGGGCTAGAAACTAAAGTAAGGAGAAGTTGGTACATTGTAGTTGTGAAAAATCCTCTTCTTCACACTCCACAGATCTGGTCACTTTTGTTGAACATCCTCTTTCAAATGCCGCAACATGTTGTTGTAGAACTCTATATTGACAGTTAAGCCCGGTGGATGGGGGGTGAATCTTCAGTGTTCAATGCCATAGATGTCGAAAAAAAAAAATTTGACAACTTGGGAAGTGGACACAGCAATGTCACTTGGCACACTGGCGCATGGAGATCACTCTGACTCTTACTGTATGCTTAACTGTGTTATCTTTTGGTGTGTAACAGAACTAGTCTGGAAACTTTTTGATACCACCTTGTATACAACTCACATCTACTCAAAAATGAAACTCCTTCATCATGTCAGTGACCTCCTAAAGTCCAAAATATGGTTTAGCTTTAAATAGCTTAACAAAGGGTTAAGCCATAAAAATGCAGTTAACCAATCCCCATCCTGCATCAGATGTCAAGTACCTCTCACAGTCAAACATATACTCAATAAGTTGCCATCATCTCAATCAAAAATCAACAAAATATTATCAAGCTGATAATAAAAATGAACTTTCAAAACATGAAACCAAACAATATGCTTAACTTGACCAAAATCAAACTTTATATCAAAATTTGAAACAATAAACCCTCCAATAAAATTACATAACATGTTTTTTAATATATTAAAAAAAACTCTGAAAAAAGAGGGGGAGAACTCTTCATACTTCAAACATCTCCACAAAAAATAATGCAAGCTTTAATGACCAATTTGTATCAGAGAGGCTTACAGCCATATCACGTTGAATACACTGGTTCTTGCTTGATCACCAAAGTTAAGCAACGTTGAGCCTGGTCAGTACTTAGATGGGTGACTGCTTGGGAATACCAGGTGCTGTAAGCATTTAGTGACGGATGTGTGTTGTGGTGCATTGGATATCGGCTCGGAAAGAGAAATCGGTGAGCCGAGTTCGAATTCCAGTTGAATACCCTGCATTCACTTAAGCACTGGTACCCTTGGGAAAGGTATTGATCCGTCCCTTCCCTCTAGTTATGGGTTAAATAACAGAATAGGACTTGTGGACCCTGCTCTTAAAAACAAATCCCAATGAATCTTGATACTTGAAAAGAAAAAAAAAGTATTACTAGACACAAAAACTTATATAAAAACAATAATAAATTGTTGAAAGAAAGAGGTATTACCAGCAATAAATAAAAAAAAAAAAAAAATTTAGCTGGCAATAAATGACCTGCCGAGGCTGATATGCCATGAAACAAAACAAAACAAAACAAAAACCAAAACTGATCAATTGGTAAATTTGTTAATGATGAACACAAAACTTCACATTTTTAAAATCATTTGCAGGCAACACTGAGTAGTCTCAGAGCCTGCATTTTGTGCAAGACTAACCTATAGTGTCCTATTTGTTTGAGATTGTCCCAGCTGTGGCATTGTTTGCTGTTGGATTCTTACCACAGAAAGACTAAGAATATATAGTATTACATTTGTTACTCACAATCAGTTTATCAATTATCTTGGATATTAGCCTCCCCCACAACTATTTATGGAGTGTTTCAATAAAATCATCAGTCAAGTCATTTTTTTTTCTTTCCTCAGCGTCCTTTATTTCCTGACATCCGCTCTGTTATGAAATTGATTCCATTCTGCACTGAAACAGCTCTCCAGGTTTGTGCCATTGTCTGTCTTGAATAATGCAAAGACATTGCTTATAAAGTTTTGTATCCTGTGTCTGAACACCTGCCCCATTAAACTTATGACTGGCTTTGATCTTTCACACACACACAATATTTTATGTAGTGGATAAACAAAGAAATAATCTTCAACATGGCTCTACAAATTTAAAAATTTATTATTGAGTATTACTTTATTTTAAATTGAAAGAATTGAGTTACAAAACTCTTTTGCAAAATAACCTCACAAAATAGTCTTTATCTTTACAACTGAATCAATTGCATTAGAATGAATAAAAATAGAATACATCTACATGTGGGAATTTGTGTCACATTTTTACGTCTCTTTCATGTGTGTAATTTTATAGCAGCAGCATAGTCAAGACAGCAGGCTAAGCTGTTTATTTTTTTTTTTTTTGTAAACACACACACACACACACACCATATCCACATTGAAGTAATTTTCATTAAATAATCTGTTCGAATTCCCTAATTATCTTTTTGATAAGTTGAAATTTGTCAAGGAAGGCACCATAGTTCTTGTTAACCCAAGTACTTTCAATCTCCTTAGATCATCCTCAGGTGAATTTCAAATACAAACTTAATGTGATTTTAATTGTTGTGATGGTGATTTTTTTTTTTTTTTTTTTTTTTTTTTTTTTTACATGCTGTTATCATTGTGGTTTCAATGTTTTGTAAATAAGCATTCCAAATGCAACATGGTATTAAATGTTTGTCAATTCAAATGCTTTTTAAAACATTACTACAATACTCATAATAAATCTTATCCAGTGTTGATTGGTTGCTTTTGATATTGAAGGCCTTGAGAATTTGAAGTTTTTGTTATTTTCATGCTGTGATATATTGGTGTTGTTAACAAGTTTTTTCCTGTATTGTGAGCAGGAACGTTATTTTAATGTTGTGCAATAGAACTTATGTTTGATAAATGGAGTGTAAGATGTCTTGATAATATTGTCATCAAGCCAACATATGTACTTACATTTTTGTCAGATACAAAGTTGGTCTTTTGCAAAACACTAGTTGACAGCGAAGAATCGTAAAAACATGAAAACCTAATAACAAAATCATAGCCTAGTTTGATGTTCAAAGTTTAATTATTGATGTTTCAATTAAAGAAATGATTGATATAATTGTAAAAAATATTTATTATGAGTATTGTAGCAATATTTTAAAAAGCATTTGAGTTGACTAACGTTCAGATTACTCTTTTCAATTTTTTTTTTATGATTGTGATCAAGGATACCAAACCAATAGAAATCAAAAGCCTGAAACTTCAGCACTTATAGATTGTCCTCTTTTTTTGAAAAACACATTTTTGAAAAAAGATTTTAAATCACTGCTAATTTTTCTAAAAATGTCCAGAAAATCTGTTAATGGATTATTCATTGTCAGTTAAGCGCTAACTGAAGATATTTTAAATGAAGAATGAACCTAAGCAGTTGAAGAAGCTATTGAATTTTGTTCTTTGGAATGGTTGGCAAAACATTGGAAAATTGTCAATTGATTCAAACTTTATAAAATGGTAAATAATGATTTTATTGTAGTTGGTTTGTAAATTTTTTATTTAGTAAATTTGTGTAAACTTAATAAGTTTTGATTATAAATTAATAAATGATAAAAATTGCATTGTATTAGTTTTCGTTTTTAAAAGTGTTGTAAATATAAAATTATTCTTGTAAATAAACAATTTAATAGTGTTTGATATTTTTTATTATAAATTCCAAAGAACAATGAAAATATATAAATTCACGTTCACATATTTGAGTTTTATTAAAATTCTGTATTTTTATGACGAACATTGTTGAGGCAACGAAAGGAGTATTAAATAATAGTAGTGTCAAGGGGGGGAAAAATAGTTTTTTTCACTCACTGCCTTTGCAGGCACAAAGGTCAAACTTTGTTCAAACATTTTAATAATATATATGAGCTCTCTACTCTATTTTCCCATTGTAAATAACATGAAACTTTAGCATATTTTTGTTGTTTTTAATTTGGTTAGGTGCATTCGCTAGAGAGGTTAAAATTGTGTAAATTACATTTTTTGTAGTTCTATATCCTTTCCAGATGTTACTTTGTTATAAATGTAGTTTAAGAAATATTTATATATTGTATGTGAGGGTGCTGAGAAGTGTAACTATTTGCTACCTGAAAAAGAAAAAAAAAAGAAGAAAAAAAAAGCCCATTTTCAAAAATCTTTTGAAATTCACACTCCACCCACATCTATTGAACAGGTGAAGAGGCTCATCCCTTGTTTCCTGTTTAGGATGCGGTTTCCGGTTTTCCCTTTTCAAGTCTTTTCACTCTTTTATTTATTTTTTTTTTTTTCCAATTGGAGTAGATAGACTAAATTATCGCCCGGTTCACACTCCACCCACATCTATTGAACAGATGAAGAGGCTCATCCCTTGTTTCCTGTTTAGGATGCAGTTTCCGGCTTTCTCTTTTCCATTCTTTTTACCCTTACGTAGCCCCCTGCGCATCAGTGGCGTTATTGCCTTGCTTGGGGTGATATGATTAAAAAAAAAAAAAAAAATGAAACATCAGTTGTTTGTTTTTTGTTTTATTTTTAGGTTGGTGGCCTTAGGTTAACTTTTCAGTATTTCCTCGTAAATTAATCTTTGTTTTGTGCTTTTATTGCACTATTTACATCGCAAACATTTTTGTACCTTATATATTATCAGATTTACCAGTTTTGCTCGGTTTCTCCATTGTATTATTCAACTGTACCAGTTACTTTTGCCTGGATTTGCTTTATGAATTTGTCACTGATAAATATTTAAATATTGCAGTTTTATCCTCTGGCTTCATCTCAGAAAAACATTTTTAAAAACTTCAACTGAAATTAAAACAAGAATACTTCCCTTAATTCATTATAAGGGCTTTATTTTGGATGAGAGCACACTGTCAAGACTGTTTAGCATCTGTTCACTCTGTAATTGTGTATGATGTGGGGAGGTGATGACCCCTTAAGCTCTTCAGGTACAGCTACTCTACATCTCAAAAGTGACACCCTTCCTTGCCTGCACACACACAAAGTAATTCTCACTGAAGTCAAATTGGTTTGAATTATTGTCAAAGATTCTTGATATTTTTCCACTCTTTTATCATTTCTTGTAAGCCCTTCAGTGAAAAGCTTTTCTCTTTTTTAAACACATGCTCTGATTTTTTTAGTAATCTTTCTTTCTGTTTGAGCATTTAACTGATAATCTTGATTAACAACTCCCACAAGCTACATCATCATCAAAATTCTGATGGAATTGTTGCATTTGTTAGACAGATGACATACTAAATTTTTAATCCACTGTTTACTTTTAATGTGTTAAGTGATAAAAATTTTCAATGAGAAAGAACTTCTTGCATAAAATGACAACCATAAATTGTAAAATAAAAAATCAACCATAAATTGAATTTTTTAATTTTTTTTTATTTTTATTTTTTTTAGTCATTTGATGACAAAGTCTTGCATACCCCACCTCAGAAACAATCGGAAAAAAGGAAGAAAGATGCCTTCAAGAAGCTTGTCTCTGAGATTATAGGCGTAAGTACCAAATCTGGATTCCATTCTTATATATCTCCTGCTTTTTAGCAAAAATTTCCCCCACTTCAGGTTAGCTATTTTCTGGTACTTTGGATTCTTATTGAGGCAAAATACAGACACTGGTTTTCTTTCCACTTTTTTCTTTTTATCTTTCCAAAAGAACCTAGCTTACAGACACATCATGTTGAAGTCTGGTTCCCATGCAATCACCAAAGTTACGCAACATTGAGCCTAGTCAGTTTCAAGATGGGTGGGAATCCCAGCTGTTGGATTTGTGGTGATACCGACTGAACAAAAGCGATGAACCGGATGTGTGCTCTCATATAACTAAAAAGCAAATGAATAAAAATCGTCATGCGCATCCGAGTTCGCACAGATGTTCCAGTTGAAAAATAAAAATTAATCAAAGATCAAATTACCAATTTTATTTACCAGCCAATGGGAAGGCCGAAACCAAATACAAGGATGAAATTCAAAACTAGCTGCGTTTGATCCAAAATGCTAATATAAAAAGTGAAGACACAAACGCTTTCTCAGACAGAAGGACGAAAGGAGAAGAGTGTGATTAGTTTCTCCCTTGACCTATGTCGAGCGGCTACTATGTTGACCTCTTCCTTTCTCCCTGTTCTCAAAAAGTACTAACCGACCTTTTCAAAGACATTCCACATACCAACTTGCTGGCTCGCTGACCTGGGAATCGGCAACTCCAAAATGAACATCAATCCCACTACTAAGTCTTTTACCCTTTCAGCATTATATCTTCAATGAACATTCTTTTATCCCTTTCAGCTCATTATTATTTTGCCATGAACTCTCTCTAACTTCCGTTGAACTTTTACTTCAAGTATTACCTTATTTGTAAAACATTAATTGAAATGTATATATGTATAAATGTTATTTTATACTCTAATTGCCTTTCTTAAATTCATAATCATTTTACAAATTATAGTGGGCTATCTTCCCACAAGGCCAAATTCCGTTAACTTGCTACGGAATCCTACTACAACTAGAAAAGGAATAAGAGATACCCGCTATAGATTCATGCCATTCCTGTGTATATAAGTACAAAATTAACACATTGTCTCAACTAGAGTTGGAAAATGGCTTACTGATTCTATTATACTCTTGTATTTCCTTCATTTTAATTGACAGGGCACCTTTTTCTCTCTCCCTCTTTACTCTCTAGGTCCTGGGTATGATGGTAAACTGTACCTAGCAGTAAGGCCTCTGATTGGGAGGTTGTGAGGAGCATGGACCCACCTCTTAATTGCTATTGTTCCCAGGTCCACTCTGACTTGGAGCTGTAGCACCTGTTAGGGTCCCAGCTATAGGCAAATAGTTAACTCCCAAACTGGGGTCAAAACACTATGAAACTATAAAAATAGACTTTTATAGAAAAACATACATTTTTGAAAAGAAAAAAAAATGCCTTAATACATTTTGAAGGAAAAAAAATTATTACTAGCAATACATTTCTGAATACAAAACTGGAAGACATCTTCAGCATTCTAAAATAGAAAAAATGTTCATCAAAATCTGACTAAATCAACCTTCCCACTATAACCGAACATTAAAAAAATACCTTAAAACCCCACCATTTTGGCATTAATTAACCCACAGTGGTTGATATGCTGTTAAACAAAACTCAAACTCTTTGCTTTCTCTCTCTGCCCATCTTTCTCTCAACAACAATATTAAAGTCAGTTATAGATGTGTTAAGAACATAAATATATTTCACAACGTAAAAGTGATATCAAATAAGTACTTGGCCCATCTTAATATCAGTTACCTTACTACTACTACTACTAATAATAATAATAATGACTATTCAAAAAATAATTGCAACTGCCAAAAAAATAAGACCTGCCCATTGTATGGCCAAAGTATGTCCGAAAGTATTGTTCATTGAGCTTACATTCATTCAGATCAACTGCTAACATGTGGACGCTTAGATTTAATAACCACATGTTGTCTTTAAACATCAGTAAATACAGCAAAATCACTGTTTTATCCATATACTTGCAGTATAGCCCAGCATTGCTCAGGTGTAATGAAAGCTTTAAAGCTAATCCATGGTCCTGGAGTTCAGACTCAGCCTAAAGAATATTTGTGTGAAGTTTGGTGAGAATCGGATAAAAATTGTGGATTTGTATAAAGGACATACAGACAGATAAACAGACATACACACAAACATCTTGCCTTGTGTGTGTGTGTGTGTATATATATATATATATATATATATATATTATCGATTTTCTGTACTATTGTAAGAACTGCAACCTTGAAACTTCTGAATATCGTTTCTTATGTCTTTGTCTATGAGTGTATGAAATTTGATTAAAATTGGACCACTCCTTCTATAACCCGATTTTTTTCGATTATTGATTTTCCATATTTATCGGGGGGTACCTTGACACAAAACCTAGCTAAGAACACTCGCAAACGCTTATCGTACAACTGTGTAAATTTTTAAGAAAATTGGTTCAGCCGTTTCTGAGTCTATATGTAATGGACACACACACACACACACACACACACACACACACACAAAGTTCCATTTATAAATAAGTTTAGATTAGAAATTAAAAAACAATAACAAGAACCTAAATATTACCTGGAATATTGTCACTAAATCCAAATCTTACAATGGAAAAGGAGATAGATATAAATTATGCTGTAACACTGTCTCCTGACCCTACTGGGCCGATATACTCCACAAGTTGTTGGTCCTGTATGGTCCAGTATTACAGGTTAGGCCTGAGCCTGCAGTTGCAACTGTCAATTTGATGCCAGCTTCCAGCCATGTTGTGATTTTTTTTTTTTTTTTTTTTTTTATCCTGGAGAGCAGCTATCAGATTGTAGAAATCCGAAGCTCCCCTATTGGTCAACCTGTAAGTTCATTGGGTGAGAATCGGGTTAACAGAAAAATAAATATAACCCAGTTGATTTGATTTTGGGAAGACAAAAGTTTTTATATATAAATACAAAAAAAGAAAATCCTTCTTGTAAAAAGTTGAATGTCTCTTGTATATGAACTATAACAAAACAAAATATTTCATATAATTTCTGTAAAGAAGAGATGTGGCTTTCGTTTAACCCTTTCTGGTTTGTTCTTAGCGCAACTACTCCAAATCATTGATGTTTCCGTTCTCAGTTGTAGTAGTAGTGGTATTTAGATGTTAGTGGAAGTAATTTGCTTCTTCAGTCTTCATATCAGTAACACACACAACGGATGTTTTCTTTCAATCTCTGTCGCTCAACTCAGTTCAACTGCATTCGAAGATAGTCAAAACCCCAATTCCTCTTCTGGCAGACCACTAGCAACTCAATTTTAGACCCAAGTGCCTCCTTGGTAGTCCACTACCAACTCCTCTTCTAAAAACTTAAGGTCTGCTTTTTTATGGAGAAAGAACTGGCATTATATATGATCCAGCTGTGACCCATCTCCTGACACTTGCAAGACACGTGACAGGCATTTTTATTATTTATCCATCATGTCCTTTGCATTGTTTATTAACAAATATTCGCCAACCTGATTTGAAATTAAAAATCCCAAAGAGGACACTTTACTCTTTATCCATCGGCTGTCTTAGGTTTCATATATCATTGTTTTAGATTCTTTCCTATTAATAGTTCTGGCACGATTTGTCAACTTCACAAAAGTTCATGTTTTCTATTTAAAGATAAAAGTAACATTTCAATTAGTAATCTGTTACCTTTTGTACACTTAAAAAAAAAAAAAAAAAAACAGATTATATCTTGTGTTTTAATTTCCATTTCCATTTCCATAACATTAATATTTCAAAGTCCTTAAGGCCCGTCAACCTCTTGGTTACTCAAAGAGGCCTCTCTTTCACTTAGTGTTTTCTGTTTTATGGCATAACCACCTTTATTAATATTACTAACATTATTATCATTTCTGGAGTGATATCGCCCCTGCCAAAATACCTTTAAAAAAATTTTTCACCTTAAACCATATAAATAACCTTAATCTCAGTCAGTTAAGTGCTATATGTAATACACGCTTTGGCAATCATCTCTTGAAAGAGACTTGACTGACTTGTTAAAAGATTTTCCTGCAGCAGTTTGCGATTACTTCTTGCAATAAACTAGTTGGCATCCAAGGCTATAGAACCCAATCTGTCCTGTTATTTAACCCTTAGAAGGGTGGAAGAGGATTAATATCTTTGCTTGTAAGTGAACATAATGGATTCAACTGGAATTCAGCCCTAATCTACTTAGCAAAAAAGCAATTTAATGACCACATGCTGCCATAAAAAAAAAATGCTTAAATTCTTAGAGCCTGATTGATACAGATTCTTCTATATGTTTGTCTCTTTCTTTTCACTTCCTAACTTCTCCTCTTTCTTTCTTTCCCCCACAAATATTGCTATTAATACTTATGAATTACTCCCCTTCAATTTCATTTTTCTGCATTTTTATCTTCATGTAGTCTGTCTGTTTAACTTTTACTCTTATTAAAAAGCAGTAACCTAACTTTATAAGATTTAACTCCCATGAACTTAAATTCAAGTCTTTTAAACTGTCAGTTTGTAATATGAACTTGTTGATTGTTTGACACATGAAACTCTGTTGTGCCATTGATGTAGAACAATATGTAATGCGAATGGTTTATTTATGATTTCACTTGTGATTGAGCCCTGTTGAGAGGGGAAAATTTCATAAACAGCAGCTATTTATGGCTTTATTCTATATTCTCTGGTTATCGGATAGAACACTGTCACTGTGGGCGTTGTTTACATTTCATAAAAATACATTACACGCTATGAAATCGGCATTTCTATGGCCTGCTGTCAAATCGGTCAAGTTTCAGCCTCGGCTTGAGGTAAAACTCTTAATCTTGCCACACTAAAGAGCTGTAATACAGCAAAACGGTCCAGTTTGAGGATGTTTTTTTTGATATATATATATAATAATATTAACTATAGTAATAACAATACCAATAGTAACAGCTAACTCTGCCGAAAGTAGTATTAATTAAGCTATAATTTAAATCGTCTTGTACAACCCACCGAGAACGAGCTCGGAGGAAAAAGGGGAAGTAAAAAAAGAAACAAACGGAGTACATGAACAAAAAGTCAAGCACTCGTAAGAAAGAAAAAAAATCCTAACACTAAAGCGCTCTCTACGAAAGTAGAGCAAACAAAGACAGAAAATCTAAGCAAGAGCATACAACCTACCACGGTTTCACTTTATGGCTCGTCAGGGAAATTTCCCTGACGAGCTGTAGGGCAAAACCGTGGTAGGTTGTTGGCTCTTGCTTAGATTTTCTGTCTAATATATATATATATATATATATATATATATATATATATATATATATATAAGCTCTGTTCATACTACATTAGGCACTATTTTAATATCACCTTAATAATATTATACATGTGTATACCCTCATATGAAAAAATGATTCATGTAGCTATATATATATATATATATATATTAAAAAAGGATTAATTCAAAGATATTGAATGGCCATTTCGATATGAAGATCCCCACGGGGAACGACACATCACCTCAGCAACAGAAAAACCCTTGCTGAGGTGATGTGTCGTTCCCCGTGGGATCTTCATATCGAAATGGCCATTCAACATCTTTGAATTAATCCTTTTTTAATATATATTTGCTCTGTAATATTTTATTACATGGAGCTCTCTTCCTGTATCATTTTTTAATATTAAAATAAATTTTTAATATTAATTAGGATCGAGTTTTTTGGAATTTACCTTCCTGCTTTTTTCCCTTGGATTGAAGTATCTGAATTAAAATATATATATATATATATACACACACACACACACACACACACAAAAAGATGAATAAGAATGAAGAAAATAATTGCAATGTTCAAAACATTAATTTAAAACAGTGCTCAATATAAAAATAGACCAATGAATATTTATTATTATATTAGAACATGTGCAGTTTTGTAGTAGTTTGCATATATTTTAACATAATAATTAATAATGTATATATAATGCCAAAATGGATCTACTTAGAAATAAAATATCATTGCGTAAAAGTTTTGTGAAACAAGTGATGTTGCAAACTGTGCTTAAAAAAACATTTTAGACTTTGTAAATATTACAACTTCATAAAGATGTTATCTACTGAATATATGTGTTGATTACCTGCCTTGGCTTATCAATGTGGTTTGGATTTTTATCCATTTCTCAGATATAAACTTGGCAGATTGGCTTTAACATGCATATATATTTGACAATCTGTTCTATTTATGATTATTCATATTTACTTTTTCAACTTTTATAGAAAAGCATCAGTGAACATTTCAAGAAAGACAAATACTTTGAGAAGTTGCCACCAATCTTTCATGTGAAAAACAAGAATCGCTCACTTGATGTCCTTGAGATGCCTGAAACAGCTGGACTGATGGAATTGTTCTGCACTGAAAATCCAAATTAATTTTGGCCCAAATGCTACACCTGGCAACTCAAATCCTTTGCCATTGGTTCTTTTGTGACGAATATGAAAAGACCACAACCAAGACAACAACAGCGAAGTCAGGCAATTTTATTTTAAAAACAATTTTTTTTTTAATTTAAGATCTAGACAAAAGATGTTGAATCAACCTGGGACTCAATCTTCCAGCAGGAATTGGGAGTAATAGCATTGGAAAATATCTGTGATTAACATACACGAGCCCTCGAAATAAAAACATTCTCTCTTGAAATAAGTTGTTATATTTTCTTTGTGTATATGAAAACAAAAAAATAAACAGGCACTTACTATATGTACCTGTTAGAATGTCTTTGAGATTTGTTACATTTGGATTAATTTATTTAAAAATATGCATCATTTTTTGGGATGTTACATGATTTGTTTAATCGAACTAACCTACATTTTATCATTTCAGCCATTAGCTTTGGAAATGGCTAAATATTTAACTAAAAGAATCAGTATTTTAGAAATGTACAAAGCCCTCTCCAAAGGATATTGCCAAATCATTAAAACTATTAAAGGACCATCAAAAGATTCAATGAGACTGGGGATGTAAATAACAGGCAAGGTCATCTATGAGCTGCTCAAACACCAGAGCTTGTGAAATCCACCTGAGAGAAGCTGAGAAATTTTGCAAAAGAGAACCGTGTCAACCTCTGTCATTAGAAAGCTCAGTGGAGAAATGACAAACCAGATGCCAAGTCCTCTCAAGCATATTCTGACACACATTCTCAAACCTTGTGCTCAGAACTGAAGACAGTGGGCCTCGGTCAGTTACTTGAACAACAGGAATAACACAAAAAAATTGTGAAGGACATGAAGTCATTGTTATTGCCTTGGGCTAAAAAAAAAAAAAAAATTCAGCACCTTTCTGATGGGACCAAAACTACACAAGAGTGACTAACAATCCATGTTCCTCAATCTCAAAGAAATGTCCTCTATCATCCGCAAATATGAATCCTCTTTACTACAGTATCTGGGATAACTTAGTTTCTGCTCCAGCCTACCAGAGTTTGGATTCTCTGAAGACAAAACCTTGAAGGACTGAGATATGTATGCAAGACAAAATCTTTACTTGTGAGGCATTTCATTCTTCAGGACTTGATCGTTCAGATTTAGTCCAATGAAGTTCTGAAGTATAAAATGTATCACAAACTTTTTTTTACTTTGTTACACAATTTCCCCAGTATTTTTTGATGTATAAAAAAAGTATCTCATATGAACACACACATACATACACACAGTAAATACAGCAAAAGCACTTCTTTACCCATATATTATTGGAAATTAAAAAGCAATAACAAGAACCCAGTTATTACCTGGTATATCCTTGCTACGGCTATACTGTGTTGAATACACCGATTCCCGTCCGATCACTGAAGTTAAGCAACATCAAGCCTGGTCAGTACTTAAATGGGTGACCATTTGGGAATGCCAGGTGCTGTAAATATAAGGACCAAGAATGGTCCACTGGTCCTCCAGGTTTGGGGGTTGGGTGCAGGGCTAACAACTCTGCCCCATAAAAAAAAAAAGTTTGTTACAGAAACAGCAACAAAAAGTTGCTGCCCTATGCACCATTGGGTGTGATAGATAGATAGATGATATAGATGATCATCTTGCTAAAACCAAATCTTACATTGGAAAAAGAGACAAATGTAACATGTCTTTCAGAAAAACTTGTCATCTTAAACCATATAAATAATCCTAATCTACTTAACAAAAAGTGATTTAATGACCACCTGCAGCCATAGAAAAAAAATACTCAAATTCTTAGGTCCTGATTGATATAGATTTCTCAATACATTTGTCTTTCTTACTCCCCTTACTTTCCTCTGTTTCTTTTCCTCTGCAAATATTAATATTTATGAATTACGCCCTTTGATTTCATCTGATTCTAATGTTAATTTTTTTATCTCCATGTAATTTTCATCTATTTAAATTTTACTCCTGATAAATTAAAGTTAACACTTATGAGCATCGAGTTAACTTAAATTCAAATCTCTTAAGCAGTTAGTTTGTAATATGCACTTGATGATTTCATAATGCATGAAACTCCAAGACTTCAACATAGGATTATATATAAAACACAGTTTGTCACTTTGACTGAGCAGGTTCATGCCAATCTCGAAGTTTCGTGAGGGCACCATTATAATGTTCTCATTCATCAGTGTTGGTTTACTGTTAGGTCATGGCCTTTTTCTTGTTTATATGAAGCATGGTGTGATTTCTTTGAGTGGGAGGGGTCTTATTTGTGATTAATCTTTATTTTTTATTTTCTGTTTTTTTTTTCTTTTTCATTTTTTTTGTGGGAGGGGTCTTATTTGTGTATAATTTTTTTTTCTCTTTCTTATTATGCAGGTGTTTGATTTATTTTTATAGTTTTTTTTTTTTTAGTGTACATCTTTTTTAGTTTGGGTTGGCCTTTTTTGTTGTTGTATTGACCTTTTTCTTGATATTTGTCATGTGGCAAAACATACTATCCTTTGGGTTTTCCTCTTAAGATTTTAACGACAAAACTGTTTTTAAGCTTGGAGCATTTTTTTCATTGTGGTATGCCAGTTTGTTAGCAAACTAGTGGAGGTATCTAGTTTTATTGCAAAATTTTACTAACTAGGGAATCCTGTGGTTTACAAGAAAGATTTGCTTTTAACTATAAACATTAAGTTGTGCAAAATTTAATTTCTCAAAATTCCATAAAAAGTGGGAGGTACATGTAAAAAAAAAAAAAAAAATTTTCACCCAGATTTTCTCTAAAAAAAAATTTTTTTTAAACAATTTATATGTGAATAAGTCTTGAATGTTTCATTAAAATCTGGCATTTATTTCACTTTTGCAAATCAATGTGATTTTCATCGCAAAAAAAAGATACTAAAATTTCCTATACTAATTTTGGTCAAACACCTGATGATGTGCAAAAAATATAATTTAATAGTTAAAAAAAAATCTTTGTTTTTTTCTCTTAATAACAATAAAACTGTTTTTAAGTTTGAGGCATTTTTGTTTCTTCATCATATGCTCTCTCTTTAGGTATCAGGTTTCTGTGGCAGGTCCTACAGGGTACGGTGAATAAATTATCTAAATTATGCAAAAATAAAAATAACACTGACATCTCATTTTAACAGATGTATTTACCAAAATTACATAAAAATATCTTGAAATACTAGAGTAAATTTATTCAATAAAATTACAATTATCTTCAACCACAGCCTTCAGACAAAGAATCTCCTTTGGACGGTCTCTTTGGTGAATTCTGCTATAATCCCTACCTTCAGTTCATCTTTGATGTTACATTGAGTTTTATTGGTCTTGTACTTAACTGTGTCCCACACATAATAATCAAAAGGGTGGCCAGATGTTATAAGGGGTAGTGTGGTTGCAGAAATTATATCTGACAGCCATGACTGTGTTCTGCTTGTGTGACATGATGCAAAGTCCTGTTGTGACACTATTTGGTTCCTGATAATTAAGTCATTTTTTTTTTAATTCACAAAACTATATGCGAAAAGGGTTAGATATAAAGAATGAGACAACTTGTTCCCAGTGATTGAAAATTGTAAAATCAAATCAGGTGGCCAGCTAAGAACAATATTAATTTGTGCTACAGCCAAGATGTTGATGGTTGATAAAACCAGTAAAAATTCTAAATGTCAGTTAAGAGGCAAAAAAGGTGACTCAACAAAAAGCCAGGTGTCCCGTGTCTGATTTTGGATAGGGGGGGGGGTTTAAAACAGATTTGGTGAATTTCCCTGCAGAGGTGTCAGGATTGAAAACAATAGATACTAATTTGTTTTGATAAAAACACATGGCAGAATTTTAACATTCTGCTGAATGATTATCACCATAATGTAAGGTACAAGATTTTTCCTGAGAGAGAGACCGTGGATTGAGAAAGGGAAGATGGCCATTTGCTTATTCGATTTTCAAACTAGAAAGGTGTGACAATATTTAACATGGCATATGGACAAAAAAGGTTTAAAGAAAATGATTTTATTTTTTTAGACGAAAAAGGGTTAAAGAAAACATATATATATATTTTTTTTTTTTTTTTTTTGTCAGAAAGGAATTCATTTTCCCCACCCTAGGATTGAGGACAGGTTGAAAGAGATAAAATAAAATCACACAATACAATTGTTACTATTCAACGAGACACAGCTAGCGGGTTTTGAGGCCAGAGGTTAAAAGTCGTCTTGTTGAGAGAAACATAACTACTTAACATTGCATATGGACGAAAACAGTTGGGAATTTTTTAAGGAATTCATTTTTTCCCTGGGATCGAGAACAGGTTGAAAGAGGTAAAATAAAATCGCACAATGCAATTGTTACTATTCAACGAGACACAGCTAGCAGGTTTAGAGGTTAAAGGTTGTCTTATTGAGAGAAATGTGGCAATACTTAACATTGCATACGGACGAAAAGGATTGAGGAAAATGATTTTTTTTTTTTTTTTTTTTTTTTAAGTCATTTTTTTCCCCAGGATTGAGAACAGGTGGAATTCAGTGAAACACAGTTGACAGGATTAGGGGCCAGAGGTTAAAATAGTTTTGTTGAAAGAGAGATACCAATTGCCACTTGCTGGGAAAATTATCATTCTAAATTTCCCTGAGGGAGAGAAAACGAAAGAAGGAAGACATCGGACATTGATGTCATATAATAGCTTCTCCCAGAAGAGGGGGAATGTTACAGAATTGGAAGTGTTGAATTTGTGCCCACAGGGGCTAAAGTTAGTTAGTTGCAGAAGCTGAGTCGGGGAGTTAAGAGATTTTTTTTTTTTTTTTTTTTTTTAACCATAACGTTGTGCCAACCTGATAATAGTCATCTGCTGAAGAAGAAAAACTCCGATGATATCCTTGTACTATTTTCAAAAGTACCAACAACAGTATTTAAAGTTAAAGCCAGTTGTCGCTGAAGAAAACCGTTGATCATTTTTGAAAGTACAAACAACAGTACTTGAAGAAATCCAGTTGCCATTGAAGAAAAAAACTCAGACGATCTTGAAGTTAAATCCAGTTACCAAGTCTGCCCACTCATAGAGAAATTAGCAGAAATTTTTGTTCCATCACTAAATATTAAAAAACAGGTTGGGAAAAGAAAAAAAAAAAAAATGTAAATTTTTTTCGTTTTGATTTTTTTATATAAATATCTCTAGTGACTTATTCAGGCGTCGTCCATTTTATTTTCAAGATTGTGTGCACATATTCAACTCCTTGGTTTAGTTTGGTTGAGATACCCCAGTGATAATTCAGCTTAACTCTTAAGATCGAAAATCACAATGTGGGTAAAAGAGAATACAGTTGAAAAAGTCAACTTAAAGACCAGCTGCTGTGTCAATGCCACCAACACCCGACAGGTGTGGGCTGATGGCTTGTTCTCGGACCAGGATCGGTTCTGACAAAGGGACAGCAAGCCACAAAAGAAAAAAGTGCTTGGAATGATTAATGTTGTTGTTGTGTGTGTGTGTTTTTTTTTTTTTTTTTTTTTTTTTTTTTTGACAAGAATTTAAGAGAAGACAAGAAAGACTGGAGATCATCCAAGACTGCTCTAGCCGTTAACTACTAGAAAATGCATATGACTAACTGCTGAAGTGTAACTCCACCATCAGCCTTGAGCCAAACTTACCAAATCAGCTGAACAAACTTTTTTAAATTCGCACACCAAGCCTCACCAGCTTAACCAAATGTCACGTCCAATTTGGGAACAATTTAGGTTGACAACCCTGCATGTTAACAGCTGCTAAAAAACCACTATATGCAATACTCTATATAAAAATGACGTTTTTTATATTACTTTGTTTTTTGTTTTTTTACCAGACATCGAGTCTTCCAGCAGCCACCCTCTTGATCCAAGCAGCACTACTTCTTTATGGCATTTATTATAGTCCATTGTGTTGAGTCTGATGCTATTTGGAATGATGAATGGAAACAATTTTGCCATCACTAGTAAGACAATTTCTACTACCACAACAAAATTTCTTCTAACACCAAAGATGAACTGAAGGCAAAAATTTATGGCAGCATTCACCAACTTAAATAAAGAAGCCATCCAGAAGAGACGCAGGAAATTCCAAAGTCATCTGGAGGCCATTTGTTTAAATGAGATGTCAGTGTTATTTACATTTCTACGTAATTTAAATGACAATTCATCCATTACCCCTCTTTATTGTGCAGTCGACAAAATAAAGAAAAGGACCGACACAAAGTTTAAAATTTTGTGTCATTTCTCATATTGAGGATTCCAAAACGTTTCCTTAATAAACTTTAAAAAAAAAAATAACATCATCTAAGCAATCCTCATTCAAACAAAAGTAAAGAAATAACTTGCATTCACATAACTGTTTTGAATTCATAATAAAAATTTATGATAAAAATGGAGTATTCATTTTTAATAATTGTCATTATTAACTTAATAAACATGCAAAATTTAATTAAGAAAGCAGTTACAACAATTTACTTATTTTTTTTATTTTTTTTTTTTAATCATTTCACCCCGAGCAAGGCGGAAACGCCACTGATGTGCAGGGGGTTACATAAATGTAAAAAGATTAATTAGAAAAGAGTGAGGAGTACAAGCTAGTTAGAAAGGAACAATAGAAAGCTGAGAAAGAAGGTGCTATGACAGATACATAGGAGGAGAGAAAGGGAAGGTTATACAGGGGAGGGGAGAGAGCTAGAGGCCAGTGGTTAGTAGATGAGTATTAACTTTGCATTTAAATTTCTGGAGGTTGTAGCCGTCAGGAAAGCAAGAATACGGGAGTGAGTTCATGTAGTGAGGCCAGATAAAAAATTTACATTAGTACAAAATTTATTTCAGAATGATAACTCATATTTTTTAGCACAGACGCTTGATTGAAAAATGTAAAGTTTGAAGCTCACATTAGTCTTAGCTGATTGATCAATAAATCAAAGAGGCTTACGGCCTATCACGTTGAATACACCGGTTCTTGCTCGATCACCGAAGTTAAGCAACGTTGAGTCTGGTCAGTACTGAGATGGGTGACCGCTTGGGAATACCAGGTGCTGTAAGCGTATAGTGACGGATGTGCGTTGCGGTGTAGTGGATATCGGCTCGGAAAGAGAAATCGGTGAGCCGAGTTCGAATTCCAGTTGAATACCCTGCATTCACTTAAGCACTGGTACCCTTGGAAAAGGTATTAATCCGTCCATTCCCTCCAGTTATGGGTTAAATAACAAGGGTAGGACTTGGGGACCCTGCTCTTAAAATCAAATCCCAATGAATCGCGAAAAGAAAAACGTAAAAATAAAATAACCTTACCCAAAATCACTGGTTATGACCTTAAAATGCTCCCATAAGGATTGATAGGTCGTTAAGCCTCAAAAACAAACAAACAATAAATCAAAGGCACATGAGAACATGTTTAGATACATATTGTGCCGAAATTTCAACCTGCATTCTGATCCAACTAATCTGTATAAAAGGAGACATATGACTAAATCCTCAGTGAGAATTTGAACATCAAGTGTCACAGAAATCTATGCAACTATAAACTGTTGAATTTTACCAAGTTGAGTAACTCTTAACACACATACCAAAATTGCAACACACTAGCTCATATAATTAAAATATTCACTTACTCATATAATTATATTAATTGACTCAAAGAAACAATCATTCAACATTTTCTACACATACCTTTGAACTCACTTTCAAGCAACCTTTTTCAACAAACTGTTTTGTGTACTTGCTTTTTTATTGAACATAAAAAGAGAGAGAATTTGTTCTTAAATCAATTCATGAAGAATTAATTTTCAAGCCATGATTAGTTTCTCTACTCACTCGCTTGACACATAATTTCAACTTCGTATTTTGTACACGTTATAAGTATAAATATTGTTTTGTTACCAAAAACCAGAATTTTCTTTGTTCATTATTTGTTCATGCATTCATTGTTATTCACCTAAGCTATAAAATTAAAACATATGGAGTATAAGGCCGTATTCTGCTGCACTTATTAGATAATTATCTAAATCTAAACTTATTTATAAATGGAACTTTGTCTGTGTGTGTATGTGTGTGTTCGTTACCTATAGACTCCAAAATGGCTGAACCGATTTTCTTGAAAATTTACACAGTTGTACTATAAGTGTCTGCGAGTGTTCTTAGCTAGGTTTTGTGTCGAGGTACCCCCGATAAATATCAATAATCAGAAAAATTGGGTTATAGAAGGAGTGATCCAGTTTTAATCAAATTTCATACACTTATAGACAAAGATATAAGAAACGAAATTCAGAAGTTTCAATTTGCAGTTATTACAATAGTGCAGAAAATCGATATATATATAAGGCAAGATGTTTGTGTGTGTGTCTGTTTATCTGTCCGTATGTCCTTTATACAAATCCACAATTTTTATCCGATTCTCACCAAATTTCACACAAATATTCTTTAGGCTGAGTCTGAGCTCCAGGACCATGGATTAGTTTTAAAGCTTTCATTACACCCGAGCAATGCCGGGCTATACTGCTAGTTATTATTAAAATAATTATAGAAAATTTAAATATATATATCTCAAAATGAATAAGAACAAAGAAAATAATTGCAACGTTCAAAACATTATTTTAAAACAGTGCTCAATATAAAAATAGAGCAATGAATATTTATTATTAATTATTTCTTTTCATGTGAACTACAAACTACTACAAAATTCTACATTGTTATTTCAATGTCAAAACAAAATGTCTCATCAGGTAGTTAATAATGGTGGGAGAAAATGTTTTATTTAAAAAAATGTTTTATAAACACCACTTCCCTTTTTTTTGGGGGGGGGGGGTTAAAAAGGGGTGAAGAAAGAAAGAGAAGAAAAGATCAGAAAATAAACTGAGAAATCAAGAAAAAGAAAAGAAAGAGGAAATGGAAAGATACAGAAAAAAATAGAAAGTGAAGAGGAAAATAAGTGAGAAAATATAGAGAGGAAAGAGCCAATGGAAACAGCTAAGAGTGAGAAATTTTAAATTTTGGCTGGAAGTGATTTGTCGACCGATAACATCGTTTACATGGTGTCTGGGCTCAAATCTTTTGGTATTTTCTAATAAAAGGATTGTACTTCTATTTAAAAAAAAAAGAGGAAAGAGAGGAGGAGTAGAGGAAAATAAAAAGGAAAAAGTGAGAAAATGTAGATAGGGAAGAAAGGAGAGAGACTGGAAATGGCCAAGAGAAATTTTAAATTTTGGCTGGAAGTGAATTTCAGGCAGATATAGAAATTGGTTACATTGCTTCAAGTTAAATCTTTTGGCATTAAAAAAAAAATGATGAAATCACATACACAGAAATTTTCATTAAATGTCAAATAAAGGATGTTTAAAAAACAACACGAAAATATAAATTCATTAGATCTAATATAATAAATTGGAAAGATTAAAATAAAATGAATTAAAATTTGGTAGTTTCCGGCTTTCTCTTTTCCAATCTTTTCTCTTTTCTTTTTTTCTTTTTCATTTTTTTTTTCTCAATTGGAGTAGATAGACTAAACTATCGCCCGGTTCACACTCCACCCACGTCTATTGTACAGGTGTAGAGGCTCATCCCTTGTTCCCTGTTCAGGATGTGGTTTCTGGCTTTCTCTTTTCCAATCTTTTCTCTTTTCTTTTTTTCTTTTTCATTTTTTTTTTTCTCAATTGGAGTAGATAGACTAAACTATCGCCCGGTTCACACTCCACCCACGTCTATTGTACAGGTGTAGAGGCTCATCCCTTGTTCCCTGTTCAGGATGTGGTTTCTGGCTTTCTCTTTTCCAATCTTTTCTCTTTTCTTTTTTTCTTTTTCATTTTTTTTTTCTCAATTGGAGTAGATAGACTAAACTATCGCCCGGTTCACACTCCACCCACGTCTATTGTACAGGTGTAGAGGCTCATCCCTTGTTCCCTGTTCAGGATGTGGTTTCTGGCTTTCTCTTTTCCAATCTTTTCTCTTTTCTTTTTTTCTTTTTCATTTTTTTTTTCTCAATTGGAGTAGATAGACTAAACTATCGCCCGGTTCACACTCCACCCACGTCTATTGTACAGGTGTAGAGGCTCATCCCTTGTTCCCTGTTCAGGATGTGGTTTCTGGCTTTCTCTTTTCCAATCTTTTCTCTTTTCTTTTTTTCTTTTTCATTTTTTTTTTCTCAATTGGAGTAGATAGACTAAACTATCGCCCGGTTCACACTCCACCCACGTCTATTGTACAGGTGTAGAGGCTCATGCCTTGTTCCCTGTTCAGGATGTGGTTTCTGGCTTTCTCTTTTCCAATCTTTTCTCTTTTCTTTTTCATTTTTTTTTCTCAATTGGAGTAGATAGACTAAACTATCGCCCGGTTCACACTCCACCCACGTCTATTGTACAGGTGTCTTGTTCCCTGTTCAGGCTTTTCTTTTTTCCAATCCTTTCACTCTTACGTAGCTCCCTGCACATCAGTGGCGTTACCGCCTTGCTCGGGGTGATATGAAAAAAAAAATTAAAAAATATAATAAATAAATAAAAAATATATTATAAAAATAATAAATCTAAAATATATAAAATAATATTTAAAAAATATAATAGCAAAATAATAATAAATATAGAAAATATAAATAATGATTATAAATATAAATATATGCTAGTACATGGTGAATACTACTAACAGTAATTATCACGTACAATAGAAAATAGTTAAGGAAAAAAATAGATTACAATTTTTAATAGAAAATAAAGATAACATAAGAGAGCTCATATAGTTAAAGTAAATTAGCAAGATAGTAAGGTTTATGCTATAAAATATTTACAATTGCTAAAGTTCCATACCTTAGATTTAGTAATATTAGCAGGATTATAAGGTTAATTCTTTAATATGTTTACAATTTACTGTAGTTGCATGCCTTTGATGTAGTAATATAATTTACTAATTTTAATTTTAAATTTCAAATTTTAATTACGTTTATCTTTCCAATTTATTAAGTCTAATCAATTCATATCTTTCTGTTATGTTTTTGAAATATCCTTTATTTGACATTTTATTAATAATTTCTCTGATTGTGTATGTGATTTCATCTTTCTTTTTTTTAAATAACCACAGATACTGCCTGTTTGAACTTCCTCAGTGGTGGAGAAGCAGAGTTTTTCCGCTGTTTGCTTGCAATCTTTGATTCAAGTTCAAAGTAGTGAACCCAAGTTTCCTATTGAGTTACTAATCTGTGGCAGAAATTCTGAGGGTCAGACGGGAAGTAAGAAGTGCCCTGGAAATTTCAACACTTTGCAACTTCTGATCTGATATCACCATTCTTGAGGCCCATCTTGCAGACAATTTGCTCATCTCCCAAGATCTTACTTAAAACAGTATGGGTTGAATCAGAACTAATAACCTATAGATTTAGCTGTTTTAGCATGTGTCATCCAAAACCACACAGAAAATTTCAGCAGCTCCCTTCACAGTTGCTTAAGAAGGTGAGTTCCCAGCAAGTGTTGATACTTTGTGGATTTCCTTGGATGCCATTCCTTTCTTTATGACTGTTCAAGCTTCTGTTTTTTTATTTTTAGATTTGTCGCATACCTCTCATCCTTGTGTGAATTTCACTTGCACAAAACTATAAGGCTTAGGACTTTTTTTTAACATTTCTCGTAACTTAACCTAGCTAGTCTCACTCATTGATCTGTCTATACATATAATTTTCTTTTCACCATTAACAAAACGTTTGCATTTACCCTGGCACATGCTGGGGAAGTTTGAAAAATATTAAGTTCAAGTACCTTTCCTTTAGAAGTAGGCTTGGTTTATTGCCTGGGGCCTGAGGCATTCTCAAAAGAGCAAGTGCTAAATTTTTCTACAATCTTGCCATATTGCTGTTAAACACACCCTAAACACCTTGTGTGACATTTGGTAGTCATGTGAGCATGCTGAAAAATACCCATTTATACTTACTGTTAATAATTGCACAATATTAAACAATTACTCAATGAAAAAATTTGATTTCTACCAAATCCAAGATTCTGTGCCAGACACAAAAACTTAGTAGAAATAGCAAAACATTAATGGGTGCAAAATTATAAAACACAAGACAACCACTGCATAAAATTTTTAAAGGAAAAAAACAAACATTTATTTGTGGGGAAAATAAACGGGGAAAAGTTGTTTTTTTTTTCTTATAATCATATCACCCCAAGCAAGGCATTTTACTGCCACTGTTGTGAAGGGGGTTACATAGGAGGAATGTTATGATAAAGAGTGACAGGTTATAGGGGAGTGTCAGGAAGTGGGTAAGAGAAGGATGTGAAGACTGATGAGTGGAGTGGACAGAGAAAAGAGCATGAGAGAGGATGCAGGTTAGTGAGATAGGAGATGACTATTTACATTTAAATTCTTGGAGATTGTAGATGTAGGTACAAATTAACTTTGTATAAACATTTAATGTTGTACGTCTATTAAGGCGGGATAACAATTTATGATAATGGATCACCAATGAAAAATGGGAAAAAAAACTACAACTCTGGAAAAGACAAGGATTTTTTTAAAATGACAAAATGTGAAAACAATAAGGCAGTGAAAAAAAAAGAAAAAAATAGTTGCAACCACTTTTGAGAAAAAACAACTTGTAAATTGCCCCACTGTTATTTCTGGGATACAAAATTTTTGTTTGTTTTAAGTCCCATTTTACATAAAAATTTAAAATGATTTCTGAGAAATTTTCTCATTTTCAGCTATCCAACCTCAGGAAAATTTTCACTGGAACTTCAAATTTCTCTCGTCTTTCTGTGGCTTGCTGGTAACAGGAACCTGCTTGATGTTCTCTTGATGTCAATGCCTTCCTTGATGATGACCACCCTTTTTCCCTTGCTGTCAAATCTGAACTTCATTTATACAGAAAATTTAGGCTCATCTCTGTCCCACTATCTGAGAGGTTATGTTGCATGAGGGACTGAAGTAGGGTCTTTACCGTTTTGAGTGAAGGACCTTCTCCAGTGTTGCGGATGTCGGGGCTCTGAATAAAGAACCATGATATACAACAGATGTGTTCATTGTGTTGTCTTTTATCCATAAACATCCTCAGATAAAACTTAATGAAACATGATGTCAGAAGTGGGATGGCAGGAAGCAAGAGCATTACTTTAACCACAAAGTAAAACTACTTCAACCATTGCAACCTGGAGATGCGGTGTGGATGAAACCACACATAAAAGGTCAGAAAGAGTGGAAAAAAGCGATTGTGTGGCAGAGACTGGATGAGAGGTCATACCATGTGAAAGTTGATGGGGAGCTGTATCGATGGAATAGGGTGGACTTGAAGAAAACATCAGAATCACCCCCATTACCATCATTGATCTACCAGCCATACCAGGAGTATGGTGAGGTACCAGCGAATGCAGGATCGGTTGTAAAAGACATTTGTAACCCACAAACACCTTGACAGGAAAGTGATAGAAAAGAAGGGGTGAGCCAGACACCATCCCCAACAAAACCAAATCCAGAAAGGGTGAGGACGACAAGGTCAGGAAGACTAATAAGAAGTCCTGCTAGATTCAAGGACTACACATTGTAATTTGAGTCTGAAGTGAAAAGGGCAGAATAATCCCTGTTAGGCAAGAGGGTAGTCAGCCTGATGAATGCCTAGGTCACTAGGACAGTGGGGTGAATATGTTTTGATTTGTAGTCACCTTTATATTTATTTTTTTTGTTTTATGTGTTTTATTTTTTTTGTTCAGAAAAGAGATGATGTTGCATGAGGGACTGAAGTAGGGTCTTCACCATTTTGAGTGAAGGACCTTCTCTGGTGTTGCGGATGCCGGGCCCCTGAATAAAGAACCATGATATACAACAGATGTGTTCGTTGTGTTGTCTTTTATCCATAAACATCCTCAGATAAAACTTAATAAAACAGGTTATTAGAGTTTGAGACCACATCTCTCATTGGTCAATATATATGAAAAATCAGTTTTCCATAAACTGAAAATGGATTCTTATCAAATTTTAGTGGGTTTTAACTGCTGAGCCGAAAAAGATATACAATTCTAACAGTTTTCACACAAACTGTTTTGGCCTTCATGAAAATACACTTCTCTCAAAAATAAAAAATAAACCCAGAAGATTATACATTTAAGCAAAGGCAACATTTTTAAATTAATAAAAATAAAATTTTTATAAAGTTCTAATTTAAACTTTTTATTTGTACAGTTTTGTTTTTAATTTTCTTCAGCAATGTTTATTGTTTTAAAAAGTGATGAAAATTGGTATAAAACCTAAACATATAATGAAGTCACTATAAGGATGGAAAAAGCAAAAAGACGAAAGCCAATGTATGCTCCAGGTTGCTTTGCAAGATACCATCTAGATACCCCCACTAATTTGCTGAAAAAGCAGTGTAGCATGAAGGAAAAAGGACCCAAACTTAATAAAAACAAGGTTTTTCTATCAAAATGGTTATGCTGTTATTAAGAGAAAAAAATCAAAGTATCTTTTAATTATTTTAAAAATTATTTTAATCCTTTCTAACATGTTTTAAACTTTCGTAAAAAAAATTGTTTGTTATCAGTGGGTGATCAAATTGTTACCAGAGTTTACTATGGATAATGTAATCATAGTCAAATGACTTTGTCTTCGGTGAAAAACATATTAATTTGGAAATTCTTATAAAAATCAAATAATAAGATGTGAATTAACTTTTTAGGACTTATTCACAAATGAATGAAATTATGGTAAAAATATGTTTTTTTACATGAGTTACCCAACCTCCACGTAATTTCATGAAATTTCAAGAAATTAAACACTGCTGTGATAATTTGTTTTATTAGTTAAACGTAAGACTCCTTACGGAATGTAAATCCTCTATTTTCTTTTCAAACAGCTTTTTTTTTTTCGAAAAATCTGCTCCAAATAGTAAAATAAAAAATGCAATAAACCTATGATATTATTTAATCAGATAAACTTTTAATTGCTTTTGAAAAAATATATATATTAGGGATATTATAGTTTGAAGAAAAAAAAAATTAATGAATTTTTATAAGAATTGCTTTCATTTTTTTTTTTAATTATAATAATTTATAAAGTTTGAAAAACATTTTTAAAATTCTTGAAAGCCTTCTTGCAGTTAGGTTATTAAGTGAATGCTATATTTTCTAATTGAAAATTAAAAAGCTTAGTACATATCTTGAAGACAAAAGATTCTTAAAATAATAAAATTTTTTTTTTTCGTGTAGAAAGGTTTTTTTTAAGTATGGTATTTCATGTGTGGCATTAAAAGGTCACGTGTTTCTTCCCCTTACTGGAAAACATTTGTACAATTATGTTAATTCTAGTCAACCATACTTAGCTTGTCAGCACATCTGGCTGTCATCAATCACTTAACGCGCCATAAAAAATACCACCCGTAACCACCGTGATTAAGAAATACTTGTATTCTAAATTTCATGCTATACATTTGTTTCAAATCAGATTAATTTAACTTTAAATTTGTTAATTTTCCCTAAATAACGTTACAGATGTAATTTTATTTTTGCAAGATTTTTAAAACGAGAATTACCTTTGTTTACAAACGTGTCTGTCAAAAAACAAAAAAAAACAAAACAACAACAAAAAAAATTTTTTAATGTTTTAACTGAAAACGCTCAAAAGTTGTGATTACACATCAATATAATTTCTGTTTGAAATACACCAGAATTTTACTTATTGGAACTTAAAATTTGAATCATTTCTATTCAAAACAAAAGGAAAAAAAAAATGAAAGCTTTTCCATTTTTAAACTTTACGTATCGAAAATGAGTGGAGTGGTGGTACCATACTATGACGGTCAAGAATTACAGAACTAATTAGAAAAAAACTTCAGGGAAAAAGAAGACAAAAAAACAATTTTCGAAATTTACTTATTTCATGAGAGCCCGAAAATTAGTATGCGCTTGTAAAAGGGTTATATTTTTTAGCATTTAGTTTCGTATTCGCTAGCGGTTCGTTTGGTTCAATTGCTGTTTGAAAAAATTAATATCTTTTAACTACAAGTTTTGCGATATTTGAAAATATGATAAAAGAAGAGCGACAGTTATTAAGTTTGTATAATAAACGAACGATCTGCAAGTAGGGACATGACCACGAAGACATCGTGTCGCAACGTAAACAGTGTATTTCAGACAGCCAACGTCGAAAGTGATGACGTAGACAGTGAAAATTGGTGACATAGAACACAAGTGGCTGACTTTATTTTTTCCTTTCTTCCACCGTGTTTCTCTCAAGATGAGACGGCAACATATACAGGAGCAAAGCAAGTTATATTTTTTTTTTCCGTATCTGATCTTTGAATTAAATTTTGACTTTCTTGTTATCATTCAAATTCGTCTAACATAAATTGGTATCGTTAAAACTCTCAAAAAAAAAAAAAGATTTATCTTTTTAGTCTTTAACGTTTCTTTCGCATGGATTTGTCTTGAAGTGTCATTTTATGTTTTTTTCAAATTTTCAGTTTTAATATTTTTAAATTAAAAAAATGATACTGTAAATAAAATAACTTTTAAATTTCTATTATTTTAGTTGATTTATATAAGTTTCTATTTATTTTTATTTCTGTCATTTCTTCCTAAAGACATTTTTTTTAAAACAGTTCATTTTTTTTTCTTTAAATTTTTTTTTCGAAAATTTAAGAGCTATTTTAATTCCTTTTAAAAAGTTAACCAAGTAGTTGAATATATAAAGATCTTTTTTTTTTTTAATTAAAGTACCATTTTTAAATTTAAATCCATCCCATTTTTAGTTGAATCACTTCACTTCTTAAACTTATGCTTTTTTTTAAAAATGAACATCTTTTAAACTGGTAAATAAAAATTATAAAATCATTAAATCTATAAAAAAGTTCCATTTATTATATTTTTTTTTTTTTAACTTAAGGCATAACGGTTTTTTTTTTGTTTTTTTTAAACAAGCAAAAATTTTGTTTGTTACAAAAGAAAGAAAAATGTTTGACATGGTGGGTTTGAAAACTTAATTTGGTAAATCGTATATAAAACAAGTACTTTTTTTATCGAAATAAAATCCATTAACCCTTCTCAACTTCAATAATAATTAAAAAAAAATTTTTTTTTTACTTTGAATTGACATATCATTATGCGCTAGTCGCCCCCCCCCCCGTTTTTTTTTTTTTTTGCTTCGTTGGCTAAAACAAGTAAAAAGTTTCAATATTGTTAACGTCAAATATCCACGCCTCCAAAAATCACTTATTTGAACAGCTGTTTAAATTTTTTAAAATGTTTCTTCTGTCGATGAAAAAAATAAAACTTTTTAAAATAATAAATAGCAGTAATAATCATTTCATTTACTTTCAAATTTGAACGTTGTTGATGTTGATTATTTAAAAAATATTAATTTTACTTACTTTAACTACATTACAAACTAAAAGTTTAAAACTCAACAAATGATGGATTGATTGATTGTTTGTCTAAAGAAAGATACTTTTACTTTTTCATTCGCATTTCTGATGTTAGAAAATATAGTAATACTCTCTACTTGCATTGCAAATAAACATTAAAATTATTTTGGAATGAATCACTTTCACGTCACCTTTTCTTTAAAGTTGTGTCATTTTTTTAAAAATTCAAACTATTTTATGACAAATTGTTAATTTTTATTGACTTGAACTTTTTTTAACTCGTTTTTAGACAATTTGCTAATCACGATAAAAATGCTTTGAAAAATGTCTGTTGAGTGTTGATTAACTTAAGTTATAAAAACTAAAAAAGGGTTCACAATTTTATCGCTCTTCTTGATAGAAAAAAAATACACGTGAGTTATTTCTCATAGTTAAAAAAAATCTTCATTATGTGTCGTTAAAAAATGGAAAATAAATTAAGAAATCTTAGTAGCCCCACGACTGACCCACTCGTAAGAAAAAAAAATAAAAAGGAATATATTTTTTGCTCATTAGCATTCTTTTAGAGACCTAAAACTTCTTTGATGGTCCTGTTTCAACACAATTTCAAATTGATCTTTGACTCTTACAGAATTAGACTAGTAAATATTTTTTTGCAGTTGAAGACTTTTTTTGTGTGTGTATTGTGGGGGTACTAAAACTTTTTTTTTTTAAAAGAACAAACCGATACCATATTATTTTTGAGCTTGTTATTGTTACTACTTAAGTTTTCTTTGTTTTTTTTTTTGTTTTTTTATTAGTATGAGAGTGAGACCTGTATTTGTTGCCTTATTGGTCTCACTTAAAATTTATATGTTAAGTTTTTTAGAATAGAATTTTTTTGACCAATTTTAAACAAAAACTACTATTTTAAACTAAAGTAAATGTTTTTTGGTGAGTGGTGAAAAAATGTGAATAATTGTGAGAAGAAAAACTAATCTTATTTTTATTATTGGTTTGGTTTTTGTGGATAAAAAATATGGCATCACAATTCTCATGAAAATATAGTCTAGAGTCTTTATTACTCTTCAAGAAAACAAATTGAACCCAAGATTAAAATTATTAAACGAGGATGTGTTGAAAAGTTTTCAGCCCAATCCTCTTTGCAAATCTGGTTCAATAATCAACAAATATCAGAATTTTTGAACCTGCTCTTGACCTGGCTGAGCTGTTGAGTTACATTTATTTACATGCAAATAATACCTTTGGGAAAGGTATGAATCCATTTTTTCTAGACCCTTCTATTGTTTAGGTAATAGGACTCTTATTTTAAAAAAAAATATTGTTATTTCCGAAAAATTTTTAATGCAATATTCACTTACAAAAACTAATTATAATTAAAAAAAGAATGTTTCAGCTTTAAATCACCTACAAAAGTTTGATAAGCCATGAAGAAACAAATCAGTCAATCAACTGACCTGACTGAGAATTCTTCAGTACATTTGCTTCAAAGTTTTGGTTGATTCATTTTTGTTTTTTGGCTGAAAATTTATCTTACATGTAACTGACATTATTGATTATTGATGTGTCCACCTTTGTCCCAATGGGCTATCACGCAGACCTGCTACACAACTTCTTTACATGTTACTCTGAAAAATGCTCTACTGAAAACCCTCTCCCCCATATCCCGACATTTTAGGTTAGTGCTTAAATTGATGTCAAACCAAATCTCCTGAAGTGCTATTTTATAAGTCAATTTTTCAATCCACCATAGCTGACTGGGATAGCTTCATATCTTACATGGAAGAAGCTAGTCCCTAAGCATTCTTCAAATATAGAACCTCCAGAACTGGAGCCATCATTTCTGAAAGAATCCTTTCTCACATGGAAAAAAAATATTAGCAAAAACTGAATAGCCATAGCCAGCTTTGGTCCATGCCAGAATGTGCTGTGGACATGGCTCAGAGTAACCACTACTATGATATCTATCATAGAAAAAAGTAGTGTGAACTCCCCAGCGCCCCCAAAGTCTCAGGCTTGCGTAGATATGTGTTGCGTGCGTCAACTGGCCATAAGTTAACTGCATGTGAGGCTGCAGCCAGTTGCCTGCTGTTCTGTCTCCATGTGATTGAAGGTGTTGGTCATCTGTCGAATTCCTCACTCCCCCTGCCACTCTCAAGGTGAGTTGAAGGCTCGGAGGATGGCCGTTGTGTCGTATTTGACGATAATGGCAATGAAGAGGCAGGGTGGGTACACAATTCAGGAATAGAGACAGCAGCAAAAGCTGGTCTATGTGAACTAATTATATTCCTAATTTTTGTACAGCAACAGAAAGAAAAAAAGAATTAATAAAAAATAAAAAAAAAACAATACAACTTTTCTCAAAATCCACAAATTACTTCCTGCTACTATGTTTAACTGTCACTAGAGGTAAGACAGTCACTGTCTCCTTATGCTACTCTTTCTTTTTCTCTCTGCTTAGCAATGGTGGTTGTGCCTGTGAGCATGGGAGGGGATTTTCGTGTCTTAATTTTCTGGGCAGGATCTTTTTTCCCTTGTGTCTCTCATATTTTCAAATATGTGTGTCTTTTTGTTGAAAATCGTTCGATCTGGCGTGGGGGTGCTGGCTAGAAACCAGGGTATTTTTTCCCCAAAAGTCTAATGTCAATTTCATGTGTCATCTATTATGATTTCGTGCCAATGTCTGGTGGCCTGAAGCTTGGAGACAAAGGTTTGTTGATTTTGTACACTTGCATGTCAGTGTTAATTATAATTCCCTTTTGAAGTTAGCCAATAAGTTAACCTGAGTTGGTTTTCATCTGAGCAGAAAGGGAGAGAAAAGAAAAACAAGAAAAAAAGAGAAAGAGTTCTCTTCTTCTGGCAAGGTGGACTTTTCAACTGGGTTGTGTTTATTTGCTGTCATATAAATCAATGTCATTTCATGAGTGCCTTGTGTCTCACTTCTCTCTCTGTGCCAGCCACCCCTAGCACCTATTCCTCTCTCTTTCTCTTTCCCAACAAGAAGAAAACAAAAAAAAAAAAAAACAATGTTCACACATTGAGTCCTTCTTCCACCATCTATGTCATGGTTCGAATCCATGGTCCATCAATGCTATTTTGACATGGGTGCATAAAGAAAATTTACAGTGTTACAGTAGAAAACATCTTAATCTAACACATTTCAATTTTATTAAAGTATCTTCAGGCATTGAGTTAGAAATGAAAAATGTTTCAGAGATCGAGTTAAAAATGAAAAACTTTTACAAAAAGACAATATACTAGGATGTTGTGATTTGGGGTTATTTCTTAGTGTTTAGACGTGTGTCACATGTATCAAAGCAATAATTATTTTTAAATGTATGTGTGTGGAATATTTTGTATGCACTTATCTGTTTACATTTATGTGTGGATATTAATACGTTTCAAATGTATCAAAACAATGGAGAATGGTGTAGTAGGACCCTTACTAAATTCAGAACTACACACAATCATTGCAAGAGAGTTCTTGAAAAGGCAAAGTGCATCTATGCACAAGCAGCTGAAACTAAGTCAAAGCCAAATGACATTGGATCTCATGAATTCTGAAAAACTGCTAACCAAATTCTCAGTAGGTGAAGTGACTGTACCTACAATCATAAATGGCCCTGAAGATAACTCATCCTCATTAGATAAGGCAGAGCTCTTCGTAAAGATCTTCATTTTTAGATGACAAGGGCCATCTCCTCATAGTACAAACTTAGTAATATTACTATCACAGGCTCTCGAGCTATAGAACCACTGAAAGAGTTTCTCTCAATTATCAAGTTCTTCCTAACAGATATATGGAAATAGTTGTTAAACGGCCAGTCCTCTGATTCTCATGAGGTCAATGCAGGCATTAAGGTTCACTTCTAGTTCAACTCTCTTCCTGCTTTATATTAATGATTTGCCTAAAAGCATATTCCAATCTAGTGAATATATAATATTGCCCCAAGCAAGGCATTTTACTGTTTTGCAGGGGGTTACATAGAGGGAAAGTTATGAGAAAGAGTGACAGATTATAGGGGGTACCAGAAAGTGGGTAAGAGAAGAATGAGAATACTGATGAGAGTGAAGTGGACGGAGAGAGGATGCAGGTTAGTGAGATAGGAGATGACTATTGATTTTACATTTAAATTCTTAGAGATGTTGGAAAAGCAAGTAAATGGAAGGGGATTCTACAGGCAGGAACTGTGAGAAAAGAAGCTGCTGGAGTAGAATATGCATTTACAATTTATTGGTTTCACAGTAAAAGAGTGGCACCTAGTTGCTAATCTTGTGGCTCAAGTAAATTTATATATAGGGGGCACCAGTGAGCTAAGTTCATCGAAACATAAGCTGTGAAAGTATTTGTAGAAGACACATAGGGAAGCCACGTTGTGCTGGTGAGAAAGTGACTGTACCCGAGCTGCCAAGTGTGTGTGTGTATATATATATATATATATATATATATATATATATATATAAAAATCATTTCACCCCAAGCAAGGTGGTACCACCACTGATGTGCAGGGGGCTACATAAGAGTTAAAGTTTTAGACAGGAAAAGAGTGAAGACAAAGATGTACCAGCTACAGGAGGAGAAAGAGAAAGGTCAAGAGAAGGATATGAACACAGGAGTGAAGACAGTTATGGAGGTAGAGAGAAAGGAAAAAAAACAAGATACACAGGGTGATGTGGAAAGGGCTGGAGTTAAGTGGATAAGAGATAGGAATTGACTTTGCATTTAAATTCTGTTAGGAAAGCAAGTATATGGAAGGGAGTTCCACAGGTGGGAAGCGTGAGAAAAGAAGCTGATGGAGCAGAATTATCTAAGCAGTGGTATTTGGGTGCATCTCCAAAAGTCTAAGTGATCAAAGTCTGACAGCTAATCACACCTCTGACCTAGCTTTTTACAACTCAGTGGTGGTGAAAACTGGCTAATCACATTCAATACTGCAAAAAAAAGTAACATTTCATCATTGCCAAGCATGAATTTCCAGCTATCTCAATGAATATCTGTTTTCTTAAGGAGGCCCATTGAATGCTTTTGGGAATTAAGCTCTCCTCGGACCTCAAATAGAACTTGAATATATGATCCATCGCTAAAGATACTAGAAAAATGGTCGGTTCCTTGCACTGTTTTACTTGTTAGTTAATAAACAAATCCATTGTGTCAGAAAATGGAAAGATAAGTTCTGGGATGAGGTGTTATTATTTACATAATTCATATTTAGACTATTATCCCTGTCTGTGTTGTTGCTGTAATGTTTTGGCTGTTGTTCCCGCCAACCTTTATCAGATGCTTGTTGATCTGAGTAGCCCTCAGGGAACATCAAACTGAACACTTTATTTAATCCTACAGAGGTAGATTGTTCTTGTCTTGCTGCCCGTCAGAAGATACTTTGTAGTTGCCAATGCTATAAATTTTTTTTGTCAGTATTTTCTAAAGAGTACCAAAGTAAGCTAATGTTATTTATACATGAATTCATTTGAATCAATTTCTACATTTTGATCTGTTTATTCTGAATGTTAGAATGAAATTAACAAAAAGGAATGAATCCATGCATAATATTTAATATCAAATTCAGTGCAAATATCTTTTAATTATGTCTTGGGCTGACAAAAGAACTTAAGATTACATTGTGCTAGTCCTCTGAGTGGGGAGAACCTACATGACTTGAAAATAAACAATCAGAATATAGATTTAATACTGATTTCTGGTGTCAGTAAACACACTAACCACCAGGTAGACCTCCTCTAACATACAATATATAGGAGAGTGCTTGTTCATGCATGTGCAGTAAGGTTCCCTCTGATAGGTTTTCCAAGCTATATCAAGCCCATGTAGCTAGTCTTTGTTTTATTTAAAATGGCTGGATGCTTTCAGTACACAATTTGAACATTTTAACAGGAATATTAAAAACATTATGCATTAAATTTGCCACTGTAAATTGGTTTCAGCTGTTGAAAGTAATGCACAACTATTTATTACTAATTACTATGCATTTTATGTCTCCTGGTAATGAGTGAATATTTTTAATATCGGTCAACAGCAAAGTTTGTATCTCAGAAATTTTGTCTGAAAACTTGTACATCAAAAATAAATGTATAATGTAATTCTATTTCTAAATAACATTTTCAGATGCCCCAAGATCTGATTACAGACCAGAACCTAGTATAATAGAAGGTGAAAATGAACAAATGGAAAATGCCCTCTCTGGAAAAGTTAAAGCTCTCAAATCTGTGAGTTTATTTTTGTTTTATTCTTAATATTTACACAATTGTCTGAAATAATGTAAAATGTTTGTTAATTAAAAATAAAAACAGCTTTTTAATTTTCAACATTAACTTTATTGAGTAACAAATTTACTATTTTACTCGACTCTCTTCTGCTACCTTTCAGGCAATTGCATAATTCCATCCTTACCTGAAGCTAAACGAACATCGTACTTTGTATGCTTTGCATGTAGATAGATGGCCATTTGCAATGCAAAAAGTACATTAGTGCAATCCTTATAATACTATCAGCTGATGAATCTTCAAAACTACAGTGTGTATTTAAGAATTTGCTTGAAGAAGCAGCAGGTGTTGAGAAGATTGTGATTGGCTGCAATCTACAGTTGATCATGTATTTTTTTTTTTTTTTTTTTTTTTTTTTTTTTTTTTTTTTTTTTTTTTTAATCATATCACCCCAAGCAAGGCGAAAATGCCACTGATGCACAGGGGGCTACATAAGAGTGAAAAGATTGGAAAAGAGAAAAACCGGAAACCACATCCTAAACAGGAAACAAGGGATGAGCCTCTTCACCTGTTCAATAGACATGGGTGGAGTGTGAACCGGGCGATTTGGAGTTGTAAAGCAATGGTAGTAGTAATTCTCAATTACTTTATTCTTGTACCAACAAGATACACAAAAAATACATTTGACTCCTGGCCACTCAGCTCTTTATATAGCACTAGATAAGGTAACTTATATCTACCTGTTGAAGTCCCCCCCCCCCCATTATCTATTATATTTTGAGTCTATGGGAGTGAATTATTTTTCTTTCCTTGGCACTGACCTTGTTTTGAAGTTTCTTCTCTGTGATTGTGTCACAGAATCTATTGTCTCACAAGAACACTCTTGAAATATTTTATCTTTGCAAGAAAATAACTTGAGGTATCTTTTGCAGTTTTCCAGGAATCTTAAATTTTTCATCAAGATAATCCTGTAAAGACCTGTTTTAAAACTGAAGATGCAAGTATTTGGTGAATATGGTAAATGTGTGAAAGCTTCCAAGACAAACTGTAAAAGCTTTTGTCTGATCACCAAAGAAACATACATAATGTTATCTTAACAGAATAATACACTCTTTGTCTGAACTAATAATGATGTTTCTCATTAATTGTTACTTTCAGTTATTTTAATTAATTGATTCCCTAAAAGTAACTTCTAATAAAAAAAATTCTTTCCACTCCCTCCATATATACAGTGTCACCAACTTTTAAATGAAGATCGACTTCTGCTATGTTTAGTGGTAGTTCATTTTGCTTGCCACATGATCTTTGCATTCTATATTGTTGCAAAGTATCCACTCATCATTATCTGTCAATGTTTGCTTAAAAAACAAGAAAATTTAAATAAAATCCTAGTTTTTATTTATTTATTTTTTTATTTATTCATATGGAAGCCATGCTAAGTGACTGATACAAATGATTTAAAATATTTAATTTGAATATTCTGAAGATACTTGTTATCTCCTATGATTGTATCTCATTATTTTCAAGTATTTGATTTGGTTGCTATCAACGTTAACTTGTCTACACAACTGTGGAGCAAAGTTCAGTGAGAAATCTTCAGCTACATCATATTTTTTAAAATTTTTATGTTTGTCACATTTTTACTTTTCTAAAAATAAAAAAAGAAAAGAATATACTGAAAGAAGTTTGTTTATTTTCTTCCATTTTTTAATGTTATAATCAATAAACAAAAATACATAAATTTCAACCAAAAAAAGAACAAAAAAACATATGACAGCTGTTAGGATACAATGATGTTCAGTCTATTGAGAATAATAACTAAAACCTTCCCTTCTCAGATTTATAGACATATTCTACAAATGCATGATGGGATTTTTTCTTAGCCAATGAAAATGAACAATTCCTTGTCTTTACTATTTGTCTATATTTCTGAGATGAGGTAGTATTTACATTATTCGGACTATTGTCCTTACTTTTGTTGCCATTTGTACGACGTTTTGGCCATTGTACGCTCCGGCTTTCTTCAGGTGCTAGGAATTTTGAACCAAAACCTTTATTACAATCATCCTCATTCCTTGCATAAAGCCTTGATTGGAATTCATGAGTTCTCCCTCTAACCCTGCAAGTTACTTGTTCACTACTGCTGTAGCCTGGTATTGAACTCACAACTATAAGAGTAAAGTCAGAAACTAACCAATGTCTATATCCACTAGGCCCTGTTCTTGAGGACAATAGTCTGAATAATGTAAATCATGTAAATTCCTTGTCTTACCCACACATTTTTTCTTTCTTGCCTTGAAATCAGGCTATAACCTCTTGACTATATCTCGTTTGCATATGAAAACTGTTTCTGTTTTTACTTTCTTATAATTGTTTTACTTTTGTTATGTCTGGTATATCTTGCATTTTCAGTACTCGATACGTGATACGCCATTGTATATGGAGTGTCAACAGTTAGCAACTTAGCACTTAGATACAACTCAGCTAATTTGTATAGGATACCACACCCTCCTTGAACCAAAGTGGTTACATTCCCTTGTTTTTCCTTTTGCTATATCTAACTATTCTTGCTTTTGCTCTTCTCTTCTACTTTTTACTGGCAAACTTGGTCTTTTTTCATCTGCTATCAGTTTTTTCTTTTCGACTTATGTCCAATTCTTGTTCATCCCCATCACTGTAGTTTTCTCTCTCTTCTTTCTCCTCCTGCATTTCTGTTCTCTGCTCTGCCTCCACATTGTAGTTAGCTTCCTCCTTCCAACTTTGGTCTTCCATCTCCAGATCATCTGACACAATCCTTTTTTCTAAATTGATCTGCATGAGCCAAAAAGTAGTGCCCCTTCGCAACAAAAGCCATATCATTGCCTCTCTGCAAAAAGAAGTTTGCTTCTTCAGGATTTGCACTTTTGTCCTTGTGGCAAAAGACATGGTAATGGGTGCTCTAATCCATCTACCCATGAGGGCTGATGGGCTCAACTTCCTCTTTATGTGTGGTATTGACCTATAACTGAGGAACATTTTTGCTAGAAACATCTCAATGTTTTCTGTGATGGGCAAGAATGCCTTCAATGTCATTTTAACTGCTTCTACCATTCATTCTGCAATTCTATTGGTTTGAGGATGGTACAGAGAATTTTATATGGTATGCAGCCTATCCGCCTCAACCCTGTGCACAAATTTTAATCCCAAAAGTCTGGAGCGTTATTTGACACTAACATTTGCGGTACTCCATTCCTTGCAAATACATCTCTCAAAACCTGTTTGACTGGATACTCTTCAGTCTTTAACCTTGATTACTTCTTACCAGCCAGAGTACACATCCACCATTATGAGAAATGATCCTATGCTACTGACCTGGACATTGTCCATATGTACTCTAAACTATGGTTGTGCCTCTTTAGGTTTTGAATGAAGCTCTTTTTACCTGAATCTTCTAATCTTATTGCATTTTGGGCATTTATTAATAAATTCTTCAATATCCTTTCCATAACCTGACCACCATGCTTGTAATTTTAATCTTCTGCATATCGCCATAATGCATATCATTGTGTACCCCTTTCAATGTCTGTCTTTAATGTCGACAGAGCGACTACTACCTCTCCATCGCATATAAATCCATTTTCAATTAACTTATGCCATATTTGCTTACATGGCTGGCTTTCTGCCATATCATGTTGAATACACTGGTTCTCGCTCGATCACCGAAGTTAAGCTACATTGAGCCTGGTCAGTACTTAGAAGGGTGATTGCTTGGGAATACCAGGTGCTGTAAGCGTATAGTGACGGATGTGCATTGTGGTGCAGTGGATGTTGGCTCGGAAAGAGAAATCGGTGAGCCAAGTTCAAATTCCAGTTGAATACCCTGCATTCACTTAAGCACTGGTACCCTTGGGAAAGGTATTAATCCGTCCCTTCCCTCCAGTTATGGGTTAAATAACAGAGTAGGACTTGGGGACCCTGCCCTTAAAAAAGAAAAAAAATCCCAATGAATCTTGATACTCGAAAAGAAAAAAGTATTACTAGACACAAAACTTATATAAAGACAACAATAAATTGTTGAAAGAAAAAGGTATTACCAGCAATAAATAAATAAAAATTTAGTTGGCAATAAATGACCCGCCAAGGTTGATTTGTCATAAAAACAAAACAACCAACCAACCTTAAATGGCTGCTCTGCAATTGAATAATTGTTCCACTTATTATTCCTTATTTCGCTTAATACTGGATCTTGCATGGTCACAGTTTTTAATCTGTTGACTAGAAGTATGTCTGTCTCTACCCATTGAATTATTTTGTCTTCAGTTCCATGTTCATTTGTTCCTTTTATAAACCATAGTCTTTTGACAAATCATCTACATGAGAGATAGTATTTCCCTTAACACATACAATGTCAAAAGCAAATGCCATGATTTTAATGGCCAAGCATAAAATTCTTGATGACATAACCTTCAGCAACTCCTTCCTTGAGTTAAAAATAAACTCCAATGGCTTGGGGTCTTACTTTAGTAGAAATTTCTTACCTAGTAAAAGATTTTGTACCCTCTCCATACTCCAAACAATTGCTAGGGCCTCTTTTTTTCAATGTTTGAGTAATTTATCTCTGCCGTTGCCAATCTCTGAGATTAGTACATTATCTTCATGCAAAAAGATGGCAGCAATCGCTTTCTCACTTCTGTCCACTGTTAACATTATCTCTTTCTTAGGATCAAATGCCCATGTTATAGGTTTTTTTCATAATTGCTTTCAGTATCATAAAAGCATTATTTTGTCTTTGTGTTCATTCAAACTCTGTGTTCTTTTTACACAACTCTGACAATGGTTCAATTAGTTCACTATATTTCGGGATGTATCTACTGTAAAAATTTATCAACTCTTAAAAGAATTCTAATTTCTTTTTATTGGTTAGTCACTATTTTTGCAATCATTTTTGTTAGCCTTTTGTCCAGTACTATACCAGTCTTCAATATTTGGTAGCCCAAATATGCCAGGTTCTTGCAATCAAAGTTACATTTATCTCTATCAATGGTTAATCCAGCCTTTTTCAATTGGCATATTTGATCCACTTTTTGTTTTAACTCGTTTGGTCTTCACTCTTACCCCTGTATCATCTTAGTAAATAATCATGTGAGTTAACAATATTCCTTCGATTACCATTTGAAATATATGACTAGAAGTTTTAATTCCAAAAGTTTTAATTCCAAGTCCACCTTAACTGGCCTATAGGGGTGTTGATTGGGGTGGCGACTTTAAATTTTTTGTCAATCTGAATTTGATTGTAGGCAGATCTCAAGTCAATCTTTGCAAAATATTCCATGTTTGTCAGTTCATGGCTTGCAGTTTCATTGTTTGGTAATGGGAATGAGTCTGAGCATATCTGATGATTTGCTCCAATTTTATAGTCACCACTTATCCACATTAGCCTTTTTTATTGTTACAATAGGTGAGGCCTAGTCACTTCTATCATGTGTAACTTTTTCGAGAATGTCTTGCTTGCTCATGAAGTTTAATTTGGCTACCACTAAAGGCAGTATATGTACTGATACTTTTCTGGCTTGAATATATTTGGGGTGGAAATTTTCTTTTACTTGCTTTGTATTTTAGAAATCCTAGCCCACTCTCGTGTTTCTGTGAAGTTTATTAATTTGGCTGTATCTACTTTTACTATATCAATACCTAATAATCTGTGGTCCTTCTCGCATTCTACTACCAGGATTTGAGTGTGTATCCATTTCAAATGTGTAACGAAAGGTACCCAACATCTTTATTGTTCTGTCAAATTATTTTTAACTTTAAACCATTTTCTTTTAACTTGGGTCGGCTTAGGTTGATCCAAAAATTTCTTGGAATTAGGGTTATCTCTCTACCCATGTCAACTTGCATGCTAAACATACGACCATTTATTTTCACGTTCTCTTTACCATTCTTTTGTGTATTTACCACAAATACACTGGCTTCCTGCTGTTCTTTGGTGGTGGTGGGGTTTATTATTCTCATTTTTCTATGTTTTTCACTTCTGCAAACAGTTTTAAAATTATTCATTTTTCCACATTTAAGACAGTTTCCCCAGCTCTGGTCTGGATACTTTAATTTATTCTTTCCATGCACTGTTCTGCAATAATTGCACTTCATTTCGGCTTTCAACGTTCAACCTGTATGACTCTAGCTCTTCCCTTGGCTGGTTGGAATCTCCGATTTGCTCTAGCTACTGTAAATAATCCACCCTTAATTCTAAGTTCATGTGGCTGCCTTGCATGCATTCCAGTACTCTTTATTTATGCTATGGGTCATGAGGTCCTTCAATTGTTCGCAATAGTATCATCTTCAGTCAACATGCCTCAAGTCCCTAGTTTCTCAAATTTGCAGTGCTTTGCCTTTCCTTTGAGTCTGTGTACATACTGCATAATAGATTCCTCCAGTTGCTGCCTGGTGTCTAGAAATTTTGTCCTTTCAGTGATGACCAGTTTTCTTTACTGCCTAATTTTTTTTATTATGCTGACAACATTCTCAAAAGACATCTGTTCTAATTACTGTGGGCACGCCATTGTGGAGATTTTCTTTAACACCTTGCATTCCACAGAAGCCATAAACAAGTCCATTATTTAGTTCTGTCTGCCTTCTATTCTTGAGTCTTTGAGATTACACACTCTTGCTGTAGTTGCAAAGGCTTTTATCCAAAATCTCAACATATTCACCCTTTTACAGTGAAACCGATAAAATGCAACCGCAACTTCTACTCCAACAGTTTCTTTTCTCGCACTTCCTGACTGTGGAATTCCCTTCCACAAGACTGCTTCCCCGACGGCTACAATCTCCAGGAGTTTAAATGTAAGGTCAATAGACACCTCCTAACAAACTAACTCGCTTCCATTCTTTCAAACACTCTTCCCACCCACCCTACTATCTCACCCCCCTTCTGACATTTCCTATATCTAACCACTCTTTCTATTTACCTTCCCCCCTGTAGCCCCAAGCGCAATAGTGGCAGTGGAATGCCTTGCTTGGGGTGGAATGCCTTGCTTGGGGTGAAATGATTAAAAAAAAAATTCCGGATTATTCTTGAGACCCAAGCATCCTATTGGCGACGCCACATGTTATGTCTAGTATATCTCGCAGTTCTAGTACTCGATATGTGGCACACTGCTATGGGTGATGGAATGGAGTTCCAAACAGCGGTTTAGCACTTAAATACAACTTGGCTCATTTGCATAGAATACCACAACTTTGCTATTATTTAATAAGTGCCTTGCATTACAGTATTCATTTCTTGCATTATCTTGTTACTTTTATTATTGGGAATTTTATCAATTCAACATAAAATGCTCACTTATTCAACAATGGATATGCAATCTTATTTTAGAATGAAGTGAGTTGAAACTAATTGCCAACTAAAAAATATGAAAACAAAACTGTTTATCTTATTTTAAAAGACTAATGTTGAATTATAGATGTATAGATTGGCATAAAAATTGAGGCTCATTTTGTTGTCTTTTTGGTTTTCCTCTTTTAAGTCATCCTGAAGAACTTGGTTCGCTTAAAAAAAAACTATTTACAACTATTCTTTAGCAAGTCAATTTTTACATAAAGATTACAGCAGCTTTCTTAGATTGTTTGCTGCATTTGGAGAGATGTTTTCAATTGTGAAAAGTTACTTTGAGATTAGGGAATATTGTTTTATTTACACTTTGTATTATATTTTCCAAGATGTTGACATTTTTTAGACAAGTCATTAATACTAGGTCGATTTTCAGAAAGTTTGTTTTGAAAATTTTCTTTCAGTTTCCTTTCTAATGTCCGAAATATTTGCCTTGATACATTAAAACATAAACACAATGTTATGTTTTTACATTTTATCACAGCCCCATCCAATCACATAAATTTGAACAAAAACAAGTAAATTTTAATGTAAAAAAATGTAAAATTCTTGAACCATTTTATTCTCTTGTTCAAAGATTAATTTTAAATAAATTTTTAAATGCCCTAATTTTCTATTTGCACCAGATATGTAATAGATATAAGATCTTTTCAACATTTGTGTTGAGCCCAAATTTGATTTGAAAATAGGCCAAGGTTCTGTAGTAGTTTTTTTTTTTTTAATCATCTCACCCCAAGCAAGGCATTCCACTGCCACTATTGCGCGTGGGGCTACATAGGGGAAGGTAAAGAGAAGGAGTGGTTAGACATAGGGAATGTCAGGAGGAAGGTGACAGATGAGTAAGGAGACTGAGGATGAGATGGGAAGAGTGTTTGATAGAATGGGAGCAGGTTAGTGTGTTAGAAGGTGTCTATTGACCTTACATTTAAACTCCTGGAGATTGTAGCCGTCGGGGAAGCAATCGTGTGGAAGAGAATCTGTTTTAGCTGCCAAAACAATAGTTTGTGTTCTATGACAGGAACTTGTTGGATGAGACTATGCCTTTTCATTTCAATTTGCTTGAGTGACCTTGAATAATTTCGAAACAAAATGTGACAGTCAAACATACACATGTTTAAAAGATTCAAAATTCCTAGCACCTGAAGAAGGCGGAAATGGCCGAAACGTCATTCATATTCTTTCTTTTTAATTTTTATTAGGAGTTCTTTTTAAACAGATTTTTGACTTTCAGAAAACATGGCAATACTAATTATTTTTCTTTAGGTTGAAAGTTTGGATTGAATTGAACATTGGAATAAACTAGCATAATTGTTTACCAGTGGCAAAATTTGATCTAAACACAAGTTAGGCCATGATATTTGGGTAACCAGAAAACAAGGGGGGAGAATGAAATAATAATTTTTAATAAAAAGAATTTTGGAGGAGGTTGAACATTAAGATGTATTTGTTTACTAATGGTGAAATATGAATCTAGTGTAATTTGAGTGTTGTTTAATTTTGGAATGGTAGAAATGAATGAAAGTAATTTCTTGCAAGTGAGGTTGAAATAGTGATTACTAAGCAAAAAAGCCTTTAGAGGTCACATGATTTTTGGCTCTAGCAACAGATACTCATGTTAAGTGCATGGCAACCTAGCTTTATAACTGCCAGTCTCCTATATAAGCACATCATAATGCTGAAGTTAAGAGAGTCAGTTGATGACCATGGAAGTATACAGTTGTGTGTCATCGGATATGCCAGGGGAGGAGGGGTGCTGACAAGAGAGACCAGAACCGTGTGAACATACATGTCTCCCACTCCCCGTGCTGAAGTAAGGTTGCTGACAATTTGGACCAATCAACCACCTAACCGAAGATAACTTTGGAAAAGGCGAGTAAAGTATATTTTATATTTTACTTGTGTTTGGCCATATTGTTTCAGATGGAGGCTTGTCGCAGATTGTATTTGTTGTGTAGTGATGATGAAAAGACAAGGAAGAGGAAGAAGAAGATTATGAAATGATTATATGAAACTGATGTTTTGTGAAGAGGTCAGATTGAGTAGTTCCCGACAAGGAGATTTGTGATTTGAAAAGTTCAAGTGTCGCCCCAAATTTGTTGCGAATTGTTGAAATTTAATAGTTGCCGAAGGACTATGAGAAGTAACATCGTTATAGCGGTTGCATTGAAAACCACTGCGTATATGAAGCTTAGATGTCGTCACTAGCCCGACAACATCAGAATTGCATCATCTGTCGTTTGTACCAACACCTTTGCAAGACAGCGTGGTCCCAGCATTTTATTTGAGAAGAACTGACTCTGTCAAAAGAGTCTGGAGAACATTGTTGAAAAGTTATATATATATCTTCTGAGGCGACTTAACAACAAATGAACCATACACACTCTGTCTAGAATCCCGTGTGAGTTGTTATGCTAAAAACTTACTTTCTGCAATCTTTTTTCTTTTTCTATTCTTTTCTTGTATATAAAAACATTAACAATGCAACCATCAAACAGTTGTTTGTTCGGCTTTCTATGGACATTATTTTTTTTTTCTTCTTTCTATTTCTTTTTACCGTATTCTAAATGTTTAACACCAGCTCCCCCATCCATGTCTACATCTCCAGTCGATTCTGAATGAACAACGCGTCTGCTTTCTGGATCTAATAATCACAACATGGGCAGGAAGCAGATTTAAACCAGTGAGCCAGTTGAATGACCTGTGGATGCTCGGGTACCTCTGGCCAACTTTTTGAGTTTGGTTAAGACTGAATAGATACCCCAACCTGAAGAGGAAGACGCCAAAAGTTTGAGGGGCCAGAGTGAAAGTTAGGTCTGGTGCACGTTGACCCGTGAAAATAGCCCGAGGGGCAAGAGTGTTAAAGTTGGTGGTGTTGTCACCAGGATATAACCCTATGGAGCCATAGTGTTAAAAAAAAAAAAACTAGTCACTGTGGTATTGATACTATGGTCTTTAAAAACTGACACCATATTGAATCATAATGAACAGGGCTTATGAAAATTTCACGGCATCTTATTTGGATTATGTGATGAATCATAATTCTTAAGATAATGCTTAAATAAAATCCTTGTGAGTTTTCTGACTATAAAATATGTATAGAAAATTTCCCCCATTGTATTGTTAAATATTTCACGGACAATCATAAGTATAAATGCAGGTTATTTTGAAGAAATAAGAGTGCAAATGAAAAGATTAAAAATTGACAAGGTTTTCCATTTCATTGAAGCAGACTTTTAAACACGAGAGTATTTTCACCGCCTTTCATTTTATTTAATTTTAACCAAGACCAAATAGAATATCTGATATGTCTTTTCCATCTTTTCTTGTGACTACAGCAGTCCATTATTTATGAGGTATTGGCAGAACAAAACATAAGTGTTAAACAGAATCATGAGGTTTTGTATGTGAACTAGTCATGATATCACAGATGGATTTTATTTGATTCATATATAACCAAAATGGAGTCAGGTTTTTTTAATCTCTTTGTTAGATACAAAGAATGTTCTGAAATCAGGTGACGTTATAGCAATCATTGATTGATTATTGATGACTCACATGGATGTGTATTCTTTCTCTATTTTACAGCTCAGTATAGATATTGGCACAGAAATAAGGACATCAAATAAGCTTTTAGAACAGATGGTAAGTTTTTTCTGAAACATTTCATCTTCATTATTTCAGTCTTAAAATTAAAAGATAACTGGGATGCCAAATTCTTATTACTTTAATGCAGTGTTTATTTTGTCTTTAATTTTTCTCCTGATTCTGTTTTATAAATTATGTGCAGGCAACCACATAAAATTATCCTAGAGAAATTGATCTGAATTTATCTTAGTTGGATTACTATATTTATTTATTTATTTTAATTTTTTTAAGGACTTGGAATTTGAAGGTTCTACAGGGCTGCTTCAAAAAACAATGAATCGGTTGAAAGGCATCACAAAAGGAGGACATTGGAAACTTTGGCTTTATCTATTTTTTTTTGCTCTTTTTGTTTTTGGAGTTTGCTGGTTTGTCATCAAATTTCGGTGACAGTCATTTCTTAAGCAGTGTACTTATTTCATTCCTTGATTGGTGCTCAAAGATTTCCAAGACAGACAATTTTTTCTAGTTATTGATCTTCATTCACCAAACTACTTCACCCCTAAACAAAAAAGCAAGTTCAAGATACAGTTCTTTCCTCTCAACTTTTCAACTCTTATCTAAGAGGTTTACATTTAATTCTGAAATGAAACTTTTAAGATGTTTGTATTTTCTTTGCTCTAAATTCTAATTCCCTTTTTAAATTACAATTTTCTCAATTTTTTTCTACATCAGAAAACAAGGGTTTATGTAAATAAATTCTTATATTTCAATTTTTTTTTATTTCCAAAAACTTGTATGATGAATGATGTTGATTTGATATAAATGGTCAAATACATTTATTTCAGCTAATCAAGATAGAGCATTTAATTAATACTTTGTACAAAAAATATTCAATTTTAATTAATAAACTAAGTTGCCAGTATTTTATGTTGGTTTGTTTTTACTGAATTAGTAGTAAAAGACATTAAATGTTTTAATTTCAGTCCAAAGTCCTCACATCTACAGCAGGCAAGGTTGAATGCTTTGCTCGCAAATTCTCTTCCAACTCTACACTTGACTTGCCCAGAATACCCACAGCCAATGTCCTACCTAGAACAGAGGCTAAACTCAGTGATATATGGATAACCCTGTCACAGGTCTCAGACATAATTTTTAAATTAGACTCCCATAAAGCAAGCAGAGGTGATGTAATCCCAGCCATCGTTCTAAAGAAATGTTCCTTTGAGCTGGATCCAGTCCTCTACAATTGCTTCTCTGCTTTTCAGCTTGTTGGAAGTCTTCGTCTGTAGTCCCTGTTTTTAATAACTCTCGTGAATCCTCTAACTATTGCCCTATTAACTTCTTACCCCTTTTCAGCAAAGTATTCGAGGCTCTAATTAATACCGAAGTAGTTAAGCATCTCACCTTATGGCTTCTGCTTTGTCTGGTTTACCACTGATGTGCTAACGGCCATCACTGAATATGTATACCAAGCTCTTGATGATAACAAAGCTCAAGCTGTTGCTTTAGATATCTGGAAAGAGTTTGACAGGATTTGGCATGCTAGCCTTCTGTACAAACTCCAGGGTTACGGTATTTCCAGACAATTGTTTGATTTAATCAAATCAGGAAGTGAAGGTCATTTTGAATAGGCAAGTTTCCAGATCCTTTCATACAAACACAGGTATCCTTAAAACTCTATCCTAGTTCCTATGCTGTTTCTGGGTTTTCATTAATAATCTTCCTGATGTCATCAGTTTCCAAGTAGGCATTACTGCAGATGGTACCACCATTACTTCCATCTCAATAGAATATCTATTAAGTCTGACAAGTAAACCTGGCTGCTGCTCTTGAAATGGACCTCCAATCAGTGGTTAACTGGGGCAGGAAATGGCTTGTAAATTTTAATGCTTCCAAAATAAAACTACTCTTCTTTAACCATTATAGAGAAACTTTCCTGCCAGCCATCAGCATGTTGATGCAAGTCTCCTAAACGCACTGCACCTCTTTGGCCTTGCTTTTTCAATTGACTTGAAGCAAATTGACTACATCAAATCTATAGCTGCATCTACTGCTAGGAATGTTGAGTCTCTCTGTCAGGCCAGAAAGTTTTTCTCATCAAAATTGATCTTGCACATTTATAAATCTACCATTCAACTGTGCATTGAATACTGTTCCCATACCCGGTCAGATGCTCCTGCTATTCATCTGGAGGTTCTTGACAAAATCCAAAGAAGAATCTGCAATGTAATTGGCCCTGACTTGGCATCTCAACTTCAGTCACTTTCTCACTGTAATGTGGTTTCCCTCTGTGTTTTCAACAAATATTTCTGTGGTAAATGCTCTAACAAGCTTTTTATTTTTCTCTGGTGTCTCAACCATGTGAAATTAAGCATGCTATTAGATTGGCATTTAGGTCCATCTCCTTTTAGCATTGAAGTAGTTAAATACAAACCATCATTTCTACTCCAACAGTTTATTTACTCACACTTCCCACCTGTGAAATTTCCTTCCATTTACTTGCTTCCCTGATAACTACAATTTCCAAAACTTTAAATGCAACATCAATTGCTTTCTTCTTGAATCCCATTGATCTTTTATCTTTTTTCAACACTCCCTGTATTCAGTCTTTTCTCTCACTGTAACCTCCTTCACACTAGTGGCAGTCCCACCTTACTTGGGGTGAAATGATAAAAAAAAAAAAAAACATGATTTACTTTTATTGTTTGATACTATTTTTAGCAAATCCTTAAAATCATTTAGACACATTAATATCAAGCTCATGGCTTGTTAAAAAAAAAAATGTCTCAAGTGTGACAGAGAGAGAAATGGGCCCCCTTCCCTCAGTGGATTAAATAAAACAACAGTTCTAAAGGATTGAGATGAAGATACTAATTAGTTGGGTAGAAGGGATTCTGAAGTAATGCCAGAAATAAGCTTTTTTTTTTTTTTTTTAAATAATTATTTCTGTGGTTGAGTTATTAGTTAATTAAGTGTGATAATTCCAGAGTGATTAACTGACAGGTATGTTAAAGTTTATGATAAATGGTGATTCAGTAAGAAGTATGATAAATAGCGAATCAGATTTCTTGGGTGGTCTGAAGGGCCAAATCCAGCCAAGCCTGCAGACGAGATAAGTGGTTTTGGCAAGACTCAAGTGGAAGATGTCTGCAGAAAAACCAGTGGGAAATCCAAATTCATTTTTGGTACCACTTGAGAAATAGTCTCCTACACAGATTCGGATTAGGTGATTTGCATATTCAGGGACGGTGCCTAAAAATTGTTTAGCGCCGCCTCACTCTAGCACGCTGGAGTTAAGTAGACGAATCCAACAAGGCAGAATGAGAGACTCAGCGAAAACGGCTCGTTGAATTGGCTGGTCTGGTCTGTTGGTTATGTGTCAAGAAGTCTGATCTGAATCAAGAGATAGAGCCTGGACGATAGATAACTCTGCCAACAAAACTGCTATATTGTGTATAGACGAAGATCCACGAAATTACCTCCCCTAGATCAGTTGAATTCATGTCCGACTAAGTGCATCGTTTTCTGTGTGTGACTTTCTGACCCAAAAGAATGAATCTTGTTAACACTTTGTATTCGTGCAATTTCTTTGGTAGTAACATGAAAGTAGTAGTCTTGAAAGACTTTGTACAAGAACTGAAAGTGTTGCTTATTTTTTTCTTTATGTCCTTGTGGTTGCGACCAGAACTTTTTCTACACGAATAGTGATTTCTTTCAGTGTAGAACCCAGCCATCTCATCCTTTACCAACAGACCGGCCTGAAGGACCAGGAACACCGCTGTTTGGATAAAAAATTCACAATGTGGAGAATAGTGGTGGTTTCTTCAGCTCACCGGAGGTCTGGGTGGTTTTATTTTATCGGCCAGAACCACTGGAGAGACCGAACATAGCTGCCGGCAGCAGGGCTTTTATGTTAGACAAGAGTAGAGTAGGGGGGGGGGGGTTGGAGAAAACCAAAGCAGAGGTGGAGGGTTAATATAATTCTTTAGTCCCTAACTAAAGAAAGGCAGATTATCAATAAACTTGCTAGAGATCATGATGAGGTATAATTTCTGTTAGTTTGTAATTTGCTGCAGGTGGAAACTTGACTCCTGAAGTCATTTAGAACTAGCATATTTGCTTTCAAAGGCGCAAAGTACAAGGTCGTTAGTCTTTTAAATGGAACACTGTCAAGGCTATCCCAAGTAAAGTTTGGACATCATTTCTGACTGAAGGCCTCTGATACATCATTAGCAAAAATTTTTTTTTAAATATCAAAAACCAATTGGGCATAGTTTTTATTTAGCCTAATTAATCAGAGACGAGCTGCACGGTTACTAGGTTTTTGTATAACCTTGATTATGTTCTATTTAAAGATTGGACATTACTCTTTCTGGTTGAAAGCCCTTGATTTATCATCAACCAATAAAATGACAATTCAAAAATCAATAATTGAATATCTAAAAAGTTAGTCATAAATTAGTACAAGCAAGTTAAAAAGTGAATTACAAAAATCTGAAAGTCTGTTTGCATCTACTGTTAAGCAAAATAATGCTAGTTATCTTGATTATGGCATTCTCTTTGGCATAAGAGTAAAGGTGATACTGTTGCACAAGTATTAATAGTAAAACTTCTGCTGCTGGTTTATCAGGAAGGATTTGGGACTCATTACCAATATATTTGTTAAAATGAAAAGAAAGACATTTTCAAAAAATATTTTTTATTCGAACTGTATATTTATAACAAAAGTGATAGTAAACACCAGCAAAGAATGGTACCCCAAAATGAACAAAGTTTATAAATGCTTTCATAAATTGGAAAAGGAAAGAGAACAATTTAAACAAAGGCAGTCAGTTTAGTATTCCTAAAAGACAAATGCCTATATAAATATCTCGAGTTACAGATACTGACTTTTTTTAGTCTTGAGGAGTTAATTTTAAACTGGAATCAAGAATCCTTCTCAGTGTTAGATCAGTACTTGTAAAATCTGTAATGCCTTCTTGGCATAATGATTTGGAGCAACCAACAGTAAAAACATATGTTGAATCTCACTAAACCAGTAGTTTTTGATCTGGGGGTCATTTTAATAAGGATAAAAAAAAAAAAATTCAACATCCAAAAGAGAGAGAGAGAGAGAGAGAGGAAAAAACCCCTACCTAACTAGTATAAAAGAATATTTAATGATCAAAATCTTTATTAGTAGGAATATTCATATGAAAAATATTTACAAACACTATAACTGGAGATATTTGTGATTTTTGAATTTAAAAAAAAGTAACCTATAACTAAAATGGATTGTAATGAAATTTTTAGTACTAATAAAGGACAAAAGTTATAAAGAAATTTGTATTATAAATTTTGAGGGGGGTAGGGGCAGACCCTCACCTCTTCAAATGATTATGCCAGCAGCAATGATTTACTTACACAATCATATATGCATTACTTAACCATTGAAGCTAAAAAAAAAAATTAAGAAAATCTAAACTTTGCCAGATTAATGAGACTCAGTCTGTTATATATATATATCTATATATATATATATATATTCTACACAAAAAAATTTCTAATTTAAGCTTTGAATTTAACAAGAACAATTATGCTGTCAAAAATTAAAGTAACAAGAAAATAACTTTCTGCAATGAGGCAATTCAAATATTAAACTTTTGTTTTCCATAAAACATTTTGAAAGTGTAAAAGATATTACCTGGAAAAACATTTGCTAAATCTAAGCAACAGTTATTAGCTGTGTGTACAAAAGTTCCCAGAAATCTCTTAATTTTTCTTTCTTATTTTTAATAGTATAAAAAATGGTGGGAATGCTGATAATTTTTGGACATACTCAATGTTTTCATTGAGAAACAAATTCAAAAGATTTTTTTCAACACTGTAAAATATTTTACAAAATCAAAATATAAACTAGTAATAAAAAAATGGTTACTTTATAATTGTAATATCTTTTTTCAAATTCCTGGAATTCATATGTCTTGTAGATTTCTCAGAATTCTACATGAAACCTGGGGAAAAATGTATGCAACAGGATGTTTTTTTTTTGTTTTTTTTTAAAATCTCAGAGATGAATAAATTGTTTCTGATATATATATATATATATATATATATTGATTTATGTTTGTTGTATAAAAAAAAGAAAAACAATTGTGGCAAGTATCTACCTGCTTTGCAAATTACCATTTGAGATCCTGGTTTATCCTGAAGCTTGAACATCAATTACTGATATGAATGAAAATAAACAAAGTGGGCGCAGGATTCAAATTTTCTTAATGACAATTTTTGTAAAAACAAAAGTAATTATTAATGTCATTTAAAAGATTTAAAAAAATACAAAACAGATAATTGAAATTAACAAAAAATGCTAAACACTTTAAAATAAAATGTGAAATTTTTATAAAAGTAAACTTGAAGCAATGAAACAAACAATATTTTTTTTGTTTTAAATGTTTACAAAACAAGCCTATGGTCTTTAAAAAGGTTTTTTTACTTTCTTGTCAGATAAAAGTGTCATCAATGGCCTGAACCACCATTTCTGACCAGACAGAAAGTAAATAGCACAGAGAGAGAGAAAAACAAACTTTAGCCACCCCTATCCTCAGGAGGACAGGGAGTTATTTCTCAGTCATTCTTTTGTGCCAACATTTCTGATTCAGTTTACAAGAAAAGCAAATTTTCTTATCTTAGTTCGCTTAACAGCAGCAAAGAAAAAAAAAATCAATAAATACTTAAAAACACAAGAAAATTAGATTAATAAATTTTATACTATAGCATAATAAAATTTATGCAATTTAACCTGTTAAGCACTTAGTCAATAGCCCCACCCTCATTTTAAAATTTGTCTCTTTTGCACTCTGCGACTAATACCTGATATTCATTGTTGCTATTGAGTGTCTGTTGAAGCCTCGGTTTTATTCTTGGCAATAAACATGCTGCCATGAATACCTGAAAATGTTAAGATATTTTGTTTATTGCAAATATTTAAAGTAAAACTAATTATTTTTCTTTTATTGAAAAATTTATCTATGATTTTAGTAATACTTTGTGTAACAAATTGAATCAAATAATATGAATTTACAAACTAAATTATTTCCCTCTTCAATATAATAAGAATATGTTGAGATAACTTACAAAGAAATTAGAGATCTAGCAAGATGTTATTTAAAAAGAAACACTCTCAAGATATCTCTTTATTGATGATTGCATGCAAATCTTTGTTTAATAGATGAAGTGATTTTAAGCTGAGGTGTCATTTGATAAGACAACATACTGTATGAGATATATTTTGAGTTATATTTGGCACATCTTTAAGATGAACTAAACTGATTTCTTTTGGGAATAGCTGATATATAAAATCTCTTAAAGAATTGTGACATCGTAAGACATTGGCAAGGAGAGATTTAGGTTAAGTAAAATGTATTTTGGCAAAGTGTGATAGATATCACCCATTCACAAAACCTGACATTCTTCGGGAGGTGGTGATATATTAAAAAAAAAAAAAAAAAAAAAAATTTGGTATGTGCTGATAATGTGAAAAATGTCTCTTGATGGCATGTTAAAAAGATCTACTGGTCTACTGGACAGTAGTAATATCATAAAAAGATCTTTCAGAAAAGAGTGATAACATGTAAAAAACTGTCTTTCAGGAGGTGGTAATATGTACAAAAGGAAATAAAAACACTCTTTCGAGAAGTAGTGATAACACAAAAAAATTTTTTTTAGGTGGTAATATGTACAAAAGAAAATGATAGAGGATAGTGATACCATTAAAAATATTTTAAAAAGTGATGACAAGAGGTAAAAGAGTGAGGGGCCAGCAATATGTTCAAAAGAAAAAAAAATTTTATGGGGGTGAGAGTGATATTAAAAAAAAAATCCAAGTGGTGGCAATAATGTTTTTCAAGAGGTGGTAATGTGTACAAAAGAAAGAATTTCAGGAAATAGTGTTAATAGGAAAAAAAACTAAACAAAAAAAAAACACTCTTTCGGGAGGTAGTGATAACACAAAAAATGTTTTTTCAGGTTGTAATGTGTACAAAAGAAAATGATAGAGAAGAGTGATACCATTAAAAATATTTTAAAAAGTGATGACAATAGGTAAAAGAGCGAGGGGCCAGCAATATGTTCAAAAGAAAAAAAAAAATCTAAGTGGTGGCAATAATGTTTTTCAAGAGGTGGTAATGTGTACAAAAGAAAGAATTTCAGGAAATAGTGATAATAGGGGGGAAAAAAACAAAAACAAACAAAAAAACACTCTTTCGGGAGGTAGTGATAACACAAAAAATGTTTTTCAGACGGTAATATGTACAAAAGAAAAAAATAAATTTCGGGAGGTGGTAATTTTGAGTGAGATGTCTTTCAAAAACATGCAATTGGAAATTTAGATGTGAATATAATTCTTTGAATATGTTATACACAAATGTTATTTTTTATTTTATAAAAAGTCCAAGAGAAATATCTTTTGCAAAGATACTAGGACCCCCCCCCCCCACCCGCCCAAATAAAAAATAAAAAAAAATGAAGCTTTTGAGTGGGCTAACAAAATAACCAAGTTTGTATCCTGTATAAGGATACTCTTCCATGACTAAGTTGATTAGGGTTTTGAACATGAGGACAGGAGTTCAAATTTTGTTAGAACCTACTTCTTTACCGTTACTTCATGCTGTTCACATTAATAGTCAGATGAAATGCAACCTCAAAGTATGTAAAAAGTAGCAATAATACATGCAATGTAAAAATATATGATAAAATATAGTTTTAAGGTGTGCTATATTTATGAGTAAAAGTGGTCAATATCTCTATTTAAAACACTTGCCTTTGGCTAGTGAAATAGATGGGCTTCACAGAAGATTTACCTCACCCCCTCAATAGTCAAGAAACAGTTGACAGGGAAATATGGGGGCTCAAGGTCCACCAAAACACCTCCATCAACACTTCTCTTGCTTTGCAGAGGAGGTAGTAACACAAAGCAAAAGCTATCACTGGTTAATTGATTTTCAATGTAGAAAGGACTGCTTCTGCATTAGCCTTACCTAATTATTGTAGCTTGAAAATTGTTTTAAAAGCAATAATTTTTAAAAAATCTTCTGTAGAAATGTATAGGCATAATTTCAATAAATGAATATTATTATTGCATGTATTTCGGCAGCAATCTTTTTTTTATACAGGTTTCATTAAAGATGGCTAATTAGGTCTTCAATTATGCTTTTTATATTGCATTTGTACAAATAATTTTTGGGGGCATAGAGTGTGTGAGAACTGAATGATCTCTGGATCTGAACATTTTAAGTTAATCTATTAGATCAGAGGTTCTCAACCAGGATCCATATGAACCCTGGTGGTTCATTTAACCACACATCAAACTAGCAAATTGGGGGGTCAATGTTTTTTATATTTTAGTGGTCCATACAGCAATTTTACTTTAAAATAGTTGTTACAACTGAGGATTGAAATTTCTACAGTAAACTATACTTTATTAAAATACTAAACATATGAAAATAACCCTAAAACTAGCAGAAAACGGGATCAAGCAATGTAAGTTAACGCTTCTACTCTACTGGGTGTTTTGATTGTAAAAGTTCAATAAGATCTAAGAAGTATATTATAATTTATTATATAAACAGATATCAATAATAAATAGAATTAATTTTAAATATTAATATAAATTAATTAATATAGTAATAGTGAAAAAGGGGGTGATCTTAAAAAAAAAACCCAAAAAACAACTGAACTTAGTAAAAAATAATTAAAATAAAAAAAAGGAGTAAAATGGCTAATGGGTAAAAAAAACAGGTTGAGAACCATTTTACTAGACAAACAAAAAACATCCCAGATAATGGCTAATAGATTAGCTGAAATGTCCAAAAAAGAAATTCCTTGTACGAATGCTAGAAAAAATATAATAGTAGCGTAATTACAATGCCTTGTTAGTTGTCTTCAATACACCATATGACATACATACAGATACATATACTAGCTGAGTGAAAAATAGTACCTCAATTCTGCTAAGATGTATGAATATTTGCCTTGCAGGTGAAAGACCTTGTTTATCATGCAAAGCCATATACCATTTCCAAATTGAAGGCATAAATCACAAGTGTGAGAAAATTGATATCGAACTTTGTGTGTGTACCACTCAGGGCCTGTTCATCTAGTTTTGAATTGATCACAAGGGAGAGCATTTTTAACACTACAAATAAAACATCTTGGTTCAATTCCTTAATAATTTCCCCCCAAACAAATAGATAAATATGCTTTTCATTGATTCCTACTTTTTCCTACAGTGTGATGCAAGTGGAAAACAATTAAGTGACAGCCGTAAAAACAGAAATTAGGCATTAGATTTGACTTATCCTGTTATTCACACACACCCACACAATAAAAATATAGTTTTAAGGCATGCTATATTTATGGGTTAAAAAGTGCTCAATATCAGGAGTAGAGCATATGTAAATATAAGTGGACATTGAAGTCAACATTCAATAGTGACAGTCTTTTTCATGCTTAAACACAATCCTCAGACCTGAAGATTGTGTTCAAACATGAAATAGACTGTTGCTGCTGGGTGTTGACATCAATGTTCACTTTTATATTTACACAAACATACCAGACAGTTTTGAAAACTCTTTTTATAGGTTTCACTGATCAATCAGGGTCATCAGAATATGACTTATTTCAAACCAGATCTACATTGATGATATTTAGTTGAAGTAAAATTCATATGTTGATAACGTTTGATCAGTATAAACGGAAAAGAAAAAGAACTTTTCCAAATTGACATATATATTTATCATTCCACTGAAATCTCATCAAAATTTAAATCACACACATTTTGGGAGGAAAGTTCCTGTGATTAATTTAGAATTTATTTAGAAATTGCAAGAACTTTCTGTCCAGCTCGATATATATGAATACACACACACACACACACACACACACACACACACACACACACACTCACAAAATAACATTTGGAAAAACTTAATGTTTATATGTATTTATACGTAATATTTTTACAGAGAATTATTAGGTAGTGTACCTTGCAAATTAGGCTTGCAACTTCCTATTGAAACCTCTCATCAATTTCCTAGACATCCTATTGAAACCTCATCAAACATGTCTGAAGCTTCATGAGATGATTTTCTCAACCATCTATCAAATGAGGTAAAACATAATATTTACATTGTTCAATAGATGTTGTGAACCTGCAACATCCAACACGACTACAGAACAGACATTCCCTCATGAGCTACCAAAAAGTATCAATGGAAATTTCATCATAAAAAACTTTGAATTCATCTTGAAAAACATTTCTTTCATGTTCAATGAAACACCCTACCAACAAAATTCAGGAATAGGCAAGTGAAAACATGCAACTAATCCCACTGCAGAGTATTCAGCTACCTATTGGAAGGCTACGAATATCACTTCAAGGACAAATTCAAAACTATAAATAATTTTGTGTGCAACTCAGAGAATTTAATATGCATAATAACATGCAAAGTTTGCCACAAACATTGCATTGGCTAAAACAGCCAGACAGTCCAATAAATCACCAACAAATTAAAGACACACACAGCAGAAAAATATCCTTTACCCAACATATAGAAGAATGAGGGCAAAATCTGCAAAACTTTAATATTTTCCCATTCTAGCAATGCAACAACAAAATAACTGAACAAAAGCACATAAATAAAGTAACGTTTTTTTATCAGCAAATTTAAAGCAAAACTTAATTTGTTGCATAAACCAGAGACATGTCCCTCAGTAGATTCTATCATATTTTCCTTATAAGCAACATATAAAACCAGTTGCATACACCCTTGAATTTTTTTCAGTTAAAAGCATAGCCATCAGTATGTGGGAATATAAACATGTAAAAACTTTTTGAAAAGCTAAAAGCAAAACTGGTTAAAGTAAAATAAAACATTTTTTTTCTGAAAATCTAAATGGAAGTAAAACCAATGTTTTAAATTCTCTGCAAAAATACATAATTACATATAAATACATATTAACATTAGGTGTTTTTCTGAATCTGACTTTTTCTATACAGCAAAATTTTGCACATTCTTTTCTAATTTTACTTTTTACATATATATATGTGAAAGGTTTATATAAAAAAAAGACAAATATATATATATATATATATATATATAGTTTTAGTGAAAAGAATTTGTCAGTTTAACTGAACAGATTCATACCGACTTCAAAGTTTCATAAAATATTCCTTGCATATATATTTAAAAAATTATCTAATGCTTTAATACATGTGATATCTGATTAAGTATTGTCTTTGTTTTTTTCATTTCCTTCCAGTCTCTGAAGAAGCTTTAATAAAAGTGAAACGTGTTAGATCGGGATATGTTTCCTTTGTCCTTCCTTATATTATTGTCTTGTCAGATTTTTATATATATATTTTCTAAACATATGCTGTTAAATATAACAGACAATTTAATCATGAGCAGTTTTAAACATTGTATTTTGGCTTTAATTTCAAGTGAAAATAAAGACAAATTTGTCCAACATTTGGATATTTTTTTTATTATGCTGGTTCTAAGCTTTTGGCTCACATGAGCCATCTTCAGAGAGGCTACAGAGACATTAACATAAAGACATCCACCATCAAAGATGATTTTATCTTGTGCTGACATAAAACATTGCTAAACAATGATAAGTCACCGAATAGCAGATGCATTTCGTAAATTTGTAATGTGGTTCTATGACATCATATCGCATGAGAGACCAAAATGTTAACAGAATCATGTCTAAATGCAATGTAATATGTTATGACCAGATTTAAATATGACTTTATCAAGTGCGAGTTGGTTTGATTTAATGTAGATGGCCTCTAATATCTGCAGGTTCTTTTTACTGTGTGCATGTGTGAGTATTATTGTGTTATCGACTAAAATCTGTCTAATATTACCTCATCATTATCATTCTGCGGCCTCAGCCGAGATTCAAAATTTTGTCAGTAGCTGAATACTTGATGCTTCGCCAGAGCTACCAAGGGTGTTTTTATTGTGACACTATCACTAGATGAGTTGCCTACCATGGCTCAAGAGAGGCCCATTCACCCTCATTGAGAGAAGGATATCCCGTGCCAGTTTCCCAACCTGGTATTTTTTACAACCTTGCGGTATTACCTACATAGCTATGTTTTTCTAAGAAATGTTTAATTAAACTCTCATCAGAAAGGTGAAAACACTCAAAAACATAATACATAGAAATGTTAAACCAATAAATAATAATCAAATTAAGTTCATCATGTATTATAAAAAATTTAAAACAATTGACATCATAGTATCTAATAACTCTACAACCACACAACTAAATCCTCTACAGAAAACCAATGTTGTGTATCAATTTACATGTCCGTTTAGAGATTGTATCTCTGGTACTAATAATAAACCCACTACATATATTGGTTTTACTACAACCACACTCTCCCGTAGACTTACCTGTCACCTTTCTGATTAGAGTTCAATTAAACAACATTTCTTAGAAAAATATAGCCATGTAGATAATATTAGACAGATTTTAGTCAATAACACAATAATACTCACACAGTAAAAAGAACCTGCAGATATTAGAGGCCATCTACATTAAATCAAACCAACTCGCACTTGATAAAGTCATATTTAAATCTGGTCATAACATATTACATTGCATTTAGACATGATTCTGTTAACATTTTGGTCTCTCATGCGATATGATGTCATAGAACCACATTACAAATTTACGAAATGCGTCTGCTATTCGGTGACTTATCATTGTTTAGCAATGTTTTATGTCAGCACAAGATAAAATCATCTTTGATGGTGGATGTCTTTATGTTAATGTCTCTGTAGCCTCTCTGAAGATGGCTCATGTGAGCCAAAAGCTTAGAACCAGCATAATAAAAAATATTCAAATGCTGGACAAATTTTGTTTTTATTTTCACCTGAAATTAAAGTCAAAATATGATGTTTAGAATGGCTATATTTAACATATATGTTAAATATAGTTTTAAGGCATGCTATATTTATGTTTACCAAATATTCTGCTGCCTGGATACAATATATATATATATATATATATATATATAAAAACTTGCAAAAGCTTTAATTTATATGCATGCACACACACACGCACATGCACAAAATAGTGAAGTTCCCAATGAGGATAGAATTTATATGATTCAGAAAGTTTGTTTCTCATTATGGCAGCCATCCTAAAAATGATTCATAGAATAAATTTGTCAGAAGAATCATCCAAAATTTTAAGGATTTCTCTTCCAAACAAATATATATATATATATATATATTAATGCAGGTTTCATTGAATAATATAGACAAGTTTTGTCTATTAATTTTGTGTAGGATCCGTTCATACCGTCAGACGGTATGAACGGATCCTACACAAAATTAATAGACAAAACTTGTCTATATTATTCAATGAAACCTGCATTAATGAAAAAATGCTGCCAAAATATACACAATTTATATATATCCAATTTATATTTATATATTTATAAATATAAATTTATATATTTATAATCTGCATTAATTAAACCTGCATTAATGAAAAAATGCTGCCAAAATATAACATAATTTATATATATATATATATATATATATATATATATATATATATATAAGAGACAATGTCTATTATGTTTAATCACGAGCTGTTCTAAATGCTGTATTTTGGCTTTAATTTCAGTTGAAAAATTCTTCAACATTTGGATAATTTTTTATTAATTTGATTCTAAGCTTTTGGCTCACATGAGCCATCTTCAGAGAGGTTATTTAGGTGGTAATACAATAACATCCACAATCACCGACGATTTTATTTTGTGTTGACATAAAACTCCGCTAAGCAACGGAAAGTTACCAAAAATAACAAACGCAGTTCTCAAATTTGCAATGTGGTTCTATGCCCATTCAGAGATTGCATCTCTGATACTAATAAAAAACCCAGTACATATGCTGGTTTTACTACAACCACGCTCTCCCATAGACTTACATGTCATCTTTCTGATCAGAGTACAATTAAACAACATTCCTCTGAAAAACATAAACATGTAGGTAATATCAAACAGATTTTGGTCAACAATACAGTGATTCTTACTCATACACATAGTAAGAGGAACCTTCAGATATTGGAGGCCATGTACATCAAATCTAAACAACCAGCACTCAATAAAATCACCTTTAAATCCAGACATAACATGTTACATTGCATTTGAATACATGGTTTTGTTGTCATTTCATGCTATCACGCGGTGTGACGTCATAGAACCGCATTGCAAATTTGCGAACTGCGTTTGTTATTTTTGGTAACTATTGCCATTGCCTAGCGGAGTTTTATGTCAACACAAAATAAAATTGTCAGTGATGTTGGATGTTATTGTATTACCGTCTAAATAACCTCTTTGAAGATGGCTCATGTGAGCCGAAAGCTTAGAACCAAATTAATAAAAAATTATCCAAATGTTGGAGAATTTTTGTCTTTATTTTCAACTGAAATTAAAGCCAAAATACGACATTTAGAACAGCTCATGATTAAACATAATAGACATTCATTGTCTCTTATATTTAACAGTATATGTTTAGAAAATCATTTGCTGCCTCGATACACACTATATATATATATATATGTCACATAATTATAAAAGCATTTGTCAAGAGTGTGAGGCTGTTCCTTGCTGAAAATGCTTCTAATACAACTGAAATGAACACTGATGATGGTTAGTATTTTCCAAAAGTTATTGGCCTTGAGTTGACATGTGAGTTTTGTTCCCATTTCTGGCGAGGATCAGCAAGGTGTGAGCAATTTCATTCTCTAGATTCTGAAAAGAAGAAAATAATTTTTATGTGAATCTGTTTAGACAAGACACTGTAAGCACTGTGGTTTGTTATTAGACCTCCAGAACGGCTGACAGTGAAAAGAAAAAAGTTTTTTTTAAACATTATACGTGGATCTGAATTCAAAAACTTGAGTAAAGTCAAAAGTTGCAAAAGCCAAAACAGTGTGAATAATAATAAAAGTCTTCAGACAAAAACCAAGCATTAATCAAAATAAATTAAACAATTATTTTCAAGAAAAATCTGACACATTAGTAAAAATCTTGCAGAAATCTATTAAACTAATATTTTTTTTTGAAACTTTACAAGAAGTGGGGATGATTTTTTTCTGATTCATTTAAGGTATTTTCTGTCTGAATTTCTGAGATGTGAAGTTATGAATGATTTATATTTGAATTAATGTCACCATCTTTATTATCACAAAAATTTGGTCATTGTATTTGAGTTTTTTTTCCAGTGACTGTCATTCCAGGTTATCCCAAATTTGAATTTTGAACTGATGAAGCCTTTATTCATGAACCTTTTTTTTTTTTTTTTTTTTAATCATTTCACCCCGAGCAAGGCGGAAATGCCACTGATGTGCAGGGGGGCTACATAACTGTAAAAAGATTAATTAGAAGAGAGCGAGGAGTACAAACCAGTTAGAAAGGGGCAATAGAAAGATGAGAATGCAGGTGCGATGACAGATACATAGGTGGAGAGAAAGGGAAGGATATACGGGATGGGGGAGAGAGCTAGAGTCCAGTGGTTAATAGATGTGTATTGACATTGCATTTAAATTCTTGGAGGTTGTAGTAATCAGGAAAGCAAGAATATGGGAGCGAGTTCCACAGGCGGGAAGTGTGAGAGAAGAAGCTGCAGGAGTAGAATTGTCGTCTGCATTTGGCTAACCTGACTGTGAATGGGTGGGACCCAGTTGCCAGTCTGGTTGCACGAGTAAACACCTGTTGAGGAGGCACCAGTGACTTAAATTCGTCCGAGCAAAAGCCATGAAAGTATTTATAGAACAGACAAAGGGAGGCCACATTTCGTCGGTGGGGAAGTGGCTGCAGTCGAGCCGCCAAGTCAGTACCTATCACATTACAGACTCCTTTGAAGCCTGTTGAGAACACTGAGGTGAACGGCAGGGGCGCCTGACCATAAATGGCAGCAGTACTCCATGCACGGACGGATGGTTGACTTGTATATATGCAGGATGAATTCAGGCGGAAAAAACATCCTGAATCGACATAATGACCCAACCTTGTCCTTTTATGATTATATAAAGGGTTAATCTCAAAACTCTCTATAGGTTACCAGGACTGACTGACAATTGAAGAAGGCCAGAGTGAACAAAGATTGAAATGTGATAAAAACAAAGATGAGGACATTATTCCAAACGTAAATGAACATTTATAGTAATATAATCTGAAAAGCTAATGACAAAAACATTTTCCTAACCAAACAAAATCTGAATAAAACTGAATAGAATTCTATCATTATAATGATCCGATTTCTATTTGTGAGTGTGTTACAGTTAACATAGCAAAAATGACACCTTGTATAGCAATTTTTGTTTCTATTTGTGAGTGTGTTAGTTACAGAAGCTAACATAGCAAAATGACAATCTGTAGCAGAATTTTGTTTCTATTTGTGAGCGTGTTAGTTACAAAGTTTACATAGCAAAAAATGACACCTTGTAGCAGAATTTTTCTATTTGTGAGCGTGTTAGTTACAGTTAACATAGCAAAAATGACACTTTGTAGCAGAATTTTTGTTTCTATTTGTGAGCAGTATAGGTTACAGTTAACATAGCGCAAAATGACACAAATTTCAGCAGAATTTTTGTTTCTATTTGTGAGCGTGTTAGTTACAAAGTTAAATATAGCAAAAATGATGGACTCTGTAGCAGAATTTTTGTTTCTATTTGTGAGCGTGTTAGTTACAGTTAACATAGCAAAAATGACACCTTGTAGCAGAATTTTTTGTTTTATTTGTGAGCGTGTTAGTTACAGTTAACATAGCAAAAATGACACCTTGTAGCAGAATTTTGTTTCTATTTGTGAGCGTGTTAGTTACAGTTAACATAGCAAAAATGACACCTTGTAGCAGAATTTTTGTTTCTATTTGTGAGCGTGTTAGTTACAAAGTTAACATAGCAAAATGACACCTTGTAGCAGAATTTTTGTTTCTATTTGTGAGCGTGTTAGTTACAGTTAACATAGCAAAATGACACCCTTGTAGCAGAATTTTTGTTTTTATTTGTGAGTGTGAGTTAGTTACAGTTAACATAGCAAAAATGACACCTTGTAGCAGAATTTTGTTTCTATTTGTGAGCGTGTTAGTTACAGTTAATTATAGCAAAAATGACACCTTTGTAGCAGAATTTTTGTTTCTATTTGTGAGCGTGTTATTGTATAGTTAACATAGCAAAAATGACACCTTGTAGCAGAATTTTTGTTTCTATTTGTGAGCGTGTTAGTTACAGCTAACATAGCAAAATGACACCTTGTAGCAGAATTTTTGTTTTATTTGTGAGCGTGTTAGGTTACAGTTAACATAGGCAAAACACACTAAAGTAGAATTTTTGTTTCTATTTGTGAGCGTGTTAGTTACAGTTAACATAGTTAAAAATGACACCTTGTAGCAGAATTTTGTTTCTATTTGTGAGCGTGTTAGTTACAGGTTAACATAGCAAAAATGACACCTTGTAGCAGAATTTTTGTTTCTATTTGTGAGCGTGTTAGTTACAGTTAACATAGCAAAAATGACACTTTGTAGCAGAATTTTTGTTTCTATTTGTGAGCGTGTTAGTTACAGTTAACATAGCAAAAATGACACCTTGTAGCAGAATTTTGTTTCTATTTATGAGCGTGTTAGTACAGGGTTAATTACAGCAAAATGACACCTTGTAGCAGAATTTTTGTTTCTATTTGTGACAGCAACATGAGTTAACATAGCAAATGACACCTTGTAGCAGAATTTTTTGTTTCTATTTGTGAGCGTGTTAGTTACAGTTAACATAGCAAAAATGACACCTTTGTAGCAGAATTTTTGTTTCTATTTCAGGAGCGTGAGTTAGTTACAGTTGATAGCAAAAATGACACCTTGTAGCAGAATTTTGTTTCTATTTGTGAGCGTAATAGTTACAGTTAACATAGCAAAAAATGACATCTTTTGTAGCAGAATTTTTGTTTCTATTTGTGAGCGTGTTAGTTACAGTTAACATAGCAAAAATGACACCTTGTAGCAGAACTTTTGTTTCTATTTGTGAGCGTGTTAGTTACAGTTAACATAGCAAAAATGACACCTTGTAGCAGAATTTTTGTTTCTATTTGTGAGCGTGTTAGTTACAGTTAACATAGTAAAAATGTAGCTACCCTGTAGCAGAATTTTTGTTTCTATTTGTGAGCGTGTTAGTTGTTGTTAACATAGCAAAAATGACACTTGTAGGCAGAATTTTTGTTTCTATTTGTGAGCGTGTTAGTTACAGGTTAACATAGCAAAAATGACACCTTGTAGCAGAATTCTTACTACTTGTGAGCGTGTTAGTTACAGTTAACATAGCAAAAATGACACCTTGTAGCAGAATTTTGTTTCTATTTGTGAGCGTGTTAGTTACAGTTAACATAGCAAAAATGGCCATCTTGTAGCAGAATTTTTGTTTCTATTTGTGAGCGTGTTAGTTACAGTGAATATGTGCAGCTAAAAATGACACCCTTGTATGAATTCTTGTTTCTATTTGTGAGCTTGTTAGTTTACAAAGGTGACATAGCAAAAATGACACCTTGTAGCAGAATTTTTGTTTCTATTTGTGAGCTTTTGTTAGTTACAGTTAACATAGCAAAAAATGACACCTTGTAGCAGAATTTTTGTTTCTATTTGTGAGCGTGTTAGGTTACAGTTAACATGTAGGGCAAAAATGACACCTGTAGCAGAATTTTTGTTTCTATTTGTGAGCTTGTTAGTTACAGTTAACATAGCAAAAATGACACCTTGTAGCAGAATTTTTTGTTTCTATTTGTGAGCTTTTGTTAGTTACAGTTAACATAGCAAAAATGACACCTTGTAGCAGAATTTTGTTTCTATTTGTGAGCTGCAGGTTACAGTTAACATAGCAAAAATGACACCTTGTAGCAGAATTTTTGTTTCTATTGTGAGCATGTTAGTTACAGTTAACATAGCAAAAATGACACCTTGTAGCAGAATTTTTGTTTCTATTTGTGAGCGTGTTAGTTACAGTTAACATAGCAAAAATGGATACCTTGTAGCAGAATTTTTTGTTTCTATTTGGTGAGCTGTGTAATAGTTACAGTTAACATAGCAAAAACACACCTTGTAGCAGAATTTTTGTTTTTATTTGTGAGCTGTGTTATTAAGTGTTAACATAGCAAAAACACACTCTGTAGCAGAATTTTTGTTTTATTTGTGAGCTGTTAGTTTACAGGTTAACATAGCAAAAATGACACCTTGTAGCAGAATTTTTGTTTCTATTTGTGAGCGTGTTAGTTACAGTTAACATAGCAAAAATGACACTCTTGTAGCAGAATTTTTGTTTCTATTTGTGTATGCATGTGAGCGTGTTAGTTACAGTTAACATAGCAAAAAAATGAAGCATTCTTGTAGCAGAATTTTTGTTTCTATTTGTGAGCGTGTTGTTGCTAGCACATAGCAAAAATGACACCTTGTAGCAGTAATTTTTAGCTTTATTTCTAGAGCTAAAAAGTACATAGTTATCTAGCAAAAATGACACACCTTGTAGTAATTTTTGTTTTATTTGTGGAGCTGTTGTTAGTTACAGTTAACATAGCAAAAATGACACCTTGTAGCAGAATTTTTGTTTCTATTTGTGAGCGTGTTAGTTACAGTTAACATAGCAAAAATGACACCTTGTAGCAGAATTTTTGTTTCTATTTGTAGAGCGTGTTAATATGTTAACATGGGCAAAAATGACACCTTGTAGCAGAATTTTTGTTTCTATTTGTGAATGTTAGTTACAGTTACAATATTAGCAAAAATGACACCTGTAAGAATTTTTATTTCTATTTGTGAGCGTGTTAGTTATGCTAACATAGCAAAAATGACATTCTGTGTGCAGAATTTTTGTTTCTATTTGTGAGCGTGTTAGTTATAGCAATATAGCAAAAATGACACCTTGTAGCAGAATTTTTGTTTCTATTTGTGAGCGTGTTAGTTACAGTTAACATAGCAAAAATGACACCTTGTAGCAGAATTTTTGTTTCTATTTGTGAGCGTGTTAGTTACAGTTAACATAGCAAAAATGACACCTTTGTAGCAGAATTTTTGTTTCTTATTTGTGAGCGTGTTAGTTACAGTTAACATAGCAAAATACACCTTGTAGCAGAATTTTTGTTTCTATTTGTGAGCGTGTTAGTTACATAATATAGCAAAAATGACACTTGTAGCAGAATTTTTGTTTCTATTTGTGATGAAAGTATTACAGTTAACATAGCAAAAATGACACCTTGTAGCAGAATTTGCTCTATTTGTGAGCGTGTTAGTTACATAATATATAAATGTACACCTTGTAGCAAGAATTTTTGTTTTATTTGTGAGCGTGTTAGTTAGGGTTAACATAGCAAAATGACAATTTGTAGCAGAATTTTTTGTTTCTATTTGTGAGCGTGTTAGTTACAGTTAACATAGCAAAAATGACACCTTGTAGCAGAATTTTTGTTTCTTATTTGTGAGCGTAAGGGTTATACAACATAGCAAAAATGACACCTTGTAGCAGAATTTTGTTTCTATTTGTGAGCGTGTTGTTACAGTTACCATAGCAAAAATGACACCTTGTAGCAGAATTCTTGTTTCTATTCTTTGTGAGCGTGTTAGTTACAGTTAACATAGCAAAAATGACACCTTGTAGCAGAATTTTTGTTTCTATTTGTGAGCGTGTTAGTTACAGTTAACATAGCAAAAATGACACCTTGTAGCAGAATTTTTGTTTTTATTTGTGAGCGTGTTAGTTACAGTTAACATAGCAAAAATGAAGACTCTGTAAAGTGGCACTTCCTGTTTTATTTAGCCAGAAATAATAGTTAACATAGCAAAAATGACACCTTGTAGCAGAATTTTTGTTTTCATTTTCAGAGTTGTTAGTTACAGTTAACATAGCAAAAACATGTTCTGTAGCAGAATTTTTGTTTCTATTTGTGGTTTTACATAGTTAACATAGCAAAAATGACACCTTGTAGCAGAATTTTTGTTTCTATTTGTGAGCTGTTAGTTACAGTTAACATAGCAAAAATGACACCTTGTAGCAGAATTTTTGTTTCTATTTGTGAGCGTGTTAGTTGCAGGTTAACATAGCAAAATGACACCTTGTAGCAGAATTTTGTTTCTATTTGTGAGCGTGTTAGTTACAGTTAACATAGCAAAATGACACCTTGTAGCAGAATTTTGTTTCTATTTGTGAGCGTGTTAGTTACAGTTAACATAGCAAAAATGACACCTTGTATAAGAATTTTTGTTTCTATTTGTGAGCGTGTTAGTTACAGCTAACAGGCAAAATGACACCCTTGTAGCAGAATTTTTGTTTCTATTTGTGAGCAAGTATATAGCGAGCATACAGTTAACATATAAAATGAGTAATCTTTGTAGCAGAATTTTTGTTTTAATTTTGTTGTTAGTTGTGTTAACATAGCAAAAATGACACCTCAGCAGAATTTTTTTGTTTCTATTTGTGTTTTTGTGTTAGTTAATAGTTAACATAGCAAAAATGTAATACCTTGTAGCAGAATTTTGTTTCTATTTGTGAGCGTGTTAGGTTACAGTTAACATATGTAAATGCCTGACACCTTGTAGCAGAATCTTTGTTTCTATTTGTGAGCGTGCTTACAGTTAACATAGCAAAATGACACCTTGTAGCAGAATTTTGTTTCTATTTGTGAGCGTGTTAGTTGTTAACATATGAAAAATGACACCTCAGCAGAATTTTTGTTTCTATTTGTGAGCGTGTTAGTTACAGTTAACACAGCAAAAATGACACCGTGCAGAATTTTTGTTTCTATTTGTGAGCGTGTTAGTTACAGTTAACATAGCAAAAATGACTATCCTTGTAGCAGAATTTTTGTTTCTATTTGTGAGCGTGTTAGTTACAGTTAACATAGCAAAAATGACACCTTGTAGCAGAATTTTTGTTTCTATTTGTGAGCTGTGTTAGTTACAAAGCAATATAGCAAAATACACCTTGTAGCAGAATTTTGTTTCTATTTGTGAGCGTGTTAGTTACAGTTAACACAGTAAAAAATGACACCTTGTAGCAGAATTTTTGTTTCTATTTGTGAGCGTGTTAGTTACAAGCAATATAGCAAAAATTAGACACCTTGTAGCAGAATTTTTTGTTTCTATTTGTGAGCTGCAATAGTTATTAGGCAATAACATAGCAAAAATGACACCTTGTAGCAGAATTTTTGTTTCTATCAGAGCGTGTTAGTTATGCCACGATAGCAAAAATGACACCCTGTAGCAGAATTTTTGTTTCTATTTGTGAGCGTGTTAGTTACAGTTAACATAGACACCTTGTAGCAGAATTTTTGTTTCTATTTGTGAGCGTGTTAGTTACAGGTTAACATAGCAAAAATGACACCTTGTAGCAGAATTTTGTTTCTATTTGTGAGCGTGTTAGTTACAGTTAACATAGCAAAAATGACACCTTGTAGCAGAATTTTTGTTTCTATTTGTGAGCGTGTTAGTTACAGTTAACATAGCAAAAATGACACCTTTTGTAGCAGAATTTTTTTGTTTCTATTTTAAGGAGTTGTTAGTTACAGTTAACATAGCAAAAATGACACACCTTGTAGCAGAATTTTTGTTTCTATTTGTGAGTTGCAGTTAGTTACAGTTAACATAGCAAAAATGACACCTTGTAGCAGAATTTTTGTTTCTATTTGTGAGCGTGTTAGTTACAGTTAACATAGCAAAACATACCTTGTAGCAGAATTTTTGTTTCTATTTGTGAGCGTGTTAGTTACAGTTAACATAGCAAAAATGACACTCAGGTGAATTTTGTTTCTATTTGTGAGTGTGTTATTAAGGTTAACATAGCAAAAATGACACCTTGTAGCAGAATTTTTGTTTCTATTTGTGAGTGTGTTAGTTACAAAGCCAATACAGCAAAAAATGACACCTTGTAGCAGAATTTTGTTTCTATTTGTGAGTGTGTTAGTTACAGTTAACATAGCAAAAATGACACCTTGTAGCAGAATTTTTGTTTCTATTTGTGAGTGTGTTAGTTACAGTTAACATAGCAAAATGACACCTTGTAGCAGAATTTTTGTTTCTATTTGTGAGTGTGTTAGTTACAGTTAACATAGCAAAAATGACACCTTGTAAAAGAATTTTTGTTTCTCATTTGTGAGTGTGTTAGTTACTGTTAACATAGCAAAAATGACACCTTGTAGCAGAATTTTTTTGTTTCTATTTGTGAGTGTAGTAGTTACAGTTAACATAGCAAATGACATTCCTGTGCAGAATTTGTTTCTATTTGCAGTGTTAGTTTTACAGTTAACATAGCAAAAATACACCTTGTAGCAGAATTTTGTTTCTATTTGTGAGTGTGTTAGTTAAAGTTAACATAGTTAAAAATGACACCTTTGTAGCAGAATTTTTGTTTCTATTTGTGAGTGTGTTGCTACAGTTAACATAGCAAAAATGACACCTTGTAGCAGAATTTTTGTTTCTATTTGTGAGTGTGTTGTTTACAGTTAACATAGCAAAATGACACCTTGTAGCAGAATTTTTTGTTTCTATTTGTGTATGTTAGTTACAGTTAACATAGCAAAAATGACACCTTGTAGCAGAATTTTTGTTTCTATTTGTGAGTGTGTTAGTTAATATTAACATGTAGCAAAAATGACACACCTTTGTAGCAGAATTTTTGTTTTTATTTGTGAGTGCATAGTTAACATAGCAAAAATGACACCTTTGTAGCAGAATTTTGTTTCTATTTGTGAGCGTGTTAGTTAGGCAAGTTAACATAGCAAAAATAATACCTTGTAGCAGGAATTTTGTTTCTATTTAGGAGCGTGTTAGTTACAGTTAACATAGCAAAAAATGACACCTTGTAGCAGAATTTTGTTTCTATTTGTGAGCGTGTTAGTTACATAATATAGCAAAAATGACACTCTGTAGCAGAATTTTTGTTTCTATTTGTGAGGAGTTTGTTAGTTACAGGTTAACATAGCAAATGACACCTTGGTAGCAGAATTTTTGTTTTATTTGTGAGCGTGTTAGTTTACAGTTACCATAGCAAAAATGACACCTTGTAGCAGAATTTTTGTTTCTATTTGTGAGCTGCAGCAATAATAGTTAAGAAAAATGACACCTTGTAGCAGAATTTTTGCTTCTATTTGTGAGCGTGTTAGTTACAGTTAACATGGAAGCAAAATGACACACCTTGTAGCAGAATTTTTGTTTCTATTTGTATTTATAGTTACAGTTAACATAGCAAAAATGACACCAGAGCAGCAATTTTTGTTTCTATTTGTGAGCGTGTTAGTTAAAGCAATATAGCAAAAATGACACCTTGTAGCAGAATTTTGTTTCTATTTGTGAGCGTGTTAGTTACAGTTAACATAGCAAAAATGACACCTTGTAGCAGAATTTTTGTTTCTATTTGTGAGCGTGTTAGTTACAGTTAACATAGCAAAAATGACACCTTGTAGGCAGAATTCTTGTTTCTATTTGTGAGCGTGTTAGTTACAGTTAACATAGCAAAAATGACACCTTGTAGCAGAATTTTGTTTCTATTTGTGAGCGTGTTATTGCGAGTTAACATAAGTAAAAATGACACCTTTGTAGCAGAATTTTGTTTCTATTTGTGAGTGTGTTAGTTACAGGTTAACATAGCAAAAATGACACCTTTGTAATGAGAATTTTTGTTTTTATTTGTGAGTGTGTTAGTTACAGTTACATAGCAAAAATGACACCTTGTAGCAGAATTTTTGTTTCTATTTGTGAGTGTTAGTTACATAGGTTAATATAGCAAAATACACTTTGTGAGTAGAATTTTTGTTTCTATTTGCAGTGTTATTGTAGTTAACATAGCAAAATGTAAATACAATTCTGTAGCAGAATTTTTGTTTTGGTTTGTGAGTGTGTTAGTTACAGTTTAACATAGCAAAAATGACACCTTGTAGCAGGAATTTTGTTTCTATTTGTGAGTGTGTTAGTTAAGAAAGTAATATAGCAAAACACACTGTAGCAATTTTTGTTTTGATTTAAAGGTGTTAGTTACAGCAATATAGCAAAAATGACACCTTGTAGCAGAATTTTTGTTTCTATTTGTGAGTTTTGTTAGTTACAAAGTTAACATAGCAAATACGACCTTGTAGCAGAATATTTGTGAGCGTGTTATTATGAAAGCTAACATAGCAAAAATGACACCTTGTAGCAGAATTTTTGTTTCTATTTGTGAGCGTGTTAGTTACAGTTAACATAGCAAAAATGACACCTTGTAGCAGAATTTTTGTTTCTGATGGTGGAGCGTGTTATTACAGTTAACATAGCAAAAATGACACCTTGTAGCAGAATTTTTGTTTCTATTTGTGAGTGTGTTGGTTACAGCTAACATAGCAAAAATGACACCTAGCAGAATTTTGTAAGCACAATACTGTTAAAAATTGTGTATGTTCTCATGTCCACCTTGATGCAATTTTTGTGCGCTTTTTAAAAAATTGCTGCCACATATGGTCTGATGCCTCTGTTGTATATTGATAGATTTTGGTGAAATCCAAAAAAGAATCAGCAATATTATTGGTCCTGACTAGGCATCTAGGCTTAAGACATTTTCCAACAGCCATAATATAGCTTCTCTGAGCATTTACTATAAATACTCTCATGGTAATTGTTTGGATGAACTCTTTACTATGATACCTAGATTTTATGAATTTAAACACAGTACTAGAGTGGCAGAAAGGTCTCATCAATTTACAGTTGAATTGGTTAGATGTAACTACAAGTTCCATACCAAAAAGTTTCTTTTCTTTCACTTCTTGCTTGTTAAATTGTGGCTTCTTGCTTTGCCGGCTAACTTTGATCTTCAAGAATTCAAATGCAATGTCAATTGTTATCTACTGACCTTTTGATTACAATTCTATTGTTCTTACTCTTTAATAATGTTTCTCTTTGTTCTTGTTCTTTTGCACTCTGTAACTTCGTGTCTTAGTAGCTTCACTGTCTTGCATGGGGTGAAACGATTAAAAACATTTCCATCAACATTAAGAGGAAAGTAAATGAAAAGATTTACTAAGTGCTGCACAAAAATAATGATACCATAATTTTGTTAAAAAGAAAAAAAATTCATTTTTATTGAGAAATAATTAAAAAAAACAAACAAACAAAAAAACAAAATTAGTATATTACATAGTTACCATTAATTTATGCAAAAATTATTAATGCTTTTTTATTTATTTCCTTTTACATCATGAACACATCTACACTTTATTACAAAACACAAATATTCTGAAAGTAATAGTAGTTAGTTGGGCGTTGTTTTTGAGGAATGTGATTTTTTTTTTTTTTTTTAAATCATATCACCCTGAGCAAGGCGGTAACGCCACTGATGTGCCGGGGGCTACGTAAGAGTGAAAAGATTAGAAGAGAGAAAGCCGGAAACCACATCCTAAACAGGGGACAAGGGATGAGCCTCTACACCTGTTCAATAGATGTGGGTGGAGTGTGAACTGGGCGATAATTTAGTCTATCTACTCCAATTGACAAAAAGAAGAAAAGTGAAAAGATTGGAAAAGAGAAAACTGGAAACCACATCCTAAACAGGGAACAAGTGATGAGCCTTTGCACCTGTTCAATAGATGTGGGTGGAGTGTGAACCGGGCGATAATTTAGTCTATCTACTCCAATTGACAAAAAGAAGAAAAGTGAAAAGATTGGAAAAGAGAAAACTGGAAACCACATCCTAAATAGGGAACAAGTGATGAGCCTCTGCACCTGTTCAATAGATGTGGGTGGAGTGTGAACCGGGCGATAATTTAGTCTATCTACTCCAATTGACAAAAAGAAGAAAAGTGAAAAGATTGGAAAAGAGAAAACTGGAAACCACATCCTAAACAGGGAACAAGTGATGAGCCTCTGCACCTGTTCAATAGACGTGGGTGGAGTGTGAACTGGGCGATAATTTAGTCTATCTACTCCAATTGACAAAAAGAAGAAAAGTGAAAAGATTGGAAAAGAGAAAACTGGAAACCACATCCTAAATAGGGAACAAGTGATGAGCCTTTGCACCTGTTCAATAGATGTGGGTGGAGTGTGAACCGGGCGATAGTTTAGTCTATCTACTCCAATTGACAAAAAGAAGAAAAGTGAAAAGATTGGAAAAGAGAAAACTGGAAACCACATCCTAAATAGGGAACAAGTGATGAGCCTCTGCACCTGTTCAATAGATGTGGGTGGAGTGTGAACCGGGCGATAATTTAGTCTATCTACTCCAATTGACAAAAAGAAGAAAAGTGAAAAGATTGGAAAAGAGAAAACTGGAAACCACATCCTAAACAGGGAACAAGTGATGAGCCTCTGCACCTGTTCAATAGACGTGGGTGGAGTGTGAACTGGGCGATAATTTAGTCTATCTACTCCAATTGACAAAAAGAAGAAAAGTGAAAAGATTGGAAAAGAGAAAACTGGAAACCACATCCTAAATAGGGAACAAGTGATGAGCCTTTGCACCTGTTCAATAGACGTGGGTGGAGTGTGAACCGGGCGATAGTTTAGTCTATCTACTCCAATTGACAAAAAGAAGAAAAGTGAAAAGATTGGAAAAGAGAAAACTGGAAACCACATCCTAAACAGGGAACAAGTGATGAGCCTCTGCACCTGTTCAATAGACGTGGGTGGAGTGTGAACTGGGCGATAATTTAGTCTATCTACTCCAATTGACAAAAAGAAGAAAAGTGAAAAGATTGGAAAAGAGAAAACTGGAAACCACATCCTAAATAGGGAACAAGTGATGAGCCTTTGCACCTGTTCAATAGACGTGGGTGGAGTGTGAACCGGGCGATAGTTTAGTCTATCTACTCCAATTGACAAAAAGAAGAAAAGTGAAAAGATTGGAAAAGAGAAAACTGGAAACCACATCCTAAACAGGGAACAAGTGATGAGCCTCTGCACCTGTTCAATAGACGTGGGTGGAGTGTGAACCTGGGCGATAATTTAGTCTATCTACTCCAATTGACAAAAAGAAGAAAAGTGAAAAGATTGGAAAAGAGAAAACTGGAAACCACATCCTAAATAGGGAACAAGTGATGAGCCTTTGCACCTGTTCAATAGACGTGGGTGAAGTGTGAACCGGGCGATAGTTTAGTCTATCTACTCCAATTGACAAAAAGAAGAAAAGTGAAAAGATTGGAAAAGAGAAAACTGGAAACCACATCCTAAACAGGGAACAAGTGATGAGCCTCTGCACCTGTTCAATAGACGTAGGTGGAGTGTGAACTGGGCGATAATTTAGTCTATCTACTCCAATTGACAAAAAGAAGAAAAGTGAAAAGATTGGAAAAGAGAAAACTGGAAACCACATCCTAAATAGGGAACAAGTGATGAGCCTTTGCACCTGTTCAATAGACGTGGGTGGAGTGTGAACCGGGCGATAGTTTAGTCTATCTACTCCAATTGACAAAAAGAAGAAAAGTGAAAAGATTGGAAAAGAGAAAACTGGAAACCACATCCTAAATAGGGAACAAGTGATGAGCCTTTGCACCTGTTCAATAGACGTGGGTGGAGTGTGAACCGGGCGATAGTTTAGTCTATCTACTCCAATTGACAAAAAGAAGAAAAGTGAAAAGATTGGAAAAGAGAAAACTGGAAACCACATCCTAAACAGGGAACAAGTGATGAGCCTCTGCACCTGTTCAATAGACGTGGGTGGAGTGTGAACTGGGCGATAATTTAGTCTATCTACTCCAATTGACAAAAAGAAGAAAAGTGAAAAGATTGGAAAAGAGAAAACTGGAAACCACATCCTAAATAGGGAACAAGTGATGAGCCTTTGCACCTGTTCAATAGACGTGTAATGTAAATAAAGCATTTGCCTCGTGTGTGTGTTAAGCAAAACATGTCTATGTGGTTTCATTAAATTTGTCTTCCAGTCTGAATTATCAAGTCTATTCAAAACAAGGTATTTTTTGATCTGATTGATTCTTGACTTTATATTAATCTTTTTGTTCAAAAACAATTCTACTATTTTTGGACACATCACAACGCAAGAATTTATTGTGGTAGTCCAATGAAAAAAAAAAAAAAAAAAAACCACCTCAGACAGATGAACACAAAACAACAGTCAAAGCACACAGTCTGCCAAGTTCTGTCATAGACTACCCCCCACCACCAACATAAATCCCATCACCCTCAATAGAGCATAGGCATTGACAAGGGGGGTTGTCGATGCTTCTGTGACTTGTCTTATTTACAGGATGAGGTAGACTGGTTGCCAACCAAAGCTATAGAACCTAATCTTATATTTAACCCATAGCTGAAGAGAGAAGAGATGGAATATTACTTTTCCCAAGGTTATTTGTGTGTAAGTAAATGCAACAAATTCAATTGGAATTTGATCTTGGTTCTCCGATTTCTCATTCTGAGCCGATATCCACTGCACCACAATGCACAACCGTCATAGAACCCCACTTGGACTGAAATGAACAAGTGTATGAAGAAACAACATGTAGTAATTAACTCTCCCTGACCCTAGAGATAGTTACAACCACCAAATGCCTCTGCAGTCAAACTTTTCACCTCAAAAACATTTTGATCTTCATGTTCAGTAGTATCTGTGACAATAAGTCGACTTTTAAGAATTCAACCGTATATATTTCTGTAAGTATCAGTCACAGTAATTTTATCTTACAACTCTCATGTATTAGCAACACATTTGTTCATGAAATGTTATGTTTATTTTACATCCTGCCTTTCAGTTATCTTTTTTAGCAATTATATGTTTATTCAGGTTTCATGTAGCTAGGTGGTGCTGACGTTGAGATGATTTGGTCAGGCCAGGAAATAGTAGCAGTCGTGTTGAGAGGAGCGGTCATGGCAGTGACAGGTCATGGTGTATCAGCAGGTGGCCTGATGGACTGCAACTGCCTACCACTGCTTGGTCATTATGAGGAGCTTGCTTTTATGTGAATCTGGCAATCTCCAGGAACATCTGTTTTGCTGGTGGGAATGTTCATGATTGGCCAGTGTTACTTTCATTGTGGGTGCATGCTTCATGAACCGAATGATGTGATGCTCGGAACATATACGCAGAAAACATTTTATTTTATTCTCTGCCTTCATGGTGTTCACATTTGGTCAGCATGCAAAATGAGCCAGAAAAAGATTTAATTACAATGGAGTATATCATTACAATATGGGGTGAAGATGGAGCACTGTTTCATCTCTTTAAGATTTTCTTATTTGGAGAATGAGTCTCTGACTGATGGAAATAAAAACCCAGAGCATTTGTTTAGCATATTAGTTTTTAAAAATTCAAAATTATATTTTTAAACATTAACAATGTAAATATCAGATCAGATAAAGAGATAATTTTTTTTGTTTAACTGTATAAACTAGACATCTAGCTGCAAGTTTATTTTTCGGCAGAAACTAAAATTATGATCTTTTAGTAAGATATCCAATTTACAATATAAATATAATGTTAGACTGGATCATTACTTTGTGTCCGTTAGATCAACTAAACAGACTGTTTATCTTTTTTGCTTTTTAACTTGGTATCTAGCTGTAAATTTCAGACAGAAATCAAAGTTATGACTTTTCACTTCTAGTAACTGAAAAGATCAGAATTCAAGAAATAGCCATCAGGGTGTCATAGACTTTAACCTAACAAAGCTGTTTAAAAACTTATAAATCTTCCAAAAAAGTACAATATCAATAAATGATGACAGAAATAGCACACCCAAGACATCCACATTTGGAGTGATCACAAGGGTCAACTCAACGGAAGTGCAATGGAAAAGCCTTGATCTGGGAGAATGGTCCTGTGTCAGGTAAGTGGTACCCTGCTCCCCCACTGGAGGGAGTTGTGACACAAGGTTGGTTTTTAAAGTGGGGAACCCAAGTGTTGACGCTTGGGTCCCTGGTCAAAGATCATATACCTCATGATACCTCACCTAAAAAGTGACAAAAATGAAAAGACTGTTATAAAAGCATGAAAATAGTTTCAATGAAATCAATGTAACAACATTCTTCATATGCTTACTATTAATTCATTTTTACTGGTTACACCATCCAGGTTTTGAGGCATTTGTGACATAGATGTTCCAAGCGTCATTATATCATGGTCAGTTGCAGATGATTGGCCACATGACCTAAATATATATATATATATAAAAAAAAAAAAACATTAGAAACATTTAAAACAAAAAGATGTGAAACATACTATTTCTGTGTAGTATCAGACTAAGAAAAGTCCCTGCCCCCAAGTTTATAAAGTTGACAAGGTAAAATCTGCTACCTAGCCATGATACATTAGATATTTTTCACACCTTCTGCAGAATGGCACAGTTGAAAATAGACTCAGAGACGAAACACGTAAGGTAAGATAAGTTTTACTTTTGTCTTTATTCATTTTTTCTTTTTACAAATATACTCTATGTGAAAATTTTACACACACACACACACACACACACACACACACACACACACACACACAGAGAGGAATCCCACAATATGCACTAATCAAAAATGCATTAATCAAATATAAATAAAACTGACAAACAAAATAGTTAACCATTTTCTATTTTTAAACTTTTGAAAATTTTTAATTAGTAACTAAAAAAAAAAAAAAAAAAAATTTTCAATTACTATGGTTAAACTGAAGAATATTTTACTGCACTAATCAAGTACTAAGGATACACTAATTGAATTTTGGAAGAAAATATTTTAGATCACTTATCAAAAATGCATTAATTGAAGGGTTCCTGTATATTATCAAATATATTTCACTTTAACTGAAAGTTAAGATAAATTATGGAGGATGCTAAGTGATGTAATTTAATGGTTAATAAATGAAAGTGAGTAAATGTTGTTATTGCTGAATTTTTTTTATAATGTAATTATTATTTATTTTATTTTGAGAAATAAATTTATGCATTTATACATTTTAATAAACGAAAGTTTTGAATTTAAGTTTTCTTTTAATTTTAGAATTCAAAATTTCCCTACAATAAATTAAAAAAATATGTACATTTCCTAAAATTGTATTAATTCACTTTAATCATATGTTTAGGTTTTATTACATCTCTCATCATCGCTTCTTAAAACAATAAACCTTGCTGAGGAATGAGAGTAGTTAAAGTAGAAAATCGTCCTCTGATACACTTTTTTTTTCTAAACAGGCACAAAGGTCCAAATTTATCAAAATTCTTTTATCCTTAAGGACATGTGGTCCAGTGGATATACGTTGGTTAATTCCAGTGACTTGACCCAAAGAGCTTAAAGAGTTAAGTTAAAGGGAGATAACTACATAGCTACCAAAAGTGGCATCACACAAGGAAAACTTCAGTGATTAAAATAAAGGGTTTGGTTCGAAATTCCTAGCACCTGAAAAAGGCCGGAGCGTACAACAGCTGAAACATCGTATAAATGGCATTAAAGATGAAGACAATAGTCTGAATAATGTAAATTCTACCTTATCTCAAAAGTATAAACAAATTCTTGTGTCTTATAATTAAAGAAAAAAAAGACCCTGACGAACCTGGTCAGTTGATTCCAATCTTCTTTATTTATCTGAACAGCTTGAAGGTTGGGTGTTGGGATGATCTGAAGATGGCTATTTATGTTTGTGTTAGAAGGTAGAAGTGGACAAGCAACTCCAAATGCCAAGGTCTCTGTGGCTGAATGAAGGGTATTTGACACTGTATATTCATTTACACAAGAAGGTTTCAAATTTGGGTTGGTTGAATAAGGTATTGGTTCTGCACTAGTTGCATAGGAATCAAAACTGTCTGTAAAAATAAAATTCAGAATTATCAATGAAGACTATCTGTCAATAAGATTCTTAGGTTTAATCTGACTTGTTTAAATTCAAAGGTTTTCTAAGATATTCCCAGGGATGGACTATCTTTTAGACTAGTATAGACTAAAGGCCAGGGCTCCTCAAGCTTTTATAAAGTAAAGATTTTAATTTTCTAGATGTTCTAAATTCTGAATAGTGTTATAAACTAAATTGATATCATGATAATGAACTTTATTTTGATTGTTTTATTATTATGATGCTGTTTAGTGTTTATAAAAAAATTGTATTTTTTTTTGTTTTTACAATGGTTGTGTTGAAATATGTGCTAATTTGGTTTGCAATAAATAGCAAAATAGTGGTATTTCTTAAAGAATATTTTTATTGACAGACAAAAGAGAGACATTACAATTTTTTAAAGAATTCAGAATAAGTTTACTTTATGCTATGTCGTTAAAATATATCAAAGGTAAAAAGTATTCAAGATGAATGCAGGTGAGTTAGAACATGGTTCTATGTGTGCACGGCGAGACCTCTTAAGTGAATTAGCTTAGTGGGCCTCAAAAAGTCATCATTTGGCCATGGATATTCCCATTCATAACTGAGTGCTTTTTTGACAGATTGAAGGGAAAAGGGATCTTGATATTTTCCAGTTTCAGAATATTTTTGAGAAATCAAAATGGATCAGAAATATACAATATAATCTAAATGTTTTTATTCTAGGGTCACATATATGTATGTGTAGGTGGACTTATTTGAGCAAATATATATTCGTGTGGACGCCATTCACATCTTGGTGGTTATTTATTTCTGTTTGTCTGTCTATTTTCTTAACTAAATTCCTGCTAAGTAAAGAAAAGTTTCACCAGTTAATTTTTCAACTTGTCCAAAAATACCACACAACTACTATTTGCTTGCAAAATCATATTATAGGAGTATTTTATCTTGCCAGAATATACAAGGTTTAACCCCCCACCCACCAATCTACTCACCTTTTAATTTTGTCATCAGTTTGAATATTTACAAACATGCATTTAATTTAATATAAACCAATAATCTTCTTTGTAAGTCAATAAACATTAATATTTCTTTATTTCAACTGCTAGCACTAAATACCTGGAGTTGCATGGGATGGAAAGAGTATAATTATTTTTTATACAACCCACATCTGCAGATATTAAATACAATTGATAACTCTTGTATTTTTTGATGAAGAGTTATTTTCCATGTAAAAGTTAATGTGTTGAACTTACCTTAAAAAAAAAAAACAAAAAAAAAAAAAAAAAAAAAAAAAAAAAAAAAAACAAAACAAAAGATTAAACTGGGCCATAGACAATTTCTTTTTCTTTTATGTGTAGAATAATAAATTTGCAAGGAGTGTGTAAGTTTTGAAACAAATTGGATGAATAATGTGTTTGTTAATAGAAATCAGTGAGGATACGCACACACACTGACGCACATTTTCAGTTTTATTTATATAGATTAATCGTATTTGCAAGTTGATAAACATGGTATTTATTGTCATTTAAAAATTGGTACAATTTTTGGGAATACCCTGTATATACTAATTCATTCATTTTCTATGGCTTATCAACCCTATATTTAAGCCAGAAAATATTTTTCTGAGATAATGGTTTAGTGATACAAGTTTTAAATTTGGTGATTGTGGGGGAACCAGTGTGGCTGTAAGCTCCCTGTATATAGTATGGGGTCATTACTAAACCTGAGATAAGGTTCAGAGTAAAAGTTTCTTAAAAACACAGTACTTTTAATACAACATAATAATTGTGGTTGATTTAACATTTAAAAGAATGCATAACTGCTTACTCACCTTGAAATGTACTTTGAATTTCTTGGTTCAACATCATGGAAGAATTGACTGAACTCTGGTCGTCTGGTTGATGGTAACTTCTGTCTTGTCTAAAAACACCCAGATTCACAGACGGGTTCATTGGAGTTGTCAGAACCGAAATAGGGTAAATGGTAGGATTTGGGCAGATGGTTGGTGTTTGTGTTATATTTGTTAGGAACTGACCAGGTATGGATGAAGGGATTGGTAGAGTATCACAACAGTTGGTAGTGACTTGTTGCTGTTTGGAGACACTGTCAGATGGAAAATGCAAAAGTGATGTGGTTTTATTTATAACCTGGAAATTGACTTCTGACTGTTGAGGGCTTATTGATTTTGACAGTTCCTTGGATGAGGAATGAGGTTTGAAATTATTTTCATTTTTGTTTAGATTTGCTTCCAGGGACATATGTTGGGACAGGAGCAAGTTAAACAAATCAGAAAGTTTCCTTTCTTTTGAGAAATTTGGTACATTGGCTGAATTCTGCTTGTCAAAGAACTCTGTCCCAAGATCGTTATTTGGGAAAGTTCCAGTTTCAGAACTAGATCTGAATTGTTGTTTGTTTTGGTCAGTTTCATGGAGAGAACTCTCATCAAAATCCAGACAATAAAAGCGGCACTTGTGGCTAGTTTGAGACACATTTTGACTGTTTTCATCACTCTGCTTGTCACTACTTTCCTCTTGAAATTCTACATTTGTTTTTTTATGAGCCTGCTTCAAAAGACAACTGGTATCTGTGTGCATCCCACTTGCTTGATCAGATGAAGCACTTTCTTGATCAGCTTTTGTTTCTAGATTCTGAATTGAAAGATCTAAAGCCTCAGTGGACCCCTTTAACAGTTGCTCTGAATTGAGAAGGAAATGTTTCTTATTTAATAATTTGTGACACTCCAAGCTGGATTGCATCTGATGGACTTTTTTCCGACGCCTTGTGTTGGCAAACCAAGTTTTGACTTGGTACAATGTCAAGCCGGTCTGTTGAGCAAGCATTTGCTTTTCTTTTATACTTGGGTAAGGATAAGCAGAGTGCTCTTGGTACCAGCATTTTAAAGTGACACTGGCTTCTTTGAAAAGAGGATTGATAATTTGCCTACCAGAAGGACAAATGTTGACAGGAGGAGGAAATCTGAAAATGACAACAAATTTTAAGTTTAATTCATCTTAAATTTTTTGAAGGAAAGAATGTCATTATTAAATATGCAGATTGTGCAATAACTATTGGCACAGAAATGGAATTGGCATGCCAAGTTCAAATACCAGCCCTGACTGTTGCAATCACTTCTGACTAAAATAGTTTTTTGTTCTTTTTTTAAAAACCATTTCAACCCAAGCAAGGTGGGAAAGCTACTAAGAGAGAGAGAGAGAGAGAGAAGACTGGATACAAGAGGTCTTAAGGAAAGAAGAATGATATTCAAGAAAATAGAAGATGGCAATTGATGTTGCATTTCAATTTTTGGAGATTGTAATTATCAGAAAAGCAAATAAATGGAAGGGAGTTCCACAGGCAGGAAGTGTGAGAAAAAACTGTTGGAGTAGAAGTGATGGTTACATTTAACTATTTCAATGGTAAAAGGGTGGGACCTAGATGCCAATCTAGTAGCATGCTTAAATTCATGTGGTTGGAGCACCAGAAAGAAATAAAAGTTTGTCAGAACAGTTGCCATGAAAATATCTGTTGAAAAGACAGAGGGAAGCCACGTTATGGCGAGAAAGTGACTGAAGTCAAGATGCCAAGTCAGGACCGATTACATTGCAGATTATTTGGATTTTGTCAAGAACCTTGAGATGAATAGCAGGAGCACCCAACCAGATATGGGAACAGTATTCAATGCATGGATGAATGGTAGATTTATAAATGTGCAAGATGGATTCTGATGAGGAAACCTTTCTGGTCTGACACAAAGACCCAACATTCCTAGCAATAGATGCAGCTATAGATTTGATGGAGTCAATTCACTTCAAGTCAGTTGAAAAAGTGAGGCCAAGGAGGTGCAGTGTGTTGCTCTGTAGGGGACTTGCATCAGTCATGCTGGAGCCTTGAGTACTTTGCCAAAAAGTGTTGAGGCTAATTGGGTAATAGTTAGAGGAGTCAGAGGGTGCACTATAGTTCTTAAAAACAGGAACTACAGATGAGGACTTCAACAAACTGGAAAGCAGGAAGCAGAGAGGCAATAGTTGTAGTTTGAAAAGAACTGGAGTTAGCTTTGGGTGGGAGGGGCAAATTTCTTTAGGATGACAGCCGGGATACTGTTAAATATTTGTTGGATGATATTTTTGGGCAGCATGAAATTTTTAACAATGAAGTGTATTTGTACTTGGTGACACAAATATTTTGAAATTTGAATGAAATGCATTTTGTTGAAAAATGTCAGCCAGGTGTGTAAAAGGGAAAACATTTTCGGATTGGGATTTTTATTTTGTCTACCAAATGCCAACTCTTGCCCCAGATTCAAGTTTATACTGAAAGACAGTTGCCAATGTCGCGGGAGTGACGTCAAGCTGACAGAAAAATTTTAGTAGTAATTGCAATTTTGACTTTTCAAGAGTCAGATCACAACTGTTGAAGTGTACAGTTGATTAAAATCAAATCTCCCCGATATCGAGAGTGGTGGGGGTTATGACAACTCTGACCAAACAATCTCCTAACCCATGGCATGTCATTGAAGATGTCTTTGTATAAAAAACCAAAATAAAATATATCTTATATTGCATTTTCATAAAGGTTCAGTACATTATTTTTTGACAGAGGTGTTTGTTGCAGTTTGTTGTTTACAGTGACAAGGACAACGAAGGAGACAAAGAAGATGAAAAAGATTTTTTTAAAAAATCATTTCACCCCAAGCAAGGCATTCCACTGCCTCTATTGCGTAGGGGGTTACATAGAGGGAAAGTGATGAGAAAGAGTGGTTAGTTATAAGAAATGTCAGAAGGAGGGTGATAGACGGATGAGGATACAAAGGATGAGAGTTGGGTAGATGGGAAGAGTCTTTGAGAGAATGGATGTGAGTTAGTGTGATAAGAGGTGTCTATTGACCTTACATTTAAATTCCTTGAGATTGTAGTTGTCAGGGAAGCAAGTATATAGAAAAGAATTCCACAGGCGGGAAGTGCGAGAAAAGAAGCTGTTAGAGTAGAAATTGCGGTTACATTTTATCGGTTTCACTGTAAAAGAGTGGGACCTAGTTGCTAATCTAGTATCTTGTGCAAATTCATACCTTGGGGGTACCAGTGATCTAAGTTCATCAGAGCAGAAGCCGTGAAATTATTTATAGAAGAGGCACAGGGAAGCCACATCACGCAGGTGAGAGAGTGACTGCAGCCAGGCTGCCAAGTTGGTATCAATCACATTACAGATTCTCTGTTGTATTTTGTCAAGAACCCCGAGGAGAATAGCAGGAGCACCCGACCAGACGTGGCAGCAGTTTTCAATACATGGGTGGATGGTAGATTTATATATGTGCAGGATGGGCTCAGATGGGAAAAACTTCCGGGACCTGCACAAAGAACCGACTTTCATAGCAGCGGATTTAGCAATGGATTCGATATAGTCATTCTAATTGAGACTTGCTGAGAGTGTGAGGCCAAGGAGGTGTAGCGTTTTACTCTTAGGGAGGCAAGCCTGTTCCATGTTAATGGGAGGTAGGAGCGATTGTCTATGATGGTTAATTGATAACAGCTTCGTTTTGGAAGCATTAAAATTTACGAGCCATTTCTTCCCCCAGTCCACCACAGATTGGAGATCCTTCTCAAACTCGGCAGCGAGGTTCGCTTTGTCGCCTACACCAGATTTTTGATCGAGGTGAGAGTAAACTGTGGTGTCATTAGCGTACATGCCTACTTGGGATCTTATAGCATCGGGAAGATAGTTAATGTAGATCAGAAAGAGTGTAGGACCTAGGATAGAGCCTTGAGGGACACCCACATTCATATGGTAGTTTTGGGAGGCATGTCCATTTAATACTACTTTCAGTGTGTGATTAGAGAGGAATGACTGGATTAGGTCAAACGAATGTCCAGTTATACCATAGCTCCGCAGTTTGCATAGAAGGCCAGCATGCCAGACTCTGCCGAACGCTTTGGAAATATCCAAGGCAACAGTTCAAGCTTCACCATTCTTGTCGAGAGCCTAGTGAAGTGTTTATGCGAAATTGATTTCAGTGAAGGTTAGGCTGCGACTGTGTGTGTGCGTGCGCGCATGCCTTGCCTTACTTGAGGGGAAATAATTATATATATATATATATATATATATATATAAAATAAAAAATAAAAACAAAGGAAAAAGAATGGACATCATTGGAGCTACAAGACAGACTTCAAACGTGGACCAGCACTCATTCTAATTCCAAGCATAACTGTTAATATAGAACAGCACCTGGATATACCTAGTTTTGTTGACATTTGATCCCCAAAACTCCCTCATCCCTTCCTTTTCTCCATGTTCCCCTTTGATCAAAGCCGATACTGCTTAGAAACTAGCTTTCAAAAAGGAACACCTGCTGGCCATTAAAGATCAAGATAAAACCACATCTTTTGCTATGTGGGTATCCATAGTATCACAAGACAATAAATTTCAGTGTTAGAGTAAAATGTAAATTTTCATAAACTATCAACTTTATTTTTAACAGAATTATGAATAAAATTCCCACAAACATTGTTTAGCTATCATTATCCTGCATTAATCCCTGAACAATGACAATTTCTTTCTTTCTGATTTTCAATACATTTCTACAGTAAAACTATTAGACACCCTGTGCCTTTCTATAAATACTTTCATGGTAATTGTTCGGATAAGCTCTTCATTATGGTACCCAGACTTTTATGAATTTAATTGCAATACTAGATTAGCAACAAAATCTTGTCAATTTAGAGTTGAGCTCGTTTTGGGCAAAGTCAGTCCAAAAAGGTTAATACCTATTGTTTCAAGAAAATAAAATCCCCAAAATTGTTTTGTGAGAAAGAAAATTTTGAAAGAAAAAATTCGGTTAAGTCCAGCCCAGAAAAAGGAAGATGATGTCATAAGATGGAGAGGAATTCCATTGGCCCTGTGAACAAGCGCCGAAAGTGGGAGACGACCAACAATTGACGTCATGGAAAGCAGATTAATCCCATTGGGTAAACCAGAGGCAACAATGAGTAGCAGCCAACCATGGCATTTTATTGGTCACCGAGATGGGGGTTAGACACCCAGTGACCGTCCACCCCACACCATGGCATGGGAATAAATACAGGGTCCCAAGGGACCAAAATCAGAAAGGTTCCGCAGACCAGTGCCAGCGGCGTTTTGAGGCAGTTCAGTTTCAGTTCCAGTTACTGGCCCCAAAGATGTAACGACGAAGATAGGCGACATGTTGTTGGGCGCCAACCGCAGAGCCTGCCGGCTAACCTGAGTTAAAGACAGACAAGAAGTGATTTTACAGACAAAGTTGTTGTTGAAGTTGGAGTTTGAAGTTGAAGTCAGAGTGGCAGAGATTGACAGAAGAGGTCTGATGCCGGCTAACCAGAGTTAAAGACAGAAGAGAATTTGCAGACAAACTTTTTGAGTTGAAGTTCGAGTCGGAGCACAGTCCAGTCGGAGTGAAGTTGCAGAGATCGACAGAGTAGTTGCAGCTCCAGTGGCAGAGTTTGAGTTCCCGGTCCAGAAACATAATGACCAAAGGCAGATCCCAGTTGAAGAAGTAAAGAGACAGAGAGATGATTGCCATGCCGTTGGGTGCCGGCCATAGTGAATCCTGTCACCAATCAACCAACCAGAGTTAAAAGACAGACAAGAAGAGAATTTGCAGACAAAGTTTGAAATTGCCAAATGAAGAAAGTAACCCAGCACTTCGGCAATTTCCATAACATTCCGGAAAACAAGCAACAAGTTGACTAAACTTATAATGAACTTAGAACTCTGTTCGGAACAGCGAGCTGTAACCAGCCAGATTTCTCGTTATTGCTTGAGAAAATAATTCGATTTACTTAAGAAACTTGCATTCTGCTACCAGTTTGATAGAAGCAGGGATTGGGAATTATTCAAGAGACTATTGTGTATATTCTGTATATAAAGACGTTATTTTACAACACTTCAGACATCAGTCCACTTATTTTTTTGGTGTTATATTTCTTTCTTTTATTACTTAATTGTGTGCGCGCTTCCGGTTTGGTTTAGTTTGTCAGAGAGACAGCTAGTGAACTCACATGACTACCTTGTGATTAATCAACACAACGTGAGACAAGGGAGAACACCGTGACAGAGTCAATCTACGACCAGCTATCTGGATCAAAACCAACAGCAACCGGCCGGGTAGTGGCATAAACAGTTTCTTTCTCACTTCTGGTTCCATGTATTCCGGGCCAACTTTGATTTACAAAAGTTAAATGCAATGTCAGTCCTTGTCTACTGTCTTCCTGATAACTCTTCTATTTTTCTCATTCCTTTAGATTTTTTGTTTTCTAATTTTTCACATCCGTCTTGCTTGGAGTAAATTCAATAATAATAATAAAATAAAAGCACTATTTTTTTTTTTTTTAAATCGTATCACCCCGAGCAAGGCAGTAATGCCACTGATGTGCACGGGGCTATGTAATAGTGAAAAGATTGGAAAAGAGAAAGCTGGAAACCACATCCTAAACAGGGAACAAGGGATGAGCCTCTGAACCTGTTCAATAGACGTGAGTGGAGTGTGAACCGGGCAATAGATAGATCTATCTACTCCAATTGAAAAAAAAAAAAACCAAAGTGAGAAGATTTGAAAAGAGAAAGCCGGAAACCACATCCTAAACAGGGAACAAGGGATGAGTCTCTTAACCTGTTCAATAGACGTGGGTGGAGTGTGAAGCGGGCGATAGATAGATCTATCTACTCCAATTCTGTTCTGTTAGTAATGCTTGCCTTATTTCTTAAACACAGATAATATTATGTGCTTTTTTACTACTACATAAAAAATTGATTGACCTGAAAAAAAAAAAAAAAAAAAAAAAAAAAGCCATAATATTTGTCAGAATTGAAAAAGTATTGATTTTTTTATCAATTCAGAAGGGGAATAAATAGATTTTTAATATTTTAAAGGATTGTCAGTACTTAGTTATTATTTACAAATATCAAATTTCCATCACCACACTTCAGCTTCCTCATCTTTCATTTTTTCAGTAAAGTAGATTTTGGGTTGGTTGGTCGGTTGGTTGTTTTGTTTTATAGCATATCAACCTCAGTGGATCATTTAATGCCAACAAAATTTTGAAATAAATTCATAGCAATAGTTTGGTAAAAAAGGTGTGCATGTTTACATATATATTTGAACCATTTTTCAATTACTAATATTTTTGAGTACAATTCAACTTCTTTTAGAAAATTTACAATCTTGTATTGTTTTATTTTCATAAAAAAATTTTTTTTAAATTACTCACTTGATAATATTTTGTTCACACTCGATCAAAATCTACACACTCTAACAGTATATGTTTCACTGTAAATTTCTCTGGGCATGAAGTGCATATTGGGGATTCTGTAGGTGGGTAATGTAGATGTGGCCTATGTGAAGGTGGGTCATCACAACTTCTTCTTTTCTATTTTTGTATTCTGAGTTCTATTCTCCAATAGTGGGTTTAATGTTTTGGAGTTTGTTATTAATGAATGTATCCCAATGATGTTGATATTTTTTAATGATAATTTTCTTTACAACCACCTCATAATTGGAGTATGGAACCTTTGTGTTTGTTATTGTATCCTTCAAGGATGTTTTGTTTCTAGATCCACCCTGTCATTTCCTGGTATCCCAAGATACCTTAGAATCCAAAAAAAGATTATTTCTTTATTTCTAGACAAGTGGTAGATTCTGTTTAGTACTTGTGTGGTTAAAGGGTCACGAACATTTTTATTTTTTAATGCAGTAAGTGCAGATAAAGAGTGAAAATTATGAATTTATTGTGGGTTGTTGTAGTTATTATGTCAAGTGCTAAATTAATAGCAATTATTTCAGCACCATATATTGAAGCTATGTTTGTAATTCTTTTCCGTTGCTTATTTCATTTTAGTATGGCAGCTTTTCTTACTCCATTTTCGCTTTTTGCTCTGCCTATATATATTAGGGTAGGTCGATTTTGGAACTGTAAAAAATTGCACTTGAAGAAAGTTGCAAAATAATGTCAAGAGTTACCACAAGAAATTTTTTTCTTCAAAACTTTGTATCTATTTGAGCATTTAAACTTAAAGACGAAATAAATTGGGATTTTTATCGCGATATAGGTGTTATCGAAAACATGTCTCGGCTTAAATAAAACCCGAGTTTTAAAAATAAGAAAAAAATACAATACGCTTAATAATAGATATTTTAAGTTTAGTATTTTTTTCTTAAGAAATGAAATGAAAACATCAAAATTAAAAAGAAATAAAAACACTATGATATTTAGTTTAATATACAAATAACGATTTATGTATGCCGTTTTATTTATTGGAATTTTTATAGTATTCACCTGTTGAAATTACCCCCCCCTAAACAATTGTTTTTACATTGTTTACTCTTTTACGCTTTTAATTATCACGAATATCTCTTGTATTTTTTAATAGTTAAGTCTTATTTTAATGAAAAATTCAACTTTTATAATTATTCTGATTTGTTTATATTTTTAAAATTAATATTTATTTATGAAAAAGCCTGTTTACGAGCTAAGCTCGGAAGTAACACTACTTTAAAGTAAGTACTTCTAATTTAATGTATTTATTTCAAATTTTATCAAATTTATTTTTAAAATATTTGTGGAATTTCATTTCTGATAGTACATATATTTTTTTTTGGTATTTAAGGATCGTGAATAACTAAAAGGATCAGAGATGCAAATTAGGGTCTAAGGACACTTTCCAGCTTGGACCTGTTGATAAAAGTGCTATATATATAAAAAAAGTAAAAGGGAAAGAGAGAGGTTAAGAAAAAATTTAGTTTCATCACCAACAGCTCCAACATCAAATGTTCAGGCTGATGTTTCTTCCCCCTCCTACTCATCTTCTCCAAGTGAAAAACCAGAAGAAGAATATTTGCAGCCAAGGAAACATCCAAAAGGCCCTTATAATTTCCAAGCTATGCTTTCAAGTTAGTTAGGGGGACATATCTTCTAATCTTAGAGCTAGCCTTGCTCTTGGATTTGAAGGCTATAGGCCTTCTTATACCAAATATTATGAAAGATATAGATAAATGCAAAGTTGATAGGGCAAAGTCTAAAGTGAAAACAACTGCCCAACAAAAACATGATGAAAGTGTGGAAAACCTTATATGTATTGCAGTTGATGGGAAAATGAATAAGGACACATTGCTGTATGAGGAAATTGTGGAGGAAAATGAACAGAAAACTATGAAAAAACTAAGGAACCAGAACGCCATTTAACTTTTACAAAGGAGGCACCACATGAAAGTCAATATCTGATACATAGAGTTCTCCCTAATAGTGGTGCAACAGGTGTTGTTCATGCAGAGCAAGTAGTGGATGTTTTGCATGAATTCAACAGTGAGAACACTATCAAGGTTATCCTTGTTGACAACATTAATGCCAACACAGGCTGTGAAGGTGGAATGGTTGCAATTTTAGAAAAAAAGAATCTTCATGCAATTGTTGCTATTTGCACCATAATGAACTACCTTTCAGAGCTCTTTTCAAAAACATAGATGGTTGCACAAAAGGCCCTCCAGCATTCAGTGTTCCTCTGGGGAAATTATGCTCAAATGATTTACCACAAATATCATTTGCCACTATTAGCAGTCCTCTGCATTCAATCTTGAAAATTGGTGAAATACATGATCTTAGTTGTGACCAAAGACACCTGTATGAATACACAATGGATATTTCTAGAGGTAAGGTTGACTCTAGATATGCCTCCTGGAAAATTGGTCCTTTAAACCAGGCAAGGTGGTTAACTTTGGCCATCAGGCTTATTGAGCCGTGGCACATACCCACAAAAGCTCACAACAAAACTTCACAGTTTAATAAGTTTTATTGTAAGTGCGTATGCCACTTGCTGGTTTGAAATTAAAAGAAATAATAAGTTCCAAAATCAGCAAGTGCACATTTTCAATATGATCCAGAAGATCAAGAAGCAGCCTCATGAAATCCAACAGATCACTTTAAGAAATATACAAGGAAGTACATTTTGTTTACTGTCTTAAAACCTATACTCCATAGTCAAATCTGATGAAGTTGAAGTAAGAGAAGAAGCTTTAAAAAGAGTTTTAGCCATTAGGTAATTAAATATTTATTTATATATCAATGACTCAATTATTATTGCAATTTATAGAATCATTTTAAAGATTTTATCTAATTTCACCATAATTATTATAGTAGAGACTGGAAGTTTTTAAATGAATCAATAAATAAATTTTTATATTCTTTCAGAAAGGGTTAAAAAGAATACCAACCATTAATTTTAATGCCACACACTGGACACAATTGATAGATTTATCATTGTGGCATTTTTGAACCACCAATGACGGAAGGTTTTTCTGAATCTGAACTTCAGGAATCATTGTTAAATGGAACCAAGCTTGACTTGCCAAATTTGCCCTCACTTTTCAAGGCAAGGAATGGGCAGTCAAGTTAACAACAGAAGCTTTGCAAACTGTATACGGTTTTGAAGCAAGGCATCAACATATTACAACCAAAGTTTTGAGTCAGAAATTGAGACCAGCATTTTTGTATAAGGGCTCTTATATGAAGCAATTTGACTCTATATATTAAGCACTATTAAAATAGTGTTTGTTTTTCCTTATTTGTTTGTTTGTTATATTTTCACTTATCACAGAAAACATCATTTAAGGTATTCAAATATCACTGCTTAATTCATGTTTTTTAAAGCAGATACTGAAAATTAGGGGGGGGGGCAGATTTTCAATTTGAAGATTAGTCATCATTTCTTTAATTAATATCATTTTTATAAAATAAAATGACATACCTTGATTTAAATACTAAAATTATTTGGTTTCCTCGCTAATATTCAAGCCAAATCTTGTGAAACGAGGAATTTTCAGTATATTTTTGTCTGCGATCTTTGATGCCAAATGCTCAAAAAACTGTTGAAGTATTTGATCTAATATTTTGTATCAGTACTTAATAGGTCCATGCACAACTTTCGGTAAGTGAGATTTTTTAATATTTAAAAAAAGTGAAAAATCAACCTACCCTAATACACACACACACACACACTAGCAGTAAAGCCCAGCATTACTCGGGTGTAATGAAAGCTTTAAAACTAATTCATGGTCCTGGAGCTCAGACTCTTTGGATGTTGGCACGAAAGACTTAAAAGCAATAGTTGTTTCTAGTTAAAGCGAAACCGTAGACTGGAAGAAAAATGAATGGATGTAAATCAAATTTTGATTTCCTGGTATCAATATAAAATTTTCTGCACTATTGTAAGAACTGCAACCTTGAAACTTCTATCGTTTCTTATGTCTTTGTCTATGAGTGTATCAAATTTGATTAAAATCGGACCACTCCTTCTATAACCCTATTATTTTTTATATTTATCTGGGGTACCTCGACACAAAACCTAGCTAAGAACACTCGCAGACACTTATAGTACAACTGTATAAAATTGGTTCAGCCGTTTCGGAGTCTATAGGTAACGGACACACACACACACACACACACACACACACACACACACACACACACACACACACAAAGTTTCATTTATAAATAAGTTTAGATTAGATTAGATTATATATATATAAAGATGGTCTGAGTGGTTATTTTTAATATTCAATATTTCAGACTGGTATACAGTAAGGTTTGTTTTGAATTTTGGATATCTTGTAAGGTCTAGAATTAATTTTAGGTTGGTTTATGATCCAGCGGGCTATAGATGAAATAATTGATTTATGAATTTGTGTTGTATGTATCGGATTTTCTCCGATGATGTTTTTAATGCATAAAAGGCTTGATGGATTTTTCTTTTTGCTGGAAAAGTTCTTTGTATTGTGGTTGAAAAGTAATACTGTAAGCTGGATTTATAGGGCATGATGACAGTTTTAGGTAGTATTGGAAAGCAAATTTTTCACATCTTAGTTTAAGAGATGGTTCATATGCTTCTGTATATAAGTTTTCAACAGGAAATGTGCTTTATGCTCTAAGGGATAGTCTAAGTCCTTTGATGGTGTATAGTATAAAGTTCTTTCAAATATGTTTTTCTGGCTGCTCGATATATAAAGCAGGCGTAATCAAGTTTTGATCTGATTATAGTGATATAATTTTAATAGTGTTCATTTGCTTCCTTCCCAATCAATGTGTGCTATGGTTCTAAGTAATTGTATAGCTTTACTAGCAGTATAGCCTGGCTTTGCTTGGGTGTAAAGAAAGCTTTAAAACTAATCCATGGTCCTGAATCTCAGACTCAGCCAAAAGAATATTTGTGTGAAGTTTGGTGAGAATCGGATAAAAATTGTGAATTTGTATAAAGGACATACAGACAGATAAACAGACACACACACAAACATCTTGCCTTTTATATATATATATATATATATATATATATATATATATATTATCAATTTTCTGCACTATTGTAAGAACTGCTTGAAACTTCTGAATATTGTTTCTTATGTTTTTGTCTATGAGTGTATCAAATTTGATTAAAATCAGACCACTCCTTCTATAATCCGATCTTTTCCATTATCAATTTTTGATATTTATCGGAAGTACCTTGACACAAAACCTAGCTAAGAACACTCGCAGACGCTTATAGTACAACTGTGTAAATTTTCAAGAAAATCGGTTCAGCCGTTTCGAAGTCTATAGGTAACGAACAGACACACAAACACACACAGAGACAAAGTTCCATTTATAAATAAGTTTAGATTACATTTGGATCCCAAGTCTTTAATATGAGGAATAAAGGAGAGTTTGCAGTTAAAAATGACTCCTAAGTATATGTATTGTTCTACAACTGGAATTTCAGTGTGGTCAATTTTCAGTAATAGGTCAAGGTGGAGTTTATGTTGGTTGAGAAGTGGACACATTTTGTTTTTTGTTGAAAATTTTAGTTCATTCTCTGCGGTCCATTTGTTGAGCTTATCTATCTATATCTGGAGTTGTCTTTCTATATGTTTCATATTTCTTGCTCTATAACATATCAGGAAGTCATCCACATACAAAGCACAGTTTGTTCCACTATTTATTTTTTTTCTTACAATATCATTTATTTGGACATTAAACAGCGTAACAGACAATACACTACCTTGAGTTACACCCCTTTCTCGTTCTTTTTTTCAGAGAAAATATATCCTATTTTAACTCTGAATCTTCTATCTTGCAGGAAATTTTTGATAAATATTGGCATTCAATCTTCTAGCCCAAGTTTTTTAAGGTCTTTTACTATTCTGTACTTCTACATTGTGTCATATGCCTTTTCAAGATCAAAGAAAACTGCCACTAGATGTTTTTTTTAAATAAAAGCCTGTCTGATAAATGTTTCAGATGATTCCATAGACCTTTGACTTCTAAAACCAGATTGATATTCAGTTATTAATCTGTTACTTTCTAGATACCAGATCAATCTGGCATTTATCATTCTTTTTAGTGTTTTGCAGATGACTGCTAAGAGTAATTGGTTAATAGTATTTTTGCATTTGTATTGTCTCTCATAGGTTTTTAAGTATTAGTATAACTGTAATTTGTTTCCATATTTTAGGGATGTCACTGCTCTTCCATATATTCTTGTAGATTTGTAATTCTTTTAGGAATTAATAGTGAATTTTGTCTAGTTCAACTGCTGTATTGTGGGCCTTGTTGAAGGATTCCATTAGTTCTGTAGTGTTGGTTGTGGCTTTTATTTGTTTTGGAATTTGATTTTTACGTTTTCTGCTTTTGTTTCAATGGCTTGAAAATTTTTTCTTGGATTTTCTGTGGATGAATTTTGTGAGAAAGTTTTGGCAAGATGGTTTGCTATATCTTTCTCATTGGTAATCATTTTAGGTTATTGTGGGTAAAATGTTTGGTAAGGATATTGCTATTTTTGCCAGTAATTTTCCAAATCATCTGCCATATTTTTTTTGGTTTTGTGTTATTTATTTTAGCAATATAATTTTCCACGGATTCTTTGATGATTTTTTTGGGCTTTGACTGCTATTTTTATAGGTGTTCAAATTTTCTTGTGTTGGGTTTATTTTAAATTTCTTTAGTGTCACTTTGCATAAACTGACAGCTTTTTTTGTATTCCTCATTGAACCATGGCCTATTGTATTTTGAAGAGGTGGAGCTTTTTGGTTTATGTTTTTTTGGCTATTTTTTAATTTTTTTTTAATCATATCACTCCGAGCAAGGCGGTAACGCCACTGATGTGCAGCGGGCTACATAGGAGTGAAAAGATTGGAAAAGAGAAAACCGGAAACCGCATCCTAAACAGGAAACACGGGATGAGCCTCTTCACTTGTTCAATAGACGTGGGTGGTGTGTGAAGTGGGCGATAGTTTAGTCTATCTACTCCAATCAACAGTATGTTCGTAAAATAGAGGACGTTTTCTTCCTCGTTTTTATTGGCTTCTGTGGTTAGTTCGACTAGGCATGAAGCTTTAAATTCATCTCAATTAACCTTTTCTAAATTCCAGCTTGGGATTTTTATTTACTTTGTTGGTAGTATTTTCTAGTAGAATCGGAAAGTGGTCAATTCCACATGTGTCACCATGTACTTTCCAGTTATAATCCAGGAACAGGTTAGGGGGTCACATATTATTAAAATCTATTGCTGAATATATGCCTGTTGCTGGGCGTAGCTATGTGTTTGATCCATTGTTATACATGCATAACTGATGCTTGTTTAATATCAATTCTATTATTTGCCCTTTTTGTCCGTTTTCTTGCTTCTCCAGATCTCATTATGTTTGTTGAAGTCCCCCATTATAATAAAGGGTCTTGGTATATGAGATATCAAATTGTTTAGCTCTGATTCTTTGAGTTCTTTACTTGGAGGAATATATAGTGAACACACTGTTATTGTTTTGTGGAGGGTTGCTGATATAGTGACTGCTTACATATTGGTATTTAGCGTGATTTCACAGTGCGGGATATTGTTAATGAGTACTGATGATCAGCCACAAAGTCTATTAGCGTGCTTCTTAATATAGTTGTACGACTGATAGTTTTTTGATGTCGATGGTATTGTTTTTTAAATGAGTTTCTTGAAGGCATATGATTGCTGGGAAGTATTTTGTTTTAAGAAGCATTAATTCATAGTGATTGGCTCTTGCTCCTCTGATATTCGATTGGATGATTTTATTGTCCACAATTTTAATTTTTGGGGTCTATGTGTTTTTTTGAGATTTCTTAGTTTTTACCCTTGTGAGTAAAGGCTCCCCAACTTCCATTTTTTCCAATAAATTATGCCTGTTTTTAAGTTCCACTGGAGTTCTTTGACTAGCCTGATATTTTCTCTGCGGATATATTCTTGTTTGGGGAAGTCTTTGTCACCCTTTTTCCATTGTTCACCTCGCCTGTTGGTGGACAGATGGAAGATCTTTGGTATTCTGGTTTAGAGGTAGTCTTCGCAAGGGGTATGTTTTTATCTTTCGTTTTACCATCCGTTTCCGGCTCTTGTCATTCCTCTTGAACTTCGTAAGTCTTTCTAAGGTATTCTTGAAAATTTGGCCACTCATTTGTAGTCAAATGCAGTAATTTGTCTATTAAATCATGGTATTTGTTTCTTTGAGGTTTTTCTTTGTTAATATTTGTTTTTTGTGTTACATATATAGAATACAAATCCTATATCATCCAACAGTTAATTGAAACACAAAGAGTAAAATTGCACACCTGCAAAAATGGATCAAAATGACTGAAAACATTTTGGAAAAACCCAGACCAAGGCAAATTTCACAAGCAGGTATGAAAATTAAGATTCTGGATTCTGATTAAATAGGAAATAGCAAATTGAATTATGACCCTGGTCAAATTTTCTTAACACCTGCGGTTAGATCCAATCATGTGACTAGGTTTTACTACTTGTTCACATTCCTTGACCGACCAAAGACATTCAAATGGGAGCAGAGAGAGACAACACGCTAAAATGTAACAAAGAAAGCATCAAGTCTGACTAGGATGTGTGATTGCGTCACACATTCATTCTCCATCTTCACTCATGCTAATTTCTTTTACCTCTTTTTCTCTATCCTTAACATTCTCGTGGTCAACAAAGATGAAGATGACGACAACAACAACAACAAGATACTTCAACTGACTCCAAAAAACTAAAGCTCAATAAGTACAATTTCCTTTATTGCTTCATCTTCCTTTTCACTCATAAAAAAAGTCAGGTATCAAACCCACTTTGATGATAATAGAGGAGATATTACTAAACAATGCCTAGATGAAAAGTGGTTAAGGAATTTTGTATTTTTAAAAATTCACACTGTGTTGAAATATGACCATTGTCTGTGGCAGAAAGGAACAACTGGAAAATTTTTTTATTTTTCTGGATCTCTGGCAAAATATAGCCGATATAATTAGTAATCAGTGTCAGAAACCACCGTGTAGAAATGTAGGTGAAAAAAACAATTGAAAGGAAAATTTTATTTTCTCCATTCCCAGCAAAATACAAGCCAAAACACACCTGCATGGTTAAGAGGTCAAAACATCAGGTTTGTCTTGATGAGGATTGTAAACAAGGTAACTAAGGAAGAGATTTTTATTTGTATTTCCCCAGATTGGGAATTCAGTCTAGAGCAAAAGTTAAGGTGATTTGTTGACAGAATGAAAAGAACAATTATTAATTACAGGAAAATGACTAATTAGAATTTCCCTCAGAGAAGCTGATGTCATGTAATAACTCTGCCCAAGCAGAGGAGAGGAACAGTCTATGATTGGATGAAAAAATAGAAGATGACAAAGAGAAGCTGACGTCATGCAATAGCTCTGCCAAAAGTAGGAGGAGGGCAGTCCATGATTGGATGTGTGAAACAGAGATTGGTTGAAGGTTAGGATATTTGCATAACAACCCTTATGCATCCTCACCACCCCCGTAAAACGGGACAAGCATAAATATGAGAGTCCCAAAGGGCCAAAGACAGTTCCAGCCCAGAGATGTAGCAAGACGGAGATAGTCACCACGCCTCTGTAGAGTTCCTACTGCTCGCCACTCAACGTACCAAAGACAGTTCCTTGGTAGTTTTTGTGAGGGCCAGGTAAGGAGTGAAACGAAGTCAGTTTGAATTGCCACATCATCTGTTGGCAACCTTAGAGCTCCAACCTGAGGTGAAGTGATTTTGCAGATAAAGTTTGAAATTGTCAACCAAAGTTTGAAATAATAATAACCAAAGTTATCTGCTGAGGAAGAGAAGAACCCTGACGAAAACCTTATACCAAATTGATGATAATAATAAGAAAAACGCTGATGAACATTTTCACAAAGTACTAACAGTAGAGTTTGAATTAACCTGATTATCAAGTCTGGCCTGACTTAGAGAAACTGGTCGAAACTTTCGTTCCATCGCCAATTAATAGAAACAGGGTTTGGGAAAAAGACGATTTGTAATTATTTTCTCTTATTTTTTGTATATAAATACTATCTACAGTTTATGCAGGCATCATTCATTTTATTTCTAAAATTGGTGCTGTTTTTATTTCCACAACTGTGTGTGGATATACAGATTGGTTTAGCTTGACAGAGATACTACCAGTGAGAATTCAGCTTAACTCTCTTAAGATCAAAATCACAACGTGGCAAAGAGATTACAGTTGAAGGTCAACCTGAAAACCAGCTGCTGTGTCAACACCATCAACGACTGATGAGTGTGAGCGAACGGCTGGTTCTCAGACCAGGATTGATCCTGACACAAGAGACAACAGGCCACGAAGGCTCCAACGGTATGCTGCATCACAGTGTAGCAATTGAAATTTTTGTTCACATATCAAGGCATCAGACCTTGATCTACCAGTAACATGATTTTGATTGGAGTTTAAGTGAAGCATCTTGAAGAAATGCATAAGTGTGCAAAAATCACCTGAAATTATGTTTGTCATTGACTTTTGATGAACACTGTACACTGATTTGAAAAATTTTTGTGTACATCAAAGGTTTGGAACTTGATCTACAAGTTGCCCGATTTTGGTTGAATTTACATAAGGTGTCTAGAAGAGAAGAGTTTGTAAATTTTAAGTGTTTCAGTAATTTCTGCAGTACCCTACAAATCGAATCAAAAAATTTTTGTGTACATCAAAGGTCCATGATTGACAAGTGACCCAATTTTGATTGAAATCTGACCAAGGGTTTCAAAGGAGTAGGGTTTGTTATAATGGAGACACACAAACATATCCATTTTTATATATAGAGATTAGGGATTGATCTGACACTGTATTTATATTATGAACAACTCCCCTCTCTATATTGATTAAAAAATTTTTTTTTTATTCTGACAAATGTTGTGGCTAGAAGTTATTCAATTAAGTGCTATACGTGATACATGCTTGGGCAATTATGTATTTGAAAGAGACATGACTAACTGGGTAGAAGATTATCCCGCAGTAGGTTGCCATTGCTTCTGCAGTAGACTGGTTACCGACCAAGACTACAGACCTAATCTGTCCTATTATTTAACCCATCACTGGAGGGAAGACACGGATTAATACCTTTCCCAACCAAGGGTATTTGTGCATAAGTGAATGCAAGGAATTCGAACTTGGCTCCCTGACTTGTGGCTAGAAAAAGGTTTAATAAATGCTAATCTACTTAAATTATTGTCTTCATTAAATTGATCATGACTTTTCACAAGCAGACAAGTAAACTTAACTTATGCCGCTTTTTCATTTGGATTTTTATTCTTGTCTTGGTTGCTATACTCACAATGTTTCAGTTGTTATACCCTTCAGTCTTCTTCAGGTGTCTGTTGCCCTAGATATCTTCCTCAGAACCTAACCTTTTATTCTATTTATTGTTCTCATTTCACTTCCTGTGCTTAAGAGTTAACTCTTATCAGTTAATATTCTCGAGTCTTATTTTCTTTGTCTCTCTTATCCACTCCTTGCACTAAACCAGAGTATATAACTTTTCTGCACTACCTAACCAAGGGACTGAACTCATGACAGCCAGAAACCAGATATACTTTAATCAATGATTTAAACCATTGGACCCGGTATATAATTTTAAAAGTTATAAACCTGATATCTGTATTCAGGTGGTTGCTTTTTTTAGTGTTCTTTCTTTATCAGAAGACCTCAGATACACCTCATCTCTATGCTAGGTCTACTGAGGAGGTTGTAAGAGCTGATCATGTGTGCTGATTTTTTCCAGTGATTTTATTCTCAAGTGTTATTATTTTCACACAAGGGTTGACGGACTAACCTTTCCCATCCAGATATGACTATTCCCATATAATCTTTCTAATTGCGCTTGTCAGTTTAATCCTGAACTAATTTCCCACATGATAATCAAACCAAAATCCTCCGCTGAAAATAATTACCTGTACCCAGATTGTGGTAAATATACAAAGAGATATACATACACAAACACAATAAGTTACTGAAATATTTTTGGCCCCCAAAATTGATTACATGGGATATATAAGAAAAAAATTTATCATACTTTTTGCGTATACGGAACCTTTGTAGTGGGGTCAAAGGTTGTCCAAGAGTTTCTTCTTTTTGTTTATAATGTGCAACTTCCCACAATTGGACATATTCTTCTTTTGCAGAGAATGGGCCAGACTGAAAAAAAAAAAAAAAAAAAAAAAAAAAAAGATAAAAAAAAGGTAAAACAGAAATGCATAAATATATGTCAAAATTGGCACATATTTTTGTTTTGAACTATGAAAATGGAATAAAATAAGCAATGTCTTCTGCATTTATTTCAAGAAAGGTAAAAATGCAACTCAAAAACAAATGATCTTTGCAGTTTATTGATAAGATCGTGCGAATATAAAAATGTGTCAATGTGTCATTTGTGCTGGATGATAGACTATAGTTACATAAATCAGTTGACATTGATAACAATAAATAAAGATATCATCGGAGAATAATCAATGTTATATGATAAAAGAGATAGAATAAGTGTTGAAAATCATTTGCATCAAGCTTGGTTACGGCAGTTATAAAAAAGAAAAACAACTATTATTGGATCATAGATAGAAAGAAATAAATGAATTTAAAGACTGAAATTTATAATGACTTAATATATTTAATTGGAGTAGATGGATCTATCTATCGCCCAGTTCACACTCCACCCACGTCTATTGAACAGGTTAAGAGGTTCATCCCTTGTTCCCTGTTTAGGATGTGGTTTCCGGCTTTCTCTTTCCCAATCTTTTCACTATTACGTAGCCCCCTGCACATCAGTGGCATTACCACCTTGCTCGAGGTGATACGATAAAAAAAAAAAATATATATATATATATATATATATATAATCTTTTTCATATATTTTCTTTAATGGTGCATTTTAAAACTAAGAATGCTATTAAAAAACTAAGGAAGAATAAAACATCACATGACATTGAAGCTTAACTATCTAGGCTCTTGTCATTTTATGAAAGTCAACTCACAGCCAGGTTTGGGTTTTGTTCTGGTAAGGGATGTAATGATGATATATCATCAAACAACTCTAATAATAAAGCATCATGTGACAATGAAGCTGAACTATCTAGGCTCTCGTTATTTTATGAAAGTCAACTCTTCACAACCCAGTTTGGATTTTGTTCTAGTAACGGGTATAATAATGACATATATATCAACAAACAACTCCAAGAAAGTAATTGCTTACTTTGCTAACATGAAACTGTATACTTGTTTTGTAAACCTCACAGCAGCATATGACATCAATAGAGACTGTCTTCTCATCCATTAGAAACCGCATTGCAATCTTTGAATCCACTGAATGCATTGATCTAATAGAGGAACTCTATTGATCTACAGAATCTTACATATTTGGCAAGGATCCCTATATGGAAACATTTCAGATATCATCAGGAGTACAAGAAAGAAACAAGACAAGCAGCATTCCATACCACATCCCAAACGAGCCTACCAATAGGATATAACTATTCTGCTTTCCCTTCTGAGGCTAATATACTGATAAGGGAAGCTATGCTGATGACATAGGTATCCATAATTGGGATGAGAATGTTCTTGAATAGAAAATTAGCATTCCCTCTCAAGTGGTTCCAAGAAATAAGACTCAAGATACAGCTTTCCAAAACAAAAACTATGATCTGGAATTAAAATGAAAGCAGTGATGGCGCTTGCACTGAATCCATCATAAAAATTCAGGCTGTGGAATTAGTAAATACTAAACACTTCAGATACTCCAGTGTATGGATCATTTACAACAAAGTGAGTATAGAAGATAAAGAAATTGAACATAAAATAGGCTGAGCTAGAGGTAGTTTCATCCAACACTGCAAATTGCTACAAAATAAAAACATCAACCTGAAAACTTGAGCCATGTTCTTAAATAGCCTTGTTAGATCAAGCTTTTCATATTGATGTTATGCATGGTGTCAAATCCATTCAGAAATATCTAAACAGCTGTATACAACTGTTTCCTAAGATCAATAGTGAAAAAAAAAAAGACTTAGAGCAAGTAAAGCCTGAGGGTCTTGGCAAAGATCATCTTGATTTGAACATTGTGAACTGATGCTACAGAATCACAAATAAATAAATGAATAATAAATAGAAGCCACATCACTTGAGGACTACTAACAACAACAACAACAACAACAACAGCTAAAATGGATAGCACATGTAATAAGAGACAATAATGATATAATGTACAGCACATCCAATAGAAAGTTAGGAAGAAAACTCCCCATTAATGCTGAAAGGAGCCTGAACAGCTATTGAACTTTAGAAAAAACCTGTTTTTCTAAAAAAGAAGTCCAGTTTTTGGTGCATGGGTCCAAAATTTAAATGCCATGTCAACTGCCATCTTGTCTTTTGAACCCCATTCTTTTGTCTTTTCCTCAATCTTCCCTATTTATTCTGTCACTCCTTGTAAAAACTTGCGTACTAGTGGCATTTTTACCTTGCTTGGGTTGAAATGATTAAAAAAAAAAAAAAGAAAAAAGGTTTTGGCAGTACGTACAGAAACTCAATATTGTAAACAAATAAAAAAATTATTAAAAATAGAAATAATTATAGCATCAAGATGATTTTATGGGAAATTATTAATTAATCTTTACTTAGTTTAACTTAAAAAAAAAAAAAGAAAAAAAAAGAGAGGATAAATTTTATTTAAAAACATTAAAAAATATATTTTATAATATCAAAGAAGAGAGAGATTTTAAAAAATTCACGTGAAAACTGTACTGGCTGCTCAGTCAATGAAAGTTTCCTTGTAGGGAAAATGGAAAATCTTACTATTACTATTCATTGTATTTTGTCCAAACTCAAACAACTTTTGCCCTGGTTATTGTTTTTATGCATTTTCTTAAATAACAAAACAAAATATTAAACAGAATTCATATTATAAAATAGAAAATAAGTATATAAACTGGATATAGTTTTAGTTCTTTAAATTTGATGCTCATGTCAGAAACAAACCGAGAAAAAAAATGTCCAGTTTTTTCTTTTAAAAGGATTCGATTTCTTCACATTTGCAGCTGGCAATTCTCATGATTTGGAAATTAAATTAAGAATTTATTCACATTTTCTTTTCAAAAAATGAAACTGATTACATTTTATAAAAGAATAAAATAAGAATGATTGGATAAGCTTAACTTTGGTTCATGGGTCGATAAAAATCGTAAAGCATCTCTTTTTTTGGGAAATGAAAGCAAAAAACATCCCATTTAAAAATATTTTCCAAAAATCAGGGAATTATTTGATTCAAACAAACTTTTCAGTACTTGTTAATGAATGAATTGTATACTGAATAAGTTATTTTATTAAAACACTTTATGAACATATTGGATTGAAGTCATGTTTCACCACCCACATTCACAATTTTTCAATATCTGACGTGCACTTTTAAAAGTGGTGGGTATGAATGAATTTATTTTCTTTTAGTTATAAAAAGAAATATACCCAAAGATGTTAAATTAGTAAAACAAATTATGCAGTACCAAGTATGAACATACAGGAAATGAATCCTGAATCTGAAAAATAATTCAATAAAAGTAAAAAATAAATTTTTCTGACTATTGGTACTTACATAAATTGATGAAACATTATTTTCTTTCAGATTAGACACAAAAAACAAAAAAAAACCACACACACACACACACACACTCAATATCAATTTTTTAATTAAATAAGGGAATGTTTGAAAAATTGAAAAATGTAGTTTTATGCTATTTTAAAAGAATTTTAATTTTTAAATTTTAGTAACTGTTAGATTACTTTTTTGTATGGATTTTCAAAATGGATAGAATTATCACCTTTGAGTACTTTTCTCTATCAGATAAAGAGTTCCTTCCTCCAAGTAAACTCACCTGACATCTTAGCCCTCTGTGAAACTAACCTTGATTCTTCTATCCCCTCATTTGAGTCCCATGTCCCTGGTTACCTTCCCTTCAGGAAGGACTCCAATGTCCATATGCATGGACTTTGTGCTTATGTGAGTGAACATGTTGTTCTTGAATCTCTAGATTAGGTACGTACAAAATATCGCTAAAAAACAGCATGAAACAGCATAGTATGAATAAAAAAGTTCATAAACTTAATAAAACTAACTTTTTCCATCAAAATATTTATATTTTTATTAAGAGGAAAGATCAAAGCAATTTTTAATTATTTTTAAAATTTTTTGAATCTCTGCTAACATTTTCGAAATTTTGATAGAAAATGTTGTTTTATTTGAGTTAGCAGCTAAAAAAAAAATTACGCCTTTATTACAATAGGTTACGTGGTAATGCTAATACAACCCACTTTTTTCACGGTAACAAACACATTAATTTCAAAATTCTCGCAAAAATCAAATAATAGTCAGATTTGAATGAAACTTTCAGTACTCATTCATAAATGAATGAAATTATTTTTGAAATTATTATTTTTTTAAATTTCTTGGTGAAAATATTTTTTTTTAACTCTGTTACCCCCCTCTACGTAAATCCATGAAATTTTAATAAATTTTAATATCTGTATAAATTTTTTTTATTAGTTAAATGCAGGACTCATTGGGGCATATAAATCATCTATGTTTTTTATTCTAAAGTGGACAACCTGGCCGAAAATCTGCTCCGAAGAGTAAAATAAAAATGCAATAAATCTCTGATATAATTTAATTTGATAAACTTTTAATTGCTGGAATAAATAATAATTATTAAGGACATTAATACTCTGAAGAAAAAAAATTTTTTCGTTTACTAATAAAATTTTGAAATAATTGTTTTTATTTTTTAATTTTTTATTATAATAATTCATAAAAGTGTTAAAAATATTTTAAAAACCTTTTATTAAAACGTTGTTTAATTTCCTCTTACTTAAGAATTGATTATCACATTGCCTATCGAAAATTGAAAAGTTTAATAAAAATCATTCACCCATTTTACTTTTAAAATAATTAAAAATAATTAAATTTTGGAAATTTTTATTAAGTACGGTGTTCCATACGGATCGAAACAAGTTTCCGTAGAGGTCGTATTGTTTTTAGAAGTTAACAAGTCTTTGGATGAATTCCCCTTACATCGAAAACTAAACAAACCAAACTTTGATTCTAATTTCATTCTTTTTTTATTAAATTAAAATTATTCTAAAAGAAATTTAATTTTTTCAGAAAGCATATTAATAATGTAAGATAAATATGTAATATCTAAACATAAAAATATTTAATATTTCAGAAAAATATTAATAAATAACAGTTCGGTTATTTTAATTTAATTCTTTCTTTTAAAAGAAATTTAAATTTTTATTCATTCAGAAAGCATATTTTTATTTATTCAGAAAGCACATGTTATTTTTATTTATTCAGAAAGCATATTTTATTTTTATTTATTCAGAAAGCATATTTTATTTTTATTTATTCAGAAAGCATATTTTATTTTTATTTATTAAGAAAGCATAGTCTGGCTATAAATCTAAACTAAAATTCTATAAAATGTTATACTTGCTGAAAATATTATATTAAATTTTTAATTTTACTATTTAGTTAAAAAACAAAAAAAAAATTTAAATTTCCAAATATTACGTTTTAAGCTACACGATTTTTTTGTCACTTACGGCCGCCATCCAAACGTCATTCACACCTGCTACTTGTCAACACGTAATTTATCGCCGAGATAAGCGCTGACAAGAGGGCTACTGTTTTTAAAGAGTGATTTATTTCGAAAATATCAAGTCAGTAAGCACTTAATACTTGTTTGAAATCAGATAAAGGAAGGTTTCAATTATAAAAATCAACTTAAATAACGTGTCAAGGAGGTATATTTTTTTTTGCAAGATTTTTAAATCAGAAATTTAGCTACTGTTTACATGATCTATCGATTCGTCAATAATGGCGGTAAATTTAAAAAAAAATTTTTTTGCAGTGAAATTTTTGATTCCGAGCAATATAATTTCGGTTTGAACTAAACCAGGGTATTTTGCTTATGGTAATTAGTAAATTTAATCTCTTGGCTTTCAATTAAAGGTAAAATTAAAGCTTCAAGAAAACGTTTTTATTTTTAAAAATTAAATTTAAATTGAGGTATCGAAAATCGGCAGTGATTTTTTGTACATACCTACTCTAGATCATTCTTACATTTGTTTCTGTCTCTCTCTACTAAGCTCAGTTAGCCATCTTTTCTTTCGCTACCGCTCCCCCCTCATTTCCTGACTGTTTCATTCTTGACAGCATCTCAAATAATATTGATAAGGCCATTTCTTCTCATCAGCTCGCCCATATATCTGTGTCTGGAGATTTTAATGCCCACCAGGCTAAGCGGCTAGAAAACTCTGTCAGAGATCTTGATGGTGTCCATACCATGAATTTTTCAATCACTCAGTCCTTTACGCAAGTGGTGGATTTCCCCACACATTTCTTTAATAACCCTGACAGACCTGACTCACCGCTAGATCTGTTTCATTTCCATCCCTGACTCTTGCAATGTCAAGCAGCTTTGCCCTCTTGGAAACTCTGACCATGCAGTGGTTTTTGTTAATATCTCCTTCCACTCCCACCCCACCCAGGAACCTCAGACCAGCAGAATATTTTACTGCCACCAAAGAGCAGACTGGGACATGTTCTGAGATTTCCTGTGTGACATCCCTTGGAACAAAGTTTTTAGTCTTCCCATTGAAGACTGTACTTCAGAGTTCTCCCCTTGAGTTAAGGCATCAATGCTTTCACCCCAGCCAGGAAGTTGCGACTTAAACCCCATTTGTCCCACTGGTTCTCCCCTCCTTGTTCGGCCACTATAACTCACCGGAATCACTTCTTCCGGCTTTATTGGAGCCACGTGTCAGACTATAACAGGTGCCTTTTTGCTTCTGTTTGTAATGAGTGCAAGATGATAATGATGCTAAGCTGCTGTTTGCTAACAGAATGAAATAGCGTATAGTGTTCCATAAGTTTGGCTCCAAAGACTACTGACAGCTCTGTAAAAGTGTACTCAATAACAGCAAGCCCTCAATCCCCCTCTAATCAATGAATTTGAGGTCCTCACATTTTCAGCGGACAAGGGCAATTGCTTTGCTCGCAGATTCTCCACCAACTTGACACTGGATTTGCCTGGGGTATCTGTACCAGACTTGCCCATTTGAATAATATCTACATTATCTCCTCACTGATTTCTAACATAATTTCAAAGCTTGACCACCATAAAGCAAGCAGAGGTGACGAAATCCCAATCATTGTCCTGAAGAAATGTGCCCCTGAACTCTCCTTTGTCCTCTCCAAAACTCTATAACTACTGCTTCTCTGCTTCTTACTTTCCTACCTGCTGGAAGTCCTCCTCTGTGGTTTCTGTATTTAAGAATTCTGGAGAACCCTCTGACCCTTCTAATTATCACCCTATCAGCCTCCTACTGATTTTTGGTAAAGTGATTGAGGCCATTATCAATGCCAAGGTAGTTGAACATCTCACAGCCCACAGTCTTCTCTGACAAACAGTATGGTTTCCGCTTCATCAAGTCTACTGCTGATATGCTGACGACCATCAGTGAGTATATATACCAGGCTCTCGATAAGAACGACAAAGCTTGAGCTGTTGCTCTGGATATCTCTAAAACGTTTGACAGAGTCTGGCATGCTGGCCTTCTACACAAGCTATGGACAGGGCTATGGTATAACTGGACGATTGTTTAAGCTAATCCAGTCATTCTTTTCAAACCGCATAATGAAGGTAATATTGAATGGATGTGCCTCCCGATACTATCATATGAATGCAGGTGTCCCTCAAGGCTTTATTCAAGCTCCTACGACTTTTCTGATCTTTATCAACAATCTTTCCGGTGTAATCAGATTCTAAGTAGGCATCTACGATGATGACAAAAAAGACCTCCAATCTGTGGTGGACTGGGGTAAGAAATGGTTTGTGAATTTTAATGCTTCCAAGACAAAGCTTAAAAAAAAATTTTTTTTTTACCAATATTTTCTAAAAATTATGCAATCAAAATTGATTTCATTCAATTATAAATAAGTCCTGAAGTTTTCATCAAAATCCAACCATTATTTGATTTATGCAAGAATTTCCAAATTAATGTGTCTTTCACGGCCAAAAAAACTGCATTACGTAATAATTACATTTGTTTACTTAATAAAATAGCGGCAATTTGGATATCGCACTTACGTAATAAAAAAAAACTTTCTACAACAATTTCGAACGTGTTAGAAACAATTAAAATTTTTTAAAAAATATTTAAAAAACGCTTTGTTCTATCCTCTTAATGGTAATATAAACTTTTTGCCCATAGAACTTTGTTTTATTTAGTTTGGGACCTTTTCCCTTCTGACTATGCTGTTTTTTCAGCAATTTTGTGGAGGTACCTAGAAGTGATATTTGTATTACTGTCTGTCCAACAGCAACACAAATTCATGTTGACAGCTCTAGACTGAATTGCTTCCATTTGCAAGTAAATATTTTATTTCTAATTATTTTTCTGGATGTTTTTTTAAAATAAAGATATTTTAAAAATAGAACAAGCATTACTTTAAAAAAAAATAATTCTGTGACATATTCAGTCACATGAAATTATAAAGAATATAAAACTAAAAACCATTTGCAGTAGCCCCCGCTCCCAATCCAAAGCACTTCTTGTATCAATACACTTTTTATTTGCATCAAAATGAGTGCTTGGTAGAAATAACTCAACATCAATAATTTGAACATATACAAGAAGTTGTTGGTGGTTGGTTATGTCTGTAGATTCATCTAGAAACACAGTCAGAAATGGGGATTTCTTTTACTTGAGTTTTTTGTTTCATAGTGATTGACTGGGTTAATTTTCTTATCACATTTGTTTTAGTTGGTTATTTTCATACTAAAAGATCTTGGTGACAGTTTGTAGACTATGTGAAGATGATCAAAATGTTTTATTCATGTGTTAAAATCAATACTTTTATTAATTTATTTTGATGTTATTTAGGCTCTACAGTTATCATTTTGCTTTTATTTGGATTTGTGCAATGTTTTGCTCACATGCAGTAGACTCACCTCTATGTTATTTGATGACTTATTTTGCTGATATTTTATGCTGTTGAAGAAAAATTATTTTCTTTGAATTCTGTCTCATACAGATGTGAGTTGGGAGCATAATTAATAAATTAGTCCCATATGTCTGAGCTCATTCAAGGGAGATTCAGACAGTTAAGTGCCATACACAATACATGCTTAGGTGATCATGTTTGACTAGGCAGATTTTCCTGCAGTAGGTTGCCATTTCTTTCTGTGGTAGACTGGTTGCCAACCATAGCTAGAGAACTGTTTCTTAATATTTAACTCTTAGCTGGAGGGAAAAGAGATGGATTCATACTTTTCCCAAGGGTATTTGTGTGCAAGTGAATGTCATGAATTCAACCAGAATTCAAACTCGGCTGTACCAATTTCCCATTCCAAGCTGATATCCATTGCTTGATAATGCAAGGGAGATTACTGAGATGATCTAAGTAAAAACGGATTAAGCAAACTTTCCCTTAAAAGATCATCTTTTAAAGGAAAGTTTGCTTAATCCAATTTTTAGCAGCTAAAGTCAACACATCCAATTTAATTAAACCTAATTTTGTCCTGTCAATTAAAAAGATTTATGGAATTTTAGCTACTTTGGCTTTGTATAGTATTACTAACGAAGAGCCTTGTTGAGGAAATGTTAGAAAATTACAAATGAATTTTAAATTTGCTATTACTACTCTTAGTTTCTGATGTTGCATATGGTTGTTTTTACAAAAATTGGAACAATTATTAATACAAAAAATTCAAATTTCTTTTGAAAATACTGGGGGTTGTTGAATTGTAGTAAGCTTTTCCATTTATTGTTAATAAATATAGTTTTTACTTAATATAACTTGACCGCTACAAGTTAATACAGAATTTAAGATTTAAGACTTAATTTTTTTTTTCTTAAGACAAGTCACTGACAAGTGTGTCTGACTCTATAACTTATTCAATAAAAGAACTAAAAAACTTTTTACGATTATGCCATAGTTACTAATAATGATAACAAAAACAAATATTTCCGTTTCTACTTAAAATGTATAATTTATAATTCATTATTTATCTGATTTTTCTATTCTTTCAGCTTTCGATTAGTAGAAAAAAAAAACAAAAAAAAAAAACGTAAGTTCTATACATACCGCATTACCCTTTCTTTTTTCTTTACTCTTCAAGATTTCCTTGAAAATTGGAGATATTTTTAAACATGTCCATTCTTTATGAAATGGCCGTCCGTAACTTTTACTTTAAGATTTGTAAAATTCTTGGAAAAGGGTGGTTTCTGGTTGTCTTCTTCATGCTTTGTAATTTGGAGTTTTCCTTATTGTTGACACCCTAGGGCAGCCAACTGTTTTAATTTTTTTTCAATGACATTAATGAATGAAAAATGGAGTATTCCGGAATTTGAACTCGACGATTTCACTTTCCATAGACAGTCGTTTTTGAAAAAATATAAGCTTTTGGCTTTAGTTCTGATTTTAATTTTAATAACAAGAAAATAAAATGCATCCCTTTAAAAATTTGCGTACTCTTAGTTGTTTTCTGAGTTTTGAATATTGATTAGATGTCTCAGCAGTTCATAGAAACATTTTTAAAAATAAAATTGCTACGAAGTTAAAAATTAGGATTTCTGAGCATTTAATTTAATTTTTTAATTTGAATTTAAAACTTTTAAAGGTCTAAACAGTAATAAACATTGCACTGAATTTACTCCCTTATATTTGCTAAGGGTGATGGGGAATTATTATTATTTTTTTTTTACCGAAATTTTTTCCCCGTGTTTTGTCTTGTTAATAAAAATTACTTCTTTTTTTTCTTTGAGACTGTTCATTTTATCGAAATATGTAAACTTTAAAAGTGAAAGCGAGTGGAGTGGCTGTAAAGTGGGACTGGGTTTAAAACATTAAGTATAATATCAAAATGAACCCTGACTTTATGTACATCATGACACTGCTGACTGAACTGAATGTTTAATTATTAAATTTACAGTTAAACTAGACCCTGAATTTGTATCCGTTTTTATGAAAATCTGTAGATAATTTCAAAGTGAAGAAAAAACAAAAGTTTACTAAATGGAGTCAGTAGTATTGGGTTAGTACTTGCAGAGTAAATAAAAAATTGTGACTTTTTCTAATAGTAAAAAAAAAAATTAAAATAAAAAAAACGGACACAGAGTAAAAAGGTTAAATTTACATTTTTATGAATCGAAATTTATTTTAAAACGTTTAAAATCTAAAAAGTTAATTTCCCAAAGAAATTAAGGTCATTGAGTCATTCAACAAAAGAACATTTCTAATTTTAACTGAACCATTATTTTATTTTAAACTAGCTTCTTTTTCTGAAATGAATCCTCCTTTGAATTGGCAAAAATCACTGTTCTGAGATAATCTGATATACCCAAAAATTATTCCCGTTCTTATGGTTATAGCCAAGATTCCCATCTAAATGGGATTGAGGGGAAAGAGAGAAAAAAAAAAAAAAAAAAGGGTAAATTTTTGTTTTTAGTCCCCCGAAGGTACTTTCTTTACCCCTTCAAATCTTTCCAAAACATCCCTATTTCCGCGCAAATGTATATGCTGAACTCAAATCGGTAATTGTTTATTGAAGAAACCTACCATTTTTCATTTTATCGAGCAGAAAAATATGGAACTTCTTGTCGCTGTTTCTCTCACCCCGTAACCACGGTTCGATTCACTGCAGATTGAATTCACGCGTAGTTTTACGATTTTTCGGTCTTTTTACTTCCATTTTGCGATTATTGCGTGGAAAATGAGTTCCGAAACCCAACAAATCGCGGAGTAATTGCTGCCAAAGGGAGTAAATAGAACGAATTCAGTATCTTACGCCTCGAATAATTCAGCGGTGAATCAGAAATAAGGACGATGGTAAGGGGTGAGATATATAGTCCGATTTATTTCTGGTCGATAACATGGAAAAAAGATCCGTTTCTTCTAGAAACAATTATCGAATTGAGTTCAGCATATACATTTGCACGGAAATAGGAATGTTTTGGAAAGATTTGAAGGGATAAAGGCCTTCGGGGAACAAAACAAAAATTTACCAAAAAATGTTTGATTCTATCCTGCTGCTGTATGCTTACTTGATGAAAATATCTACCAATAAAATATAACTGCAGTTTTTTCAAAAAGTTAATTTTCAATTACAAAAAAATTGTGTAAATTAATTTCGGGTGTTATTTTTTTGTTTTATTTTAAATTAATGACTTTTTTGGAAAGGAAAACCCAGGATATGAAAATGAAACATAAAAAATTAAAGGGTAATGTAAGGGAGGCAATTCACTGTTGTGCAAAAATCGTTTAGAACAGTAAATCTTTATCATCGAATATGCCAAGAAATAATTGCGTGACAATCTTTTTGACAAAAACAGAGTAAAAGATCACAAATTCATGACTTAAATTAAAAGTACAAAACCTTAATTTGTCCCCATTGATATTTGTTTTTAATCTGCCTTTTTAAAAAACTTGATGACTTTTTTTAAAATGCTGCAAAAAATTGGTGGAATCATTGCTTTTTTTTGTTTGTTGGTGTGGTTTGAAAATCAAACATTTTAATCATCATTTAATTCAAAATTTTAAAATAAACAAAAATCTATTATTAGATTTGTATGCGAATAATTATAGTAATGAGATTTCTTGAATGTGAATATTTGTAAAAAAAAAAACAAAACAAAACAAAACATGACTATGTGGTATATTCATCATAGGGATCTCTTTAAAAATCGTTTTAACTTGAAAAACGTAGTAGAAGTAGATAAGAGAATATTCAATAAAGTGCTAAAATAAGTCAGTTAACCAAAAATTAATCTTCGTAATTTTTTTTTAAATTGATATTTTTTTAAAAAATAAAGTAATTATTATTTTTGAACTTAAATAAGTTTTAAAATGCTGTTTCTTTTTTCCTTACCTCTAACAATTTGAAAACTTGGTCGTATTTCTTTTGGAAGATTTTCAAACGAACGATGCAAAGGCAGAAGTCCTCATTCTTCATTAAATCAAAGAGTAGTGCAGAATGACATCTCGAAATATTATTGAACCAGGTCTCAAATTTTTCTAATCGATTCGAATTGCAAAGATAAACTGCAAATTGGACAGCAATTGACAAATCATTGGTCAGATTATTTTCAATGTGAATTTCAGTGTCTACCCCCAAACAATTAATGCCTTCTTTTTCCCCATCACTCATCTTTTAACTTAAATATTTCGGGACAAATAGATTGTCCTATAGTTCTTAAGAGTTTTTTTCTATTTAAGTCCTTTATAAATTAATATTGCTTTTATTTCTAATACTTTCCCCCAGAAATGTCGAGGAAGGAGAATCATCCTTCTTATCATAAACCCTATACCCACCACTTTAAAACTGACCTGTGTGTATTGGAAGGGGTGGAATGTCAGTCATAAGAAAAAAGCGCGAATTTAAAAATAATTACTTGTTAAAATTTTTTCTATTAAAATTTTTTACAAAATTGAAATAATTTAATATTGAGAGAAAAGATGATATTTAAGTTACTTTCTTGCCTAATTTAAAAATATTCAAAGAAAGTATGTATTTAATTTAAAAATGATCTATTGTTAAATAAATATTTGATTTGCTTATGAGAAAATTAAAATTACACTACAGTATTTAAATGATAATAGTAAGAAGAAAAAAGGATTAATAAATTTAAACAAATATAAAAAACAATGAATAATTAATTACAAGTTACATTTCTTTTTACCTACTGACATCATGATACATCTATTTTTTATGTTTGTTTATTACTTTAAGTTTAAACGTCATTTTTTGTAGTGGAGACTCGTAATTGAGTAGAGGTTCCGGTTATTTATTAATTAAACAGCAGTAATACTTTTTTGGTACGCCAGTACGCCAGAACGCCAAGTTTCAGTCCGCCATTTTGGTACGCCAAAATTTGTTAGGTATCATGTGACGTGTCCAAAATTTTTTTTTCTACAGGAAAAAAATAAATAAAGTTTATTTTTACAAGTATCTTTGTACAATCTACATTTGAACATTTATCTAGCGAACAGACATGAAATTAGATACAAAAACTACTTTAATTATTTTTAAATTCCTTCTTATGTCCATATTCCAGTATAATAAAAATGAAATGTCGTTCTGGCGTACCAAAAAAAGTTTTTTCTAAAGAATAAAAACGAATAAAAATTATTTTTAAATTCCATCTTAATATGATGTCCATATTCCAGTTTCCAGTATAATAAAAATGAAGAAATGTTTGTTTGTGTGTTGTGATTTTGATTTCGATGAGAAAAACGAAAGTAACTTTTTTTTATAAATATTTAATTATAATTAGAAAAACTTCACCTCTAATCCCGTATACATATAAAATTAGATATAAAAAATATTGAAATGGTTTTTATCAAATCTAATCAAAACTGCAAGACATTTAAAATTTTTAAATTAAAAATTATGCAATGGAGATGATTTTGATTTGTTAAGTAAAGTAATATTTTTTTTATAGAATAAAAATGAATAAAATTTATTTTTATGATAATCTTTATTCATTTATCTAGCGAATAAACTACTTTTATTATTTTTAAATATTTTTTTATATGTGAGGAAAAAAAATTAAATGAAGGTTTAATTAAGGATAAATAAATTATTTTGTAAAGTTTAGGTCAATTTTTTTTAATGTTTTTAAAAGAAAACGACAACTTGACGATAGATTCTTAAAAATTGAAATTAAAAATAAAAGAAGTTTTTCATATGTAATTTTATGTTTATTCGCTAGATAAATGAATAAAGATTCTCATAAAAATAATTTTTATTCGTTTTTATTCTTTAGAAAAAAAATATTTTTTCGGTACGCCAGAACGACATTTCATTTTTATTATACTGGAATATGGACATATTAAGAAGGAATTTAAAAATAATTAAAGTAGTCTTTGTATCTAATTTCATGTCTGTTCGCTAGATAAATGTTGAAATGTAGATTGTACAAAGATACTTGTAAAAATAAACTTTATTAACTTTTTTCTTGTAGAAAAAAAAATTTGGATACGTCACATGATACCTAACAAATTTTGGCGCCACCAAAATGGCGGACTGAAATTTGGCGTACTGTCGTTCGGCGTACTGGCGTACCAAAAAAGTATTACCCCCCCCAAAATGGCGGACTAAAATTTGGCGTACCAAAAAAGTATTACCGAAATATTACTTAACTTAACAAATCAAAATCATCTCCCTTGCATAATTTTTAAATGTCTTGCAGTTTTGATTAGATATTAGATAAAAACATTTTAATATTTTTATCTAATTTTATATGCAAACGGGATCAGAGGTGAAGTTTTTCTAATTATGATTAAATATTTATAAAAAAAAAGTTACTTTCGTTTTTCTCATCGAATTACTTAACAAATCAAAATCACAACGCACAAACATTTCTTCATTTTTATTATACTGGAATATGGACATATTAAGAATATGGAATTTAAAAATAATTAAAGTAGTTGTTGTATCTAATTTCATGTATATTCGCTAGATAAATGTATATTGTACAAAGATACTTGTAAAAATAAATTTTACTTATTTTTTTCCCGTAGAAAAAAAAAAATTGGATACGTCACATGATACCTAACAAATTTTGGCGTACCAAAATGGCGGACTGAAATTTGACGTACTGGCGTACCAAAAAAGTATTACCGGTTAACAAGTGTTTTATTCCCCTTACATGGAAAATCATAGAAAACCGCACTTTTATTCTGTCTCCAGTGTGTTCAAGACGTTTTTAAATTCAAGTCTTTTTTGCAAGTCATTCCTTAAAAATTGAAAGTAAGTATTTTTTTTCCAGTTCCTCAATTTTTTAATAAATTGTCATTGTAGGTGCATTGTTTGACTATGATAATGTTAAAAAAAATATAGCTCAAGAAAATGTGAAAAAAATTTTCATAATTGAACTTCAAAATCATCAAGATAAAAGTTTGTTTTCATTAAATTTGGAGAATTATCCTGTATGGTAACTTTTTATATGATGTTAGGGAAGTACCTAACTGACCATTAAAAACTTCTACTTCAATTTATTTTGTCTTTTTGTGATATTTTTTAGAAAAACGTGTGAGCTAAAAGATTCGCTTTACAGTTTCTAAACCCGCCACCCTCCAAGAAAAAGAACTAAAAAAAACTCTTAAATTTATCTGATTTTGTGATACATAAAGTTTGAAAAACATTAATTTAAAAAATTGAAAATTGAAAAGGCTTTCATTTTACTAAAATTGAAGCTAAAATAATTTTAGTTTCAATTTAAAATTTTGACAATGGATTTTTTTTTTAGTAAATTTGTTTGGGGAATTTTTTTCCTTTTTTCTCTTCACCTACAATTATTGCTCTTTCATATTTTTTTAATGGACAAATGACAATGAACAAAATATGATTAAATTTTATTTATAGTAAGCAAAATACAGTTTTTTTTTTATTTCAAACGGAAATTGATTGGAAATTATTTAACTGCCATTTAAAATTTTGTTTGGCCTTTTGTCTGAAGAAACTGAAAAATTATGTTCCACATTACTAAAAAAAATGAATAAAATAGTTTTAATTGTTTGTAACTAAAGTTTATGATTGTAATTTTTATAAAATTGTCCTAATTTTGAAACTAAAAGTATGTGGAAGGGGTAACAATTAATTTGTTAAAAATATCTTTAAACACATTTCAAAAATAATTTTATTAATTTGTGTGTAAGTCATAAAGTTTTATTAAAATAAATCAATTGGTTTATTTTATTTTAGATGACTAAAACTGAACAAATTCTGCTTAAGTACAGCAATATACAAACAGGCGACCAATATTGTGTGGCCATTTTTTTTGAAAACTGCAGCAAAACTATGGATCATTACAGATGATAGCAGAATGGACCACCAAGAATAATTTTAAAAAGGGTTTCCCTAAAATAAAGTTACATACAATGTATAAACTTAACACTGTTGTGTTGCTTCGTTTTAGTATAATTAGAAGATAACACAAACTTGAATTAATGATGTTTATTTTTGGTATAAAACTTAAGGTTTTTACTTCAAGTTACAACCTTTAAATTTTGTGTGGATACAGGAGCAGACTAGCTAAATTCTCTTCACTGTGGGACGCTAGTAGTAAATGAGCCTATCTGTTCTGGACTCTCGTGGTCAACTGACTAGCGTCCTCCTCTTTTCAAATCTCCTACACAAAACTACTGTCCTTAACTTCTACTTCTTACTCCTACTTCTTACTCCTACTCCTACCAAAAGAAATGGTTCCTTATTTTGCCACCCAATTTTGAATTCTTGGCGTCAGTGTGTCTATCTTTTTCTATTTTTAGAACACTCGCCATTTTATAAACCATAACAACACAATATTCAACGACAGGTATATGGGAAAAGGCAAAGTTGTAAAAAATACCAGGTTGGGAAACTGGCGCGGGATATCCTTCTCTCAATGAGGGTGAATGGGCCTCACTTAAGCCGTGGTAGGCAACCCATCTAGTGATGGTGTCATGATAAAAACACCCTTGGTAGCTCTAGCGAAGCATCAAGTATTCAGCTACTGACAAGATTTTGAATCTCGGCCAAGGTGATATAATGATATGGGAAAACGTTTTGCAGTATTCGAAAACATATGCAAACAGGTGGTCCATTCTTTTGCGTTCAAATCTTCTTTTGCTGCTGCTACCACATCTTCTATTGCCTGTTTGACCTCCACCACAAATTTAACCTCCAACATGTCTGCTGCAACACCTTCTACAACTGGAAACTTGACCAATGCCATTGCAACCTTGACTGATGCAACTGCAACCCTATCGAAAATAAATGCAATGCTGCTGGATGTACTTCAAAACATTTCTTCAGAAACCGTCTCTGCAGCAAGTACAAGCGAGTATTCATCTGCCACTTAATCTAAACATTTTTATTGAAGAAGCTGCTGTCAGAAAGAAATAAAAAAATTCTAATCCTTAAGAAAAAAATCCGGTTGCTACAAAAAAAAAAAAACAACAACAGAAAAAACAGTTTGAATCAGTTCACTATCAGGAAACTCCAATATGACTGTCTTAAATGGAGTTCCTGCTTTTCATGTGAGTGAACTGGTGAAATCTATTTTACAAACACTGTCATCAAAAAATTACCATTTGTACAGCAGTTCTTCAACTGTCTATAGAATGGTTGGGGAGCTCAGTTTCCTTTCAGATGTCAAGACGTTTGATGCAGTGATAAGTGCAGAAAACTGCACTTTAGTTTTCAACGCAACCATGCAAGAAGGGATCTATGTGAACTGTGTTATGTTAACAACACCATCATCAGCTCATGTGTCTCTAGACTGTCTTGCTGGAGGGACTGCCAGTGACTACAAGCAGCATATTTGTCCCTGCATCAACAAGTTAGCTCAAGTAGGCTCAAAGTCTACTGGCCAAAGTCTTGATGACAGTTTCAAAAACATTATTTCAAAAATTAACTACTGCTTGACAGACCGATCTCCTGTCAACCATTCATCAATATTGTTAGTAGAAAAGGAGTGGCAGATTGAATTAAAAGAACTTCATTGCAATTTACATCCATTGGAAGCAATTGCATCTTGAACAAGGAAAGTCCTTAAGGAATATGAGATCAAAACCACGGGAAAATCAAATGTGAGTGAGTGCCTAGCATGGCGAATTATTGTAGCCATGAATTTCCTGAAATATAGTGATAAATTAGAGCATGTTAACCCAATGAAGTCCTTTATTCACCAACAAGGGCTTTCATTGTCCCTAATCCCTAGATTCCGAGGAAATCGGTTGCATATGATTTTTCATCTAGGAGCAACTTATTTTCCCATTTTTGAAAAGTGCAAAAAGTTTGTCATGAGACTTTCATCCACAAATGAGACCATCACAAAGTTGCAGACCTTATTTACAGAAGAAGCCACTATCATTGAGATGCAAGTGCTGGGAATCATAGGGAAGTTGTTAACAGGGCCTTGGATGAGTATTTTCTATACCAATGTTACAACTCAGAAAGACCCCATTGACACTATGAACATCGTTAAAGGAGTCATTGAAAATCTGACGGTACAAACTGAGGCCCCCATGGATATTTTTCCTGTCAGAAAGACTTTGGAAGTCCACTATCAAAGGAAGATTCTGATTCTCACCACAAATGAACCTTTATTTTGAGAAATGATAACTGCCTGTTTAAAAGGAGCTGAGGAGGTTTTAAGCAGGCAGGATGAAAAGTCATTCGCAACGGTAGAAGCTTCTTCCAAGTCGGTGTTGACATCAGTGAGGCAGTACACCATGCTAGCTGAAGGCATCATCGGTGAATTTTGTGAAAGAAAGAAGTTTGTGCCTATTGCCATGAAAGATCAAGTACTCTTCTGAGAAGACGAGTATAACATCCATCTAAAGGGCGCTGTTGTTTTGCTGAAAGAGTCCAAGTTTCAGATCCATAGTGTAAGACTGGTTCAATAAGTGCGCGAATAAGTGATCTCATCAAGGCCAAGTAGAATCAAGTAAGGAAATTCATCGATGATCTTGATGTTAACCAATTCAATTGCTACTTGCAGTTGGCACTGACGTACGGCATACAGGAGACTGGCCAGAAGAAGTGGCTGAATAAAGAAGAAATTGGTAGAAGGAACATAGCAAAAGATAGCAAGCTGGAGAAAGGAAGAAGAGCCATGATCCAGAAACATCTAAAGGGCTTGAAAGATCTATCAATTTCTTTTTTACTTAAAAAATATCCTGATTTTGCAGAAGGCCTGCATGAAATACTCAACGGTAACATAGTTGGCAAACCCATCAGACATATTTAGACAATTGGTGGTGTAAACCATGAATACGTTGGCTACATCATGAGTTTTGTAAATCCATTTTATAAGATTTTCTATCTCAATGATATTGTCGACAACTGTCAATTGAACAAATATGAAGTTGGTGCTGACTATATTATGCAGGACCTTTACCTGGAAAATAAGGCAACAGAAGAAAAAAAAACAGCCCTTTTCAGGGCCACAAAATATTCCGAAACATCTTTTCTCTGATACACATAGCAGCATTTTCTTATGTTTATGGTATTTGCTTACAATGAAATAAAATAAAAAAACAAAACAAAGTGTAAACATTTGTGTAAGTAATAATAAAATGCAAAGTACTATAAAAATTTAAATAACTTTAACTTATCATAACAATCATGAGAACAATTCTTAATAAAGAATAAAATGAAAAATAAAATATTAAAAAATATAAATTAATAAATTATTACCATAACATTTCATGAATTTTCATAAATTAATAATAAATAAAACACCATAACATTTCAAGAATTATTAAGTTACTTCATTAGTTATTAAATTTAAAGCTATTAAATATTTAAGTTAATTTAAGAAAAGTTTACATTATTTGAAAAAATTCATTTTTTTAGAAACTATTCAAAAAATTTTCAAATAACTGTTGTGGTTAGATTTTTTATTTAAGAATTGATGATTATATTGCTTATCGAAAATTGAAAAGTTTAATAAAAATCGTTCTGCCTACATATTTTTTAAATAATTTTAATTTTTTTTTTTTTGTACATTTTAAATATTTTTTTTTGTAAGGTAATTTCTGTGCAAATTAAAAGGTCAGAGTTTCCTCCCTTACCCATAAAAGGAATTTGTACACTTTTGTTTCTTATAAATGCTATACATTTTTATTTCTAATCAAGAACCACTTGTCAACAAGTTCGTGATTTATGGCGTGGACAGGTCAAAAAGTTCAAATCAGTGATTAAGAAATAGTTTTATTCTAAATTTCACACTATAAATAAGTAATACTTGTGTAAATCAGATTAATTTAACATAAAATTTGCTAATTTTTCAAAAATAATGTATCAAAGATGTATATTTTATTTTTGCAAGATTTTTAAAACCGATAATTAACTTTTGCTTACAAACGTGTCAGTCGCTCAAAAATGGCGGTAAAATTAAAAATCTTAAACTTTTATATTACAATCAATATAATTTATGTTTGAAATAAACCAGAGAGTATTTTGCATAATGGAAATTGTAAATTTAATCATTTAGATTTCAATTAAAACTAAAATAATAGTTCCTAGAAAACTTCTTCATTTTTAAAAATTCAGTTAAAAAGTAACTCTGCAGTTTTTTTCACGATTTAGTGGAGGTACCTAAAAGGTACTTAGCTTAGGAGTTGAATAGAGTTCTTTGAAATTCCCCTGCTCTCATTAGAGGCTGATAATGTATCAGAATATAATTTCACACCAGCTGAAACTCTCTCTCTCTCTCTTTGCTTATTTATATTAAAAAGCAATTTGACACTGACTCATTGAAGGGTTTTGTTTCAGTTCCACATGACCAGTGTTGAAGTACTACCAATGCAAAATTATTTGCCAATTATATTATCTGCCTTGAATCAGCATGTGACACTTCAAATAATTTTCTCTCAATAATCCAAGAAAGTTATATATTCCAAACTGTCTCTCTTCATCTACTTTTGAATATATGCAAACCATATATTCTTTTGGTGAATAACAAACTCTCTTACTTTTGTTAAATATTTTTGAATATTATTTTGTGTCAGATCGGTTAATCTGATGTCTAAATAATTCTTCTTCGTAACAGCACACATTAAAACTATGGACTTTAAAAATTTCTGATTTATTTTCCCGAAACAAGCTATTGTTATTATTAGTTCAAGCGTATAAATTAGTGAATTAATTTCTTGTCTTGCTTTAGTAAAATCACCCATGTATTTCCTCATCATTATCATTCTTCTTTAATCTTCCTGGTGTGGGTAAATTAACAGTTCCTTTTAACACTTAATCCCCGCACTACTATAGGTTTGTGAAGCGAAGATGGAAATGAACAAGACAGCCACACACCAAATGACAAAAAATGGTTTGTGAGTCAGTGGATTGTGCATCCTTTCAGTTAATAAATTAATCCTTTGAAAATAAATATTTTACATCTTTCAACCAACATTTTGTGTTCCCACTAACAATAAAAACATACTTCTTGATCCTTTTGAAAAGTATTTAAGCAAAGTTTTTAGATGGACAAAGGGGAAAGGCGAGACAGACGGAAAGTTTCATGACTCATTGGCTAAAAAGAAACTCATTTACTCATTCATCTGTCTTCCTCAACAAGCTACATGACACTTACACTCTTCCTCACCAAGCTACATGACACTTACACTTTCTTCCTCAAGTTTTCCCTTGCCACTTTTTGCATACATACATATATGCAAAGAAATTTTTTTTTTCATCTTAACAAACAGCTGCAAACAAGGACTGTATAAACTTTACATTCATACATGCTAAGAAAAATTTAATTAAAGAAAACACAAAAATAAAAACGAAAATGAGTTTTGTTATTTATTTTTCCTTAAATCATGAGGCAGCTAATCAGTGTAGTGATTCACATATCCAAATCTTTCCAAATACCTTACATCTGTCATATGAGATATGTGGAGTATATCTGCGATCTCCTGTGTTGTGTGACATGGATTATCTTTCATCAGTTTTTCAATTTGGTCATCATCAATGGCTGCAAGTCTGTCAGAACATTTTCGTTCTTTTAGATCAAAATTTCGACTTCTAAAATGAGCAAACCTATAATGAACATTATTCTCAAACATATAATCTAAAACGGCATTTATTTCTTTGCTGTTTGTTTAGCGTTTTTTGTTTTCTGAAAATAAAATAACATAAAATGACAAATATATATTCCATTTTCATTTTTAATGTAAAAACATTTAAACTTCAGGATCCACACATGAATAGAAAGGAGTGTAATATTTAGTATTTGTCTATACTTCTGAGATGTGGTAGTATTTACACTATTTACATTATCTGGACTCTTGTCCTCACCTTTCTGTCATGTTTATGACATTTTGGGTGTTGTACACTCCAGCTGTCTTCAGGTGCTTAGCATAATGTAAATAGTGTAATATTTAATTGTAAACAAATATTTACAACTAGCAGTATAGCCCGGCATTGCTTGGGTGTAATGAAAGCTTTAAAACTAATTCATGGTCTTGGAGCTCAGACTCAGTCTAAAGAATATTTATGTGAAGTTTGGTGAGAATCGGATAAAAATTGTGGATTTGTATAAAGGACATACAGACAGATAAACAGACACACACACACAAACATCTTGCCTTTTATATGTATATATTATCGCTTTTCTGCACTATTGTAAGAACTGCAACCTTGAAACTTCTGAATATCGTTTTTTATGTCTTTGTCTATGAGTGTATCAAATTTGATTAAAATTGGACCACTCCTTCTGTAACCCAATTTTTCGATTATCAATATTTATCGGGTGTACCTCGACACAAAACCTAGCTAAGAACACTCACAGATGCTTATAATACAACTGTGTAAATTTTCAAGAAAATTGGTTCAGCCATTTCAGAGTCTATAGGTAACGGATACACACACACACACACACACACACACACACACACATACAAAGTTCCATTTATAAATAAGTTTAGATGTATGGCACAAGGAAAAATGGGTAATAAGAGATGCTGAGTATCTCTATCCATGCTTAAATTTAGGTAGTCACATTCACTGCCCCAATCAATCTCCTTTATGACGACCAAGGTTTTTGCAGATTGAAGGCTCAATCTTCATCAGAAACCTTTTTTTCTGGGCATTCTGTAGTGCCACCATGCCGGTCTTTTGATCAGAATGACTGAAAACATTTTTGAAAAACCCAGACCAAAGCAAATTTCACAAGCCGGTATTAAAATTAAGATTCTGGATTCTGATTAGATAGGAAATAGCAAATTGAACTATGATCTGGTCAAATTTTCTTAACACCTAAAAAATGGGTATGTAGTTAGATCCAATCACGTGACCTGCTAAATACTTATTCGTGTCTCTTGACCGGCCAAAGACATTCAAATGGGAATATAGAAAGATGACACGCTAAAATGTAACAAAAGAAACTTCAAGTCTAACCAGGACGTAAGGTCGTGTCACACATTCGTTTTCCTTCGCTCGTGCTAATTTCTTTTACCTCTTCTTCTCCATCCTCAACATTTTTGCGGTCAACAAAGAGGATGACAACAACAACAACAACAACAACAAGATACTTCAACTGACTCTTAACGTTTGATAAGTACCGTTTTCCTTCATTGCTTTACCTTCCTTTTTACTTTCTCACCAGCCATAAAAAAGGCAAAGAAACACAGACTTTATAAAACATGTGGCAGATAAGAAATTAAGAATTAAAAACATTTTGGGAAAAACCCAAACCATGGCAAATTTCACAAGTCAGTCTGAAAAGCAAATTCTGGATCCTGATTGGATACGAAATAGAAAAATGAATGGTGACATCAGTCAAACATTCTTCACACCTAAAGCAGAAAGTGCCTCTGGAGCCGGTCACATGACCAGATTTAATTACTTAAGGACATTCTGTGACAGGTCAACAGAGTCAGATGGAAGTAGCGAGATGACACCGCTAAAATGTAACAGAACTTCAACCAACCTGGACATAAGTTGCATCGCACGTTGTCTTCCTCCTTCTTTCTCGTGTGCTGATTTCTTTTACTTCTTCTTCTCCATCCAAAGACATTCCTACCAAGCAAACACATATATACGTACATCCGCATATACTCTTTCAACAAATTACTACTATGAACATTTGTACAAACTCTTGATACCCTTAGCTCAATACTTGTTTTTCATTGAACATTAATTTCTGCAAATTCTTGTTATTCTTTCCTTTTAATAAATTTCTATTTTAACATACCAGATGTATATTTTTATTCTTACACTATTCTACTATTTTACACTAATTCACACAATCCACCTGCCGACAACCAACCTTCTGATGAAAACCTGATAATTCTGATGATGATAATTCTGCATAAAACTTGTAAGCTGTAGTGAGTTCAGTTATGTCTGACACAAGGCCGAATTAAAAAAAGCATTAATCAGCTCTCTATAGCTTCAAACACATTCGCTACTTGCAACTAGAATTCTGGACACTTAATTCCTTACTACTGTTTCTCTGGAACATTTAACTACGTACATTTTCTATTTGAACATTTTTACTTCTTACACATTTGTTATTCTGTTTAGTTAATAAAATTTTACTTTAACATACAAAACGAAATATTTTATTCTTCCGCATTCCAACATCAAAACCTTCAACCTTCTGATATTTTAAATTTTAGGGACTTCGATTGTGTTTGGCACAAGGCCAATTTGAAAAACATCATCGAGGACACTATCACTTATATAAGTTAGTTAATTTTAATTCCAGCCCTCTAAAAATGCCATCATATGTCCAACAAAAGACAAAATCTTGTATACTGTCCTAACAACAACCAGTTCTTGATATGACTGAAGCAATTGAAAGTACAAACATGAACTTCGAAGACTAAAGAGTTTCTCCAATAATTTTGGTCTCAGTGCACATTTTATTTGAAAACTGCAAAAATACAATAAAAATAACAAACATTTTACTAATTTCCGTCTCAATAAAGAAAATCACCAGTGTGTGACTTCCTGAATAATATCATCATAGTACCCAAACGACAAAATACCAACTTTTAAAAATTAAAAAAAAAAAATAACAACAATTCAATTTTTTATTTATGTCCTGTAGAATGTAGATAATCTTGACAATGGTTGAATGAAAAAAACTTTTTTTAGGACAATTAGTACATGCCTTGGCCTAATTTTTCTTGTATGACAACATGAAATTTTGAGTAGAAAAAAAAAATTAACAAAAGATCTTGTCTATAGCTTTCAACCAAAATTGAGAGTTGATAAAATAAATAAGACTAAGAATAAATATTGTTATCCACACTTCTTCTTCTTCTTCTATGTGCCCTGTCTTTTCAAAACGTAGACGATCATGGCCTTCCACGTCTCCCTATCCCTGGTGGCTCTTAGCACGCTTTCTCCTGTAACGTCTCGCAGCCCCCGTTCTGTCATTCACCCTTCAAATATGTAATCTGCTGTTTTCCTCTATCTCTTTTTCCTTCTATCTGGCCTGTTAGTATCAGATTCTCCAAGCCCTCCTTCCTCATTGCATGTCCCAGGAACTTCAGTTGTCTCTTCCTGATGCTCAATATTAATTTCCTTTTCGTTTCCATTCTTTCCAACACCTTGTCATTGCTCACATGCTCGGTCCACAATATCCACAGCATCCTTCTGTAGAACCACATTTCAGCTGCTTTGAGTTTTCCCTTAATCTTTGTTGATATTGTCCAACATTCACTGCCATATTGAAGAACTGACATCACATAGCAATCCAGTACTTTCTTCTTTGTTTCTAGTGAAAGTTTCCTGTGTCTTAATACTTTACTCAACTTCTGGAATGCATTGTTCGCCATGCCAATTCGCCTTTGGATCTCTGTATCGCACTTTCCGTCTTCAGTCAGAACACTTCCCAGATATTTAAATTTTTGTACTTGCTTGATTTTAATATCCCCCACCTGTATTTGGCACTTTGGGCTGCTCTTTTTGCTGATGACCATGAATTCGGTTATCTACATTAGACTTGAATAAAGGAGAATCATTCATTAAACCTGAAGGGAGATCACTCTGGTTTACTAAATTATGGCGCTATTTCTAATTTTTGTTTCGTTGTAAAAAATCATCCCCAACTTATTTAGGTTTTTTAGGGGCATTAGGTAAGTTCTTTTTAAATTTAATTTCCCTGAAGCTTTGTTCTTTTCTGTTTAAGCTAAGAAATCAATTTAGTATCTGTCCTAAATCGAAATTGCGTCACTTTTGAAATTTAATTTATCGAACTGGTTGTTTACTCGATGACTTTTCATTTATTTTTTTCTAAATAAGTTGGTGTTGGAAAAATATTTTAATAAATTTCTGGTGAGTTTTTAAATTATCGGCACTAACTAAGCAATTAGGTTGAAAATTAAGAATAAGTTAGTCTTGTAAATTTTAAAATGTCTTTTTGTTGATGCATAAAAAATTGTTTACTTTTTTTAGTTTAGTTAAGCGACATTTGTAAACGCCAAAAAATTAATGTTTTGAGTTTTAGTGTTTTGTATTAAAATTGATATAAATTCTTTTGGAGATTTTTTTTTGTTCATCTTCTTTTTTTCTTAATTCCCTCAAACTTTTTTTTAATGAATCTTTTGACTCTTATAGTGAATCCAAGAATTTTCTTTGAAAAGTTTTGCAACCAAAAATGAAACGTTTCGGTTTATTTATTTATTTTTTTTTAACAATTCATTTATCATTAACAACTGCGAAAATTAAATTTCTTTAATTTTAATTTTTGTTTAAACGTTTGTTTTTTTTTTGTTACAAAATTAATTCAGTATTTATAATTTTTTTTATAAACAAATCATAGGTAGGATTACGTTTTTTTTTTTGTACATTTGAATTTTCATGCATATCAAAATATTTTAAAAACTTGCTACAAATGATTTCATTTAAATCATTCTGTTTGTTAAAAATGACAAGTTAAAGATTTGTTCCCATATTGTTAAATTTATTTATGCTCTTTTTTTGTTGAGTATGGAAAATAAAAGTCATCAAAAGATTAACGGAAAAATTTAAAAAGCCGTAGGTACCTCAAAAAAAAAAACAAAAAAAAAAAAACTAAATTTTAAAAATGAAAAATATTTCTGCAGGCTTTTATTTTAATTCTAATCTCAAGCTAACATAGATTTATTTTAAATTTATTTCCGATAAGCAAAATACTTTTTAAAGTAATGTGTCGATCAATCAAAAATGGTGGTAAATTGAATTTTTTTTTAAATCAGAAAAAAAATTAGATTCCAATCAATATAATTTCGGTATTTTGCTTACTGGAATTACTAAATTTAATCTCTTGGTTTTCAATTAAAGCTAATTTTAAAGCTTGAAGATAACTTATTTGATTTTAAAATTTCAATTTGAATTTAGGTATCGAAAAATGATTGCACCTACTTTGTTGTATTTCAAACTGAATAAATCGATTGGAACAATTTTTTGTTAAATCGGGAAAATAAGCAAAATAATCCGCCAACATAATTCTCTTTTTAACCCTACATGGAGTGCGTTTATTTTTTTTATGTATTTTTTACTTCCCTGCATTTACTTTTTAAAGTACTCGAAATTCCTACTTGGCAACTTGTTTCTCTCATTAACCTCCTGACTCAGTGAGGATGTGTAACACGGCGTGGCGCAATTGTAGCTCAGTTGTCGTTGTAGACAGATATCAAGGAACTCTCCATTTTCGGAAATCCGAGGTGACTAAAAAAAAAATATTTAAAAAATGAAATAAATTTTATTTGAGGAAGAGTAACTGATTAAAACTTTAATTAATCTGAATTTAAACACATATTACAGTTTAAAATATCGCTGAGAAGTATTTTTGTTTAACATGGAGTGAACGTCTTTATGAAGTGTTGAAAGACATTTATTGGTAAGTTAATTTTGGTATTTTTAAGTAAAGGGCTGTATAAACTGTATAAATTACTTGACAAATACAATGTGAAACCTTGTCATAATTTTTTGACTACCTAGTAATCTTAATAAATTAAAAAAATATTCTAATTTATTTTATTGAATTTTAGTTAATTTCACTTTAGTTTATAGTCTTACTTTTAAAGATGCTTTTTGAGAAAATCTTAGAAAATTACCAATAAATTTTAAATTTACTATAGTTAATGAGCTTATTTTTTTTCTAATGTTGAGTGTGGATGGACATCTGTATTTATTTGAAAAAATTTGCATTTATACGCATTCATACAAAAACAAATTCTTTTTTAAATACTTGTGATTGTTGAAGTTTTTCCATTTATGATTAGTAAATATAGTTTAGTTAATATTATCATCTAACTCCTACAAATTAATACAGAATTAAAAAAAACTTATAACTTATTATAATTAAAATTTAAAAAAAATGAAAGCAATTCTTGTAAAAATTTATTATTCATCAAAAAAACTTTTTTTTAAGACAAAATTGTCCATAATATATTTTAATCATAAAAGCAATTAAAAGCTTTTTTAATTAAATAATGTCTTAGTTTTATTGCATTTTTATTTTATGATGCAGAGCAGATTTTCTGTAACTGGGGATCTTGTTTTACAAAAAATTTGATTTAAATTCTTTGAAGATTTGTCTATGACTAATATAAACATTAAGTGCTACAAAAATTAATTTCTACAAATTTCATAAAACTAAATAAGTAGCTGATGTAAAAAAGATTTTCCTAGATTTTCTGAAAAATATTTAAAAAATAATTTAATTCATTTAGGAATAAGTTCTGTAAGTTTCAGAATTCTCAAAAAGCCACTCAAATTTCTGTCTAGTAGGAGAAGTTCTAATGTCTTTACCTTTGTATGGTCAGCCAGTATGGTCAGCCATTTGTATGGTCAGCCAGCACAGTGGGATGGCATTCCACTTTAATCTGGGACTGTATTTTTTATTATGCATGCACTCTTAGTATTCGATAGGTATGAGTTAGATTCTTTAAGAAGGGATTTAAAGAAGGATGGCAATGTAATGTTTTAGGTATGTGTTTATATAATAACTAGCAGTATAGCCCGGCATTGCTCAGGTGTAATGAAAGCTTTTATATATATATTATCGATTTTATTTGCACTAGTGTAAGAACTGCAACCTTGAAACTTCTGAATATCATTTCTTATGACTTTGTCTATAAGTGTATCAAATTTTATTAAAATCGGACCACTCCTTCTATAACCCGATTTTTTTCAATTATCGATTTTCGATATTTATCGAGTGTACCTTGACACAAAACCTAGCTAAGAACACTCGCAGACGCTTATAGTACAGCTGTGTAAATTTTCAAGAAAATCGGTTCAGCCGTTTTGGAGTCTCTAGGTAATTTACACACACACACACACACACAAACTTCCATTTATAAATAAATTTAGATGTTATCATTAAGCTTTCAAAGTATTTTCTTAAAAAATTACATTCTTTTTTTTTATTATTTAGGGTGCAATTACATATTCATTTGTGTGTTATTGTTGATACTATTTAAACAATATGGAATCAGTTAAATCCTTAACAGTAACACAAAATACAAAAGATGTTGTACCATATAAAAGGCAAAAAGAGTCTGCATTGAGCATAAAAAGAAAAGTAAGTAACCAAAGATGAACAAAATTATAACCAACTTGGGACCCAACGTACTGAATATATTTCAATGAGAGAAAAAGTGACTAATTGCTTGAGGCATTCTTTTATTTTTTAATTTTTGCAGATCACAATTGATAGAAAAGCAAGAAGCTGGGAGGGAGTGAGAAGTGCAAGAAAAGTACCTACTAGAATAGAACTTACAGTTAGATTTAGCAATTTCAATAATAAAATGATGAGAACTAGTTGCCAATCTAGTCTTCTTCTTCTATGTCCCTTCAGGATGTAGGCGATCATGGCCCTCCACGTCTCCTTATATCTTGTCGCTCTTAATACTTTTTCTCTTGTTATTTCACTCAATCCTTGTTCCACCATCCATCTGCTCAAGTCTAGCTTCCCTTGGTCTCTCTTCCCCTCTGTCCATCTTGTGAGCATCAGGTTCGCCAAATTCTTTTTTGTGTCCATCTTCTTCAAAATCTTGTCATTGCTCGTGTGTTCTGTCCATGGTATCCTCAGCATTCTTTTGTAGAACCACATTTTGCTTGCTTCAAGTTTTTCCTTCATCTTTGATGAAATTGTCTAGCATTCACTGCCATATTGAAGGACAGAAACGACATAATAATCCAGTACTCTGTTTGTTTCCAGTGAAATTTTCCTGTCTCTTAATACTCTCCTTGGCTATGACAATGCATCTTCGGTTCCCCATATCACACTTTCTGTTAGAGCACTTCCCAGGTATTTAAATTTCTGCAACTTTGATTTTAGTCTCACCAACTTGGTTCCTCTTTTTACCGATAACCTTGTATTCAGTTTTTTTGTGGTTGATATGTAGTCCTTTCTGCTTTCTTTAACTATTTCCTGGAGGAGGTCTTGTAGCTTCTTTCCTATCTGTATCTGCTATCAGCACTGTATCATCTGTGTATCTTATATTATTCAGATTGTGGATGCTGATGACGACTCCTGGTAGGACTTCTAGTACTCTCAGAATGGTCTCGCTGTATAGGTTGAATAGATCTGGTGAGAATGTACATTCTTGTTTTACTCTCCTTTCTATTTTTGTATATCTGCTGAACTTGTTTCTTGTCTCTATGCAGAAAGTTTGCTTAAAGAGGAAAGCTCATCAGCACAATTCAACCATGGCATATATAGATACACACACACACATTCTTGATCTAATCCCCTTCCCAAAATGAATATTGTAATAACAAACATTAGGATACTGATTTTAGAAAATGGGTTGGAGTGAAAACGTTCCCCCCACCACCACCACCACGTATAGAGTAGAATATAAATTTGATGTTTTTTTCTTCAAGTTTTTTTTTTTTATTTGTTTCAGTGTGCAGAAATTCACAGGTTATGACCAGCAGTCCAAGATGAATGGCCATTTAATCCCAGGCACGCCTATTGCAGTGGACTTTTGGAACATTCGAAGATGTGCCTCAGCAAATCTTTTCTTCCTTACTCACATCCACAGTGACCATATGGTTGGGCTCACCTCTTCGTGGTCACAACCAATTTACTGTTCCAAATTGACAGGTGAACTTCTTTGCCTGAAAGTTTCTCTATCTAATGATTTGATTCGCCCTCTGGAGCTACACAGTCCTACTCTTATTCCTATAGATCCTTCCCACACAGAAATGATCACTGTAACTGCTATTGATGCAAACCACTGCCCTGGTTCAGTTATGTTTCTTTTCCAAGGTTACTTTGGTATCATTTTATACACAGGTGATTTTCGATACACTTCAAATATGTTTGTAGACTCTGTCATCAGTAATGTTTCTGTGGACGTGCTTTACCTGGACAACACATACTGTGATCCCCTGTGTGTGTTTGGCACACGAAGGGAAGCAAAAGAGAAGGTTTTTGAAATTATTGAAAGTTATCCTGAACATGACATTCTTCTAGGTATGCAAAGTATTGGCAAGCCTGATTTACTGATAGATATTGCTAAGAATTTTCAGGAATATATTGCTGTACCCCTTTCAATGTATAAATATCTAGAAATTCTTGAAGTACCAAATGTATTTCAAGTGGACACACCAGAACATGAATGCCGTTTACGTGTTGTACCTGCTTATTATATATCAGCAAAATTATTTAATAAACTAACACGTCCGACAATTGCTGTTTTAACTACTGCACTTTATGTTGGTCTAGAAGGCACACCCTATTCTAATCAGGACAATGTTCATATTGTGCCGTACTCTGACCATAGCTCATATGTTGAACTGCAAACGTTTGTGAAGCGAATTCGGCCGGGTCGAATTGTCCCTATTGTTGGAAGAGAAGCAAAAGGACCATTTAATATTTCATTTGCCGAGAGAGCAAACATGAGTTGCTTCGATCACTTCCTCTCGAAAAGACCCCGGAAACCGTTTACGATTCCTGCAAGTGTCAATGTGAGGGATACTCGTTCTGTATGCCAAAATCTCTTGTCAGCAAGTAAACGGCGAAAAAGAAGCCTTGGCAAAACTGTCCCAAAGTCCATATTGAAAGGTGTTGTTTTTGAATCTTCACCTCAAAAAAGCAAGAATGAATCCAGCATGCAAAAAAATGTTAAAAGTTGGGATGATCCATCAGGATCCCCCATGAAAGAAGCCATTGATCAAGATGCTACTAATTCTGGATTGAAAAAAGCTTGTCTTCTTGAAAAGATGACAGAAACTATTGGCATTTCTGCTGCTGTTGTTCATGCTGATGTTGATCTTCCCCAAATGAAAGAGAAGGCATCAGTTTCAGATAATGAGTCCGAGACATCTAACTTGGTTAAAACATTCGTAAATAACTCCGCTGAAATGGTTCTGCAACCAATTTCTGACATGAACAAATCTGATTCCAATGGGAATTTGAATTCTGATTTGCACACTCCATCAACAATACAAAATTCTAACTCAATCTCTCAGGCAAATACATTAAAATTGAATTCTGCCTTGTGTTCTAGGGCAAAGAATACTCCTGGTCTTTCATCCATGCCTCCTACTGGATTAGGGTCAGAAATGAATGCTCAGATTCAAGAGAAAGACTCTGGTAATAATCCATGTCCAACCAGAGTCCAAGAATCATCTGGTACTCCAGAAGCACACGAAAATTCTGAGAAAGACACCTCTTCAACCAACAGTAGTGCAGGGTCCACTGTTTATAACATTGAATCACCTTTTCAGATTGTGAAGCTCAATGCTGACCTCTCCATACAGCCACAAGTGAAAACGAAAAAACGCAAACTCCCACCAATGTTTGATAAAGAATTTCACAGTTTCAGTAAAAAACAGTGTTCTGATGATAGGAACTCTGATATAAGGCAAAAAGAATTATTGACTAAAAGAACTAGCCTTCTATGCAAGCAAGTAAAAAATGTAGAGGCAGATTTGGGATGTGAGAATGAAGTTAACACTGAAGTTATAGGTGCGATGAGCCATGATTTAAGTGCAGAGTTTTTTCCTGCACTGTCATTATTTTCAGTACCTTACCAATGCCACAAATCGGGATCTGATTATGTTGATAGATTTGATGTGCCTGACTGGACATTTGCATCTTGTCAAGCAGTTTTCTCTGACTTTATTAAAAAGCAGAGGTTGAGATATAAATCAGAACCTACATCTCTGTCTCAAATTTCATGAGAATATAGAAAAACTTTTCTTTTCCTTTCCACTACAGGTACACAATCTTCTCTAAAAACTTTTGAGACATTTTTCGGAAATCAGAACTTCCAGAATTTCAAAATGCTAATAAAAGTACCCCATTTAGATTAAATGAAGATTTTTGTCTACCTCAGTTTTAAGGGAAAAAAAAGCTCAAATATCAGAATACTAACAATCAAATAAATGGAACCTGAATAAACATGTAATTGCTAAAAAAGATAATTGAAAGGCAGGATGTAAAATAAACATAACATTTCATGAACAAATGTGTTGCTAATACATGAGAGTTGTAAGATAAAATTACTGTGACTGATACTTACAGAAATATATACGGTTGAATTCTTAAAAGTCGACTTATTGTCACAGATACTACTGAACATGAAGATCAAAATGTTTTTGAGGTGAAAAGTTTGACTGCAGAGGCATTTGGTGGTTGTAACTATCTCTAGGGTCAGGGAGAGTTAATTACTACATGTTGTTTCTTCATACACTTGTTCATTTCAGTCCAAGTAGGGTTCTATGACGGTTGTGCATTGTGGTGCAGTGGATATCGGCTCAGAATGAGAAATCGGAGAACCAAGATCAAATTCCAATTGAATTTGTTGCATTTACTTACACACAAATAACCTTGGGAAAAGTAATATTCCATCTCTTCTCTCTTCAGCTATGGGTTAAATATAAGATTGGGTTCTATAGCTTTGGTTGGCAACCAGTCTACCTCATCCTGTAGATAAGACAAGTCACAGAAGCATCGACAACCCCCCTTGTCAATGCCTATGCTCTATTGAGGGTGATGGGATTTATGTTGGTGGTGGGGGGTAGTCTATGACAGAACTTGGCAGACTGTGTGCTTTGACTGTTGTTTTGTGTTCATCTGTCTGAGGTGTTTTTTTTTTTTTTTTTTTTTTTTTTTTTTTCATTGGACTGCCACAATAAATTGTTGCATTGTGATGTGTCCAAAAATAGTAGAATTGTTTTTGAACAAAAAGATTAATATAAAGTCAAGAATCAATCAGATCAAAAAATACCTTGTTTTGAATAGACTTGATAATTCAGACTGGAAGACAAATTTAATGAAACCACATAGACATGTTTTGCTTAACACACGCACGAGGCAAGTGCTTTATTTACATTACACATCTATTGAACAGGGGCAGAGGCTCATCACTTGTTCCCTGTTTAGGATGTGGTTTCCGGTTTTCTCTTTTCCAATCTTTTCACTTTTCTTCTTTTTGTCAATTGGAGTAGATAGACTAAACTATTGCCGGTTCACACTCCACCCACATCTATTGAACAGGTGTAGAGGCTCATCCCTTGTTCCCTGTTTTGGATGTGGTTTCCGGCTTTCTCTTTTCCATTCTTTTTACCCTTACGTAGCCCCCTGCGCATCAGTGGCGTTATCGCCTTGCTTGGGGTAATATGATTAAAAAAAAAAAAAAATTAATATTTGATAAGCAATAATTTGAATTTATTAGATGAAACATTATTAATTTGTATAAATTTTAAATATAGGGCTTCTTAATGAATAAAAAAAAGTACAAATGTTGGTGATTAATTTTCTTCATGCGAACAAGTTTAATAAATATGAAAATGCTTACAAGCTGATGAAACATTTTTTAAAATTTTATTTAATGTCTAATTTTTTTATATTTGGTACTGGTCTTTATTCCTTTCGTATGGATCTTCATTTTTTTCACAAAGTATTTTTATTTTTGTCTACCTTTAAAATGACAAACATTGATAAGAGCTACAAAAGACTGGAAATTGTGGAGGGCCATGTAGCTGGACAATAAATCATTACTGTTTCTCCTAAACATGCCTGGTAAACTGCAGTCAAGCCCCATGAATTGTTGCATTAATGTAATAATTCATGGAAAAATAACCCAATCTTATTTTAGGTTTGTCTGGCACAAGTGTGGGCATCTAGTGAAGATTAAATTTATAACTTTAGTAGTGGTGTACACATCTAGTTTGTTAACCATTACTCCATTCAGTAGTTTAGGCCAAAGAAACTTGTTAACTAATGCTTGCAGGTGACATATAAATTTTTGTTATGTATATATATGAATAAGTTTGATAAAGTTTTAGTTTATATGACAAATATTTTTCTTTTGGCATAATTACCTTTTTTGTCAGTGCACTTAATTTTGGTGCTAAAGATTAATAGGTCAAATATTCAGGGAAAATTTCAGATGAAAATTCAGTTGATTGTAATGTACTAGGCTACAGACTTATTGATCAACATATTGGTATGATTAGTTTATTAACATAATAGTAATTTCTTAATATACCAATTTCTCTCTTTGGAACAACCTTATTTCCTTTTCTAATATACGACTAATACGAGAGGATGTCACGAACGGAAGACGAAACGTTGGAGCTTGTCCTGAATCTACAGAAAAAACTAAAAGAGTGAATCCTCAAATTAAACGAAAAAATGGACTTCATATTGAATCACCTCACAACCCAAGAAAACAAAGAAATACAAAGAACAGAACAACTGGTGGAATATTTCAAAACACAATATAAACGATTTGATGAAATTTCCAAATCATACATACAGGAGAAAGCACACAAAATAGAGAGACAAAACCTCAAAATGTGGGGCAACTTAATGAACACAAGAAAACTAGCATTTTACAAATGCTATGAAAAATAAAGAAACTGCTGCCATATACAAAGCATATAAAGAAGAGGAAAACCCCTACATACCAAAAGAATTTCGAGAAATAGTAACAACCCAGGATACTGAACAACAAAAACAAATTAAAATGACCCTAAGCCTGAAAAAATTACAGGCAAATTTGACATACAAGAGGACAGAACAAAAAACTATACCAACAAAACACAGAAATAGACAACAGAATTCTAACAAAAATAAAAGACACATGCCTAAAAGAAACAACAAATCTTATCAGATTGATGGGAATCCAAATGTAAGGAGGAAGAAGAAAAATCCCGGAAAATCTTAGAAAAGAAAGTAAAATGGATGAAAGCACTTACCTAATCAGGAAGAATCGGACAAAAAAATAAGACACCCCAAGTGGGTCGTTATTAGGAAAAAAACCCTGGACAAAACACATACGCAGGAAACCAATATGAGAAACAAAATAGACGTGAACATTTCAGACCCCATCATCAGTATAACACACAAGCACATTCAAACATCAGGTACACTCACAAAATCACACCGAACCACATAATAACAAACCCACACAACAAACAATTATTTCGTAACAATAATTATAATATTCACATACCTACATACCCACCTATACTAGGCCAAACATCAACGAACACACGTAAAAGGCCATTTATCCCATAACACAAACAGACAAAACTACAAAACATTCCCCAAAACACAGAATGTACAACACCACAACTGCTACTACAAATCCCTGTACGGACGTTTCCACACACAAAAACAATCCAGAATTATTCACAAAGATCAAAACACACATGGAATTACTCAACAATAATGAAATTCGAACAGCACACAACACGGGATCACAAAATGCAAAAAAAAAGATGTGGAGTATGCAACATAATAATAGAAGGAAAATACTAAATTGAGCATTATATATGTTAATATTTTTATTAGAAGTTTAAAATAAAAACAATTTACTGCAACACAAGAGCTGTTGTGTTTCGCTACTATCTTATTAGCGCCTCGTAAGGCAGTGAAATATTTTTTTCTGTTAGGAATCATTATATATATAGAAACTTAAAAACAGCACAATTTTTACCATATCCAGACAATTAAGTGTTGTGGATTTTTGGAGGGTTTGTCTCAATGAACCAATAGAAAGCCAGGTCATGATGGATACGAGAAATTTGATTGTAAGGGTAAGTATAGGGGTAAAGAATTGAAATGACTTGAAACCTAGACGTTTTCAATGTCAGTGATAAAATAATTTAATGTATACATGTATATGATGCCTAACAAAAAATATTTCACATATATTACATATATGTATAATATATATATGATAGAAAAAGAACAAATAGGAAATGTATCTCAATCTAACATATTTCACTTTATTAAAGATTCTTCAGAAACTGAAAAAAAATATAAAATGGAACAACAAAGGGACTTTATATTGCATTATTCTTCAGACATTTTTTTGTAGGGAAAAAAACAAACCCAACCCTAACGAGTGAAGACACCATAATGGTATCCTCACGAAGCTTTGAAATTGGCATGAGCCTGCTCAGTTAAAGTGACAAATTCTTTGCACTAAAACTATCAGCACCCTGTTTCCACCCTGATATTGAGCACTTTGCTGTAGAGGACCTGCTTGACAAAGTATCTTTTCTCAGTAAAATTACTAAAAATAACCACAAACAATCTAGGTGTCAAAAACTACCACAACTCAACACTCTCTCTCTCTCTCTCTCTCTCTCTATATATATATATATATATATATATATATATATTTTCTAAACATATGCTATTAAATATAAGAGACAATGAATGTCTATTATGTTTAATCATGAGCCGTTCTAAACATCGTATTTTTGCTTTAATTTCAGTTGAAAATAAAGACAAAAATTCTCCAACATTTGGATAATTATTTATTGGTTTTCTTCTAAGCTTTTGGCTCACATGAGCCATCTTCAGAGAGGTTGTTTAAACTGAAATATTATAAAATCCACCATCACCGACGATTTTATTTTGTGTTGACATAAAACTCCGCTTGGCAACGGCAATAGTTACCAAAAATAATAAACGCAGTTCTTAAGTTTGCGATGTGGTTTTATGACGTCACACCGCGGGATAGCGCGAAATGACAACAAAACCATGTAGTCAAATGCAATGTAATATGTTATTTCCTGTTTTAAAGTTGATTTTATTGCGTGTTGGTTGTTTTGATTTGATGTACATGGCCTCCAATATCTGCAGGTTCCTCTTACTGTGTGTATGAGTAAGGATCACCGTATTGTTGACCAATTGTCGGTGATGGTGGATTTTATAATATTTCAGTTTAAATAACCTCTCTGAAGATGGCTCATGTGAGCCAAAAGCTTAGAAGAAAACCAATAAATAATTATCCAAATGTTGGAGAATTTTTGTCTTTATTTTCAACTGAAATTAAAGCAAAAATACGACGTTTAGAACGGCTCATGATTAAACATAATAGACATTCATTGTCTCTTATATTTAATAGCATATGTTTAGAAAATTACTTGCTGCCTCGATATACTAAATATATATATAAAACATGTAGGGAATAATGAAATTAAAACATTTCAGCACTTCAAGCTAATTGCAACCACTTGTTATTTACTTAGTGTTGATTTGAATGTTGGATTTGTCTCCCTTTTTTCCTGTGAGGCTTAGAGAAGGAAGACTTAATTTTCATAATTTATTTTGTTTATTTGTTACATTTTATTTTGTCACATTTTTTTAAACTTATTCATATGAAAATAAATTTTATAATTACTTCTTGGTCTATTTCATTGTTTATTTACAAAATGCTTTTGTATTTTTATTGCTGACCACAAATATGCCGTAGAAAAAGCTTCATGTTAACGCTTCCTATTATTATTTATTATATATTCTGATGTTTTTATTATTATAAATTTAATATCTAGTAGATTCCTATATCCGAGTAGATGCTTTGTTTATTTTTAAAAAGTGTTTCGTCTGCTGACCTGTGTATTCAAGAAAGCTTAATAAAGAAAATGTGCCTTTCATCGGGATTTGAAACTGCACCTCCTCCTTTGAATTATTGTCTGATCTGGCATGCGTTGACTGCTCAGCTACAAAACTTAATAATTAATTTTTTTCAGATTTTTCTCGAAATGCGTATCTGCTCAGTTTTATATCTGAAACAAGCAAAATAGTTTAAAAAGAATTAATGAATTTTATTTTTTAATCTGACATTTTTATTGCTTCAAGTGTTATTTTTAGTGAAAATCCGTTTTTGAGTAGACGTATCATTTTTATTTTAAGCACTATTTCATCTTCCGGCTTGTGTACTTTACTCAGCAGAGATTTCTCTGTAGAGTGGAACAGATTCTGAATATTGTCCCGATGTATGGATCAGAGATCTTCTGAACCTTTTCCGATAGGCTGTTGACATAAGGTAGACAGACTGTGTCAATTTGCTGGTCATCCTCCTTTTCCCTTTTGTTCTTATGTGTGTTGTGGAGCAGTGGATATTGACTCGGAATGACAGATCGGGGTGCCGAGTTCGAATTCCAGTTAAATTCCTTGCATTCACTTATGCATAAATACCCTTGGGAAAGGTATTACTCTGTCCATTCCCTCCAGTTATGGGTTAAATAACAGGACAGATTGGGTTCTATAGCCTTGGCTGGCAACCAGTCTACCACAGAAAGCAATGGCAACCTAATGCGGGATAATCTTCTGCCCAGTCAGTCATGTCTCTTTAGAGACATGATCGCCCAAAGCGTGTATCACGTATGGCACTTAACTGACTGACGATTAAGAAAGGTCGGAGGGCACAACAGCTGAAATGTGATAACAACAACAAAGACGAGGACAATAGTCTGAATATAAATAGTGTAAGTATTGATTCCTCATCCCAGAAATTCAGATAAAAATTATTTAGAATGTTTTCCATGTTATTTAGTAAGCTCTTACCTGTGTGTAGAAGATCTGCTATAGAGGAGGTCTTTCATTTATGTTACTTCCATTCCTACAATGGGTTGTAACGATTTTCCATGCAAGTCAGAACATAGCTGTGATTTTCTGTTAATAAGCACTTACGCAATTGTGCTAACGCAATAAGTAAGCTAGGATATAACACCTTTCTATGACATATTAACATAATTAGAACTAAAACACATGGAGGACATACGTATAATAAAATGAAAATACTTATAATGAAATGAGGTTGTTTTAAGCTGCTTGTATATTCATTGCCAGTGAAGTCATTGGTTCTTGGTAGATGAGATGACGAAGTAAGATCTTGTCTCTCTGAAGCAGCAGAAGAAAGAAATTACTGGAAAGTAATTGAAACTCACCTGAAGCGAGCTGAATGTGTAATGCTCCTCATGCCAATGACATTTCCACCGAGCTTCTCTACGGAATATGACTTCATTGAATTCCTTTGAATGTGTTTCTCTCGAATTTATATTTAAATTGGGGTCATCAGGAGAGAATGTGCACTGTTTCGAGGCCTTCCTCTCAATGACTGTCACCATTAAATAATAATTAGGCATTGCCATAACCCCAGTGACTTAATGTCTTATATATTGTATTAAACTATTACTTGTGTGTAGAATATTCACCAAATTATTTAGTAAATTATTATCTGCATGTAGATAGTCTGCTGTATTATCAAGTAAACCATTAACTCTGTATAGAATGTCTTTGATATTAATTCAGTTGAGGCCTTCAGTACAAGAAGGTATTTTCTGCCATGTATGTGAAAATCCGCTAAGTGTAAGTATTTGTATTTTAAAGTAGATGCTTTTAGCTTCCTTTAAAAAAAAATAAATTGAGTGGTTTATCTAAACTTATTTATAAATGGAACTTTGTCTGTGTATGTGTGTCCATGACCTATAGCCTCAAACAGCTGAACCGATTTTCTTGAAAATTTACACAGTTGTACTATAAGCCTCTCTTGTGTCGAGATACCCCTGATAAATATTGATAATTGAAAAAATCAGGTTATAAAAGGAGTGGTCCAATTTTAATCAAATTTGATACACTCGTAGACAAAGACATAAGAAACGATATTCAGAAGTTTCAAGGTTACAGTTCTTACAATAGTGCAGAAAATCGATTATATATATATATATATATATATATAAAAGGCAAGATGTTTGTGTGTGTGTGTGTCTGTCTGTATGTCTATTTTTTTCAGCCCTTTTATTTTAGTTTGCTTTGGGTTTGGCTCTAAGTAGGTATAATTGTAGTTCTTAGTCTCAGCCATGATACCATTTACTCAGAGGACTTTTTTAGCCTTCAAAATTCAGTTTACGATGAAAAAAAACTTATCGATACCAGCAATTCAAAATTTGACTTACATCCATTCATTTTTCTTTCAGTCTACGGTTTCGCTTTAACTGGAAGCAACTATTGCTTTTTAGTCTTTCGTGCCAACGTCCAAAGGGCCTGAGCTTCAGGACCATGGATTAGTTTTAAAGCTTTCATTACACCTGAGCAACACCGGGCTATACTGCTAGTCTCAAATAGATCAAAAGTTGTTGCATTTTGAAAGTCGACAAAGTTTAAACATGATTTTTTCTCCTTTTTTTTTTATTTTGCGGCACAAAGTATCTTCTAATTTCAAACACCTTATCTTTTTGTAGAATGTTGCATAATCAGTTAAGTGCCATACATGATACACGCTTGGGTGTTCATATCTCAAAAGAGACATGGCTGATTGGGCAGAAAATTTTCCCGCAGTAGGTTGCCATTACTTTCTGTGGTAGATTGGTTGCCAACCAAGGCTATAGAACTCAATCTGTCCTGCTATTTAACCTGTAACTGGAGGGAGAAACGGCTGATTAATACCTTTCTCAAGGGTATTTGTACATAAGTGAATGCAACACATTTAACTGGAATTCAAACTTGTCTCCCTGATTTCTTGTTCCAAGCTGATATCGAGTGCACCACACTGCACATAATAGAATGACAAAATAGAAAAATTTTATGCAACACATTTTGTGCAATAAAAAGGATTTCATCAGACTAAAATCTTAAAGTCCATTTAATGGAAAATCGTGTTCCATAAAATTTTTCCATTTTATCATTTCATTACCTGACTTTGTTTTATTAGGTTGTCCCAAAAGTTCATAAACACTTGCGAAATGGGTCTATCTGGTCCAGCACAATCGAGACAAGCGATGGGTTCAGAAAGGGCAAGAGACATCGTCGGTTCCAAAACAAGATCGATTCAGCAAGAAAGTCATGTTGTGCGTTTGTTGGAACTTTGAAGGAATCGTGCATTTTGAATTGGTTCCGAATGGTCGTGCCATCAGTGCCGAATTTTACTGTCAGCAACTTGAGCAGGTCTACGAAAAGTTGAAGCAAAAGTATCCGGTTCTGATCAACTGAAAGCGCACTTTGATGCAGCAGGACTTTGACTCCCCTCATAACAATCTCTACTCCCACCCAACCTAAAAAGAAAAAATTTATTCCCCTAGGGTAAGTTATCTGTCAGGGAAACAGTAAAATATTAGAGAAGGACCTTCTTTCACAGATGTGGGCCTTGCTCAGGTCCCTGTTAAATTTACCATCCACGGGTACTCTACAAACTTCCCCCAGGCCCCCGGTGTAATTACTTTGATTAGAAATACCGGGGGAAAGCTAAAAGTGTAAGACCACCTGGATGCATTTGTGGAACAATATTCGAATATAAAAATGGCCCAATTAGGGACACCATATCTAAAGAAAATGGCACAAATGTGTGCAGGGTGGGTCCCAGTGTTGCTCCATCCCTCCTTATATAGGGCACTAAAATTAACATACCCTAAAGACATTGGTGGGATTGTCGTTGATGGATGAATTACGTCCAAGATCGGGAACCTGGGATAATCTGTTGGTGTCCTTACAGCCGCAGATTTCTGTTCGGCATGTGACTAGGGTTATTTGTTTTTTTTCTCTGCTTTCTTTTTCAGACCTAAAAGATATCTATCAAGATAGCCAGCTTGAATGCGAATGGCTTAAGGGATCGGAGTAAGGTGGCCTGTCTTCTTCGTGACCTTCTGTTATTTGGTGTGGATGTCGCCATGGTTCAGGAGACTCACTTTGTTTGTAAATGTCAATGCCTGTGTGCTGTCTGACGACTTTGTCAGCTATTCAGCACATGGGTCTGACAGGCCAGAGATGTTTCTTTGCTGATTGAGCATACCCTGGATGCAAGAGTGGACCTTGCTCATGTTGGTACCGAGTGCCGGCTGATCATGGCTGATACTGTGGTGAAAAGCAGTTTGTTTTGGATTGTCATGGTTTATGCACCCAGTGTCCGGGATTAGCGTGTCTTTATTTTTGGCAGTTGGGACTGTTTCTGATGGATTCAACATGCCTAGTCTTAGTGGGGGGGACTGGAATGTTGTCCTGGACCCCAAGCTATGCAGGGGGCGGGGAACTAGCGGGAGAGCAGGCGATCGTAGCTTGAGTGATCTGATCAATGAGTTTGGCCTCATCGATAGATACTAGGTCAACTATCCCAGAGATAAGATATGAACATGGGCTATTAAGTGGCCATCTACCAAGGTATCGAGCTATCTGGATAGAATGTTAGTGAAAGAAGCTGACATAGACTTAATAGATTGTCCCCCATTCCACTGGTTAGGCTACACAGACCACAGACTTGTCTGCCTGGGTGACGTTAAACACTAGGATTAAAATGACTGGTTACTGGAAGTTCAATCTGTCCTTACTGGGCAGGAGGGACTTTCAGGAGCAGTTGACTACTGTAGTGCAGCGGGAACTAGTGGAGGTGGTTATCGGGAATAAGTGGTCGGAGAGACTTAAAGATGGAATTAGGTCCTTCACCACAGAGTTCAGCCAACGACTCACACTAGATGGGGCGAACAAGGTGAAGGCTCTTAAGACTAGTCTTTCCCAGGTGGAGGCTGGGGGAATCTACTTGAGATAGCCCTAGGTAGGGAGTCCATGCAGTGTTTGGCTAGCAAGCACTACATAGGTCAGGTAATTAGACATAAGAAAGATGTCTTCTGAAGTTGTGAACATGGCAGCAGAACTGCGCAAGGAGGAGATTTTTTTTTTTAATCATATCACCCTAAGCAAAGCGGTAACGCCACTGATGCGCAGGGGGCTACTTAAGAGTAAAAAGATTGGAAAAGAGAAAGCCGGTAACCACATCCTAAACAGGGAACAAGGGATGAGCCTCTTCACCTGTTCAATAGACGTTGGGTGGAGTGTGAACCAGGCAATAGTTTAGTCTATCTACTCCAATTGAGGAAAAAAAAAAAAGATTGGAAAAGAGAAAGCTGGAAACCACATCCTAAACATGGAACAAGGGATGAGCCTCTTCACCTCCATCAAGGTGGTGGTTCATGCATTTGTGAAGTCAAAACCCCCAGAGGGGTGTATTCTGAGGTTGACTGATGACATGTGTGAGGCATTTCAGTAGCCAGTTTACCAAGGAGCCTGGTCTCTGTGATGAAGAGTTTCGCATGTATTTGGCTGACTTTCCTCGGCTTTTGCTGACTGAAGTGGCTAGCTGCAAGGATGAGATTATGGAGAGTGATGTCAATGTGATTTTGAAGAAGGTCGGCATTGGCAAGTCACCGGGTCTGGATGGTTTGCTCTATGAATTGTACTTGTGGTTGTTGCACATCTTTGTCCCAATTTTGACTGTCATGTTCAACAACTGGTTTCAGCAGGGTCCGTCCCCAACTGAATCTCCGGGGTTGTGGTCATGCTGTTGAGAATGGGCAAGATTTAGATGATTACAGGCCCATAACTCTGCTAAATACAGAATTAGATTATGGCCAAGATCCTGTTGGAGTGTTTGCAGTCAGTTGCCAAGATTCTGTTAGGACTTGAGCACACCTGTGCTGTGAAGGGCTGAACAATTCAAAGCAACCTGCATCTCATCTGCATGATCCTAGTGTGTGTAGAAGACTATGAAGAGGCCACACTGATCAATTTCGATCAGTTCAAGGCATTTGATAGGGTTGACCATGGCTACTTGGCTGCTGCACTGCAGGCTACAGGATTTGCACCCAACTTCTGCCACTGGGTTAGCCTCCTGTATCACTCTCCCAGTGCTGTGGTACAGGTGAGCGGGAAACTGTCTCACTCTTTCGATCAGTTTGTTAGGGTTGTCCATTGTTGCCTCTACTTTGCACTTTGGCGTTGGAGTCTCTCCTTCACTGGCTGAGAGACAGAGTGTGCAGTCCTTCCCTATGTGAAATCGCTATCCCTGGTGGCACTCAAGCCAGGGTTTCCGCATACACTGATGATGTATCTACTTTCGAGTCATGTCACAATGACATTGAGGTGATACATAAGGTGCTTGAATGGTATGAAAAGGTCACAGAGGCTAAGATTACCCGTGACAAGTCTTCTGGTTTGCAGTTAGGTGCCTAGAAGGGGGTTGATCTTCCAGGGTCCTTTGGGTGGATGGATGGCTCTGTCTGCATTCTTAGAGTGTGGTTTGGGCCCGATCTTCAGCTAAAGAATAATTGGTCAGAAGTAGAAGCAAAGGTCAGCGCAGTGATCCAGACTTGGTGCCGAAGAAGGTTGTCCTTAAAGGGCTGAGCAGAGGTGTGTGCCACTTATGTCTTTTTTCTTGTTCTTTACCGTTTGTCTGTACTTCCTCTCTGTAAGAAGGTAATCAAGCATTTGCTATCCTCTGTTTTGTGGGGTGGGGGTGCAAACATCACGTCTACAGTGATGTCTGTGCCAAACGTCTGTGTCATGGGGGCTGGGAATACCACACTTGGTGAGTCACAAGTTTGCCTCAAGGCTGACCTTCTTATGCCATGCATTGACAGGAGACTTGATGTTGGCGGGGATTGTGAAGGATGTATTCTCTAGCCTTACTATCTAACCCTCCCAATCTTGAGGATTGAGCACCGTCATAAGCCTTGGGATCAGTTGAGTTTCCCTTTTGAGCGTTGGTTGACCTTGAGGGTTATTACTTGGGCCAGTGACCTTTTTTGGCCTAGGAGAGTCTTCTGTTGTGGAGGGTTTTGCGAAGGATCCACTATGTGATGTGCTTGGCTTGTTGGCGAACAAGTTCCACTCTTTTTGTCACCAGCGGTGAATTACCTCAGCAACCCTGAGTGTTTGCTTACCTGGTAACTGGTTTGGAACAGGCTCTCTCTCAATGACAATGCCTTCATATAGGGCTTGGCGGATTTGCCAGACTTGGTTTAGAAGAAACGGCTTCGCACACCTTCTATCATTGTCTTTGGGTTCACCCCCCCTACGGGACCATGTCAGCGAGTTGACTGCTTGTATCGCTCCCGAAAAGCTTGTGCTCACCGATCCTGCATACACATGTAACAATGTGTCAGCCCCGTACTCTGGGGTGAAATGGATCTGTTGCTGCTGGCCATAGCCAGAATGGTGATTTGGCTGACGCAAAAGGAGGAAGTCTTGTGAGGTCAGTGCCTTTCTCATCAGGATTTGATCCAATTTTTTGAACATCAGCTCAAAATAATGAAAATTAGAACTGATAGAAAGTGATTGGTTTCGACAGATTTCAATGAAAGGTGGGTGACTGCGGCAAGCCTGCTTCACATGAACGAGGCTAGCCTTGATTTTCTCTTTTAGGTCTCCCTGTCATATTGGGATGGTTTCCTGGTTAAGGTAGCCTCTACTTGTGTACCTAGTTAATGTGAGAACATGTTCCTGGTCCCTTCTTTTGTTATGGTCCATGTTGAGATTCCCAACAACCCCCAGTTTTTTGAGTTCTGCTCTTTCATGTCAGGTGGGTCAGAATTTTTCTTTTCCCATGGCTGTATTTATTTATTTATCCTTTCCCTCTTCCTTAGCAAGAGTGCCTCTTGATTTTGTCTAAAAGCAGAATACAGTGATGTCTTACTTTTGCTGGTTTGATGGGTCCAACTAACATCAGCATATTTTAATTTTTGTATTATTTTATATTTAATTTGTTTTTTGGGTTTTAATATCTCCTCCCCTTCATAGTATATATATAAAATTGTAAATAAAATTTTAAATGCATGGGATGATATAAGTTCTTCTAAATGGGAAAAAAATTGTAAAGATTAATTGAGTTGTGTTTCTGATTAGCCAGGTATAATATAGTTAATGATGACCAGCCTCAGTTGTCTCCCCTTCATCTTTCAGCCACGTGCCAAAATTGTAAATCAACATCTAGATTAAGATGTTTTACTGAAGAAAACTTGTCCCATTGTTGTATTATCAAGTAAACTGTGACTTGTATATAGATTGTTTTTTTTTTAATTGCTTTGCTCAAGGCCATTATGACATGAAGTTACCGAGTGTGAAAGACTGACAAAAAGATTAGGCAAGAGGATGAAAGAATCAAGAAGATATGAGATGGTGATTGATGTTGCATTTAAATTTTTGAAGATCTTAGGTGGCAGGGAAGCAAGAAACAGGTAAGAAATACAAGAGAAGAAAAAGAAAAAACTGTTACAATAGAACTTACAGTTACAGCTTGCAATTTCAACAGTGAAACGATGACTCAGTTATTAATCTGGTCAGTCAGTTTAGGTGCCATACGTGATACACGCTTGAGCGATCATGTCTCTAAAGAGACATGACTGACTGGGCAGAAGATTATCCCGCAGTAGGTTGCCATTGCTTTCTGCGGTAGACTGGTTGCCGACCAAGGCTATAGAACCCAATCTTTCCTGTTATTTAACCCATAACTGGAAGGAAGAGACGGATTAATACCTTCCCCAAGGGTATTTGCGCGTAAGTGAATACAATGGATTCATCTGGAATTCGAACTCGGCTCCCCGGTTTCTCGTTCCGAGCCGATATCCACTGTACCACAACGCACATCCATTAATCTGGTAGTACACTTAAATTCATGCAATTAAAGCTTCTTAAATTAAAACAATTGCCATAAAAATATGTATAGAAAAGATATGGGCAAGCCATATTATGACAGTGGGGCAGTAACTGAAGCCTAGATACCAGGTCAGGATTGTTCTTTGGATTTTTTCAAGGAGCACCAGACCAAATATAGCAATAAGATTCAATGCATGAACAAATAGTAGATTTATAAGCATGTAAAATAGATTCTGATGAGAAAAATGGTCTGGTGTACAACACAGTGAACCCACTTTCCTAGCAGCAGATTAATCTTTCTATTTCATGTCAGTGGAAAATGTTAGCGCAAGAAGATCTTGTTCACAATATTGATATAATGTAAAATCGATCCCTGATTTTTACAGAATTAAGCTGTTATTTACAAATGTCATATTTGAAAGTGTACTTACATCATTGATATCTGTAAATTTTTTTTAATTTTCTGAATTTTTTAACCATTTTAACTTAAAAATTTTTTTTTCAGAAGTACATGCACAAACACTTGAAGTCAATAATTATTTATTTTAAATGAAGTATAAATGGATACGTAATTTATTTAATTATTTTTTCTTTAAATAAATATGTATGTCTGCATTTATTTATTTAAAAGAAATCTTTCTGTAACTCTATCTTAACAAATTTCATCCAAAAACTCTGTAAAAATCAGGGTTTGATTTTACCCTTTTTTTTAAAAAATCATATCACCCCAAGCAAGGCGGTAGCGCCACTGAGGTGCAGGGGGCTATGTAAGAGTGAAAAGATTGCAAAAGAGAAAGCCGGAAACCATATCCTAAACAGGGAACAAGAGATGAGCCTCTTCACCTGTTCAATAGACGTGGGTGGAGGGGAAACTGGGCGACAGTTTAGTCTATCTACTCCAATTGAAAAAACAAAAAAAAAGAAAGAAAAAGGAGTGAAAAGATTGTAAAAGAGAAAGCCGGAAACCATATCCTAAACAGGAAGCAAGGGATGAGCCTCTTCACCTGTTCAATAGACGTGGGTGGAAGTGTGAACCGGGCGATAATTTAGTCTATCTACTCCAATTATACTCTACTGCTTCTAAATCAATCTCATTTTGCTCCTAACAAGTGTCACAGACTAAGGAGGTTTTAAAGAATGCTAATGTACAAAAATTATTTTCCAAAATATTTTTCCCTATTTCTTAAGAATGAACCAGTTTATATAAATAGTGATGACTATCCTCTATATTTTCTTGTAAACTGTTATTTCTGTCGACTGTTTGCAGTATTATTCAAAATCTTACATTAATGTAAATTTTCCTTTCTATTATTAACTATTGCCTGCATGTAAAATCTTCTGTTTTCTCTAGTTTGATCCAATCGTTCCTATCAAACCGCATAATGAAAGTCATCTTGAATGGGTATACCTCCAGATCCTGCCACACACAGGGGCTCCATATTAGGCCTAACGCTCTTTCTGATCTTCATCAATGATATTCTGATGTGATCAAATCCCATGTAGGCACTTATGCTGACAACACCATCATTTACTTCTGCCTCAGTAAGAAATCTGCAAAGGTGGACAAAGATAACCTCGCTGCTGATCTTGAAAAGGACCTCCAATCTGTGGTGTACTGGGGTAAGAATGGCTCTTACTTTAACGCTTCCAAAACAAAGCTGCTATCTGCCAACCGCCATAGACAGTCCCACCTGCACCCCATCAGCATGGATCAAACTACTCCCCGAAAGCAATACGCCTCCTCGGCCTCACTCTCTGTCGAATCTGCAATGTAATCGATTCCGACCTGGCAGCTCAACTCCAGCTACTTTCTCACTGATGGGATGTGGCTTCCCTCTGTCTCTTTTACAAATATTTTCGTGGTTTCTGCTCCAATGAGCTTAGCTCCCTGGTGCTCTCTCTACAAGAATTTACTCGAGCAACCGGACTGGCAACAAAATTCCATCCTTTTACAGTCAAAACAACCAAATGTAAATACCACTTCTACTCCATCAGCTTCTTTTCTTGCACTTTCTTTCATATACTTGCTTCCCTGGTAGCTACAATCTCCAAGAGTTTTTTTAAATGCAATGTCAATTGCCATCTCTTATCACCTTGATTCCCATACTTCTATTATCCTTTCTCCAACACCCACTGTATCTTGTTGTTCTACCTTTTTCCCTCTACTCTTCACACCAATATTCTCATCCTTCTCTTGCCCATTCTCTGATACCTGCTGTAACTGGTTCCTCATCAGTTCCTCTTTCTTTTCGCTGTCCTCCTATGTAACCGATCCTGGGTATGATGGTAAACTGCATCTGGCTGCAAGGCCTTTGATTGCGAGGTTGTAAGGAGCATGGAACCACCTCATAATTGGTGTTGTTCTAAGGTCCACCCTGACCTGGAGTAGTAGCACCTGTTAGGGTCCCAGCTATGGGCAAATAGTTAACCACCAAACTGCAGTCAAAACACTATGAAAGTATGAAAATGGATTTTTATAGAAATATGTACATAAAAAGACTTTTATAGAAAAATATACATTTTTGAAGGAAAAAAATTATTACCATAACACATTTTTCAAGGAAAAAAAAATTATTACCAGCAATACATTTTTTAATAGAAAACTAGAAGATATCTTTAGTTTTCTAAAAATAAAAAACATTTTATCAAAATCTGACTATAATCAAACATTAAAAAAAATACCTTAAAACCCCACTTTTTGGTATTAAATAACCCACAGAGGTTGATATGCCATTAAACAAAACTCAAACTCCTATGTAACCTTTCACTCTCCTCCTATATAGCCTCCTGTGCACCAGTGGCAGTACTACTTTGCTTGGTGTGAAACAATTAAAAAGAAAAAAAAAGAAACTATTGCCAGTGTATTGACTCTTTGTTATCTTTTAGTCTATTTTTTTTAACAGTAAAGTTCACCCTTTACAAAGACAGGGGCTACTAGAGATGAAGGGTTAAGTTAAGGAGTAGTTTAATGGATAGGAAGTGAAGATAATGATTAACTCTAGACTTGAACCAGTTAAGATTGTAATGATTGGGGAAACATCCTCTTGGGAGTCTGTTCTACAGAGCAGTGGTTTGCAGGAAGAAACTGTTTGAGTGGAACTTACTTCTCACCAATTGAATACGAAGAGAATGTGGGAGGGGTTGCTACAATGTAAGTAGCATGGCAGGTCCTAACTGTGAAGGTTAGACCCGGCGGAACCAAGGGATGTATTTTGTCCAAGCACTCTCCATGGAAGTAGCAATAGGGAAGTAAGGGGTTCGCCATATCCTGTCTGTGAGAGATAGGTTGCAGGGTGGAAAATAGTTATCCTCCAACCGTCTCTTACCTGTGCAAAGATTGTTTACTATATTATCTAGAACTGTTGTGTGTCAAATATAGGTGTGTACATGAATAAATTACTTCCTGAAATTTTCCCCACCCCAACATGGTGTTTATTTGATACAGCTTCTTATAATTTTTCAAATAATTTTCTCCAGTATGATTTTGTTCCAGAAATCCTGTTGTGTAAGAAAAATTCACACTCAAGTTTTATTTGAACCAGTATCTTTATTCTATTAGTTGGAAAAATTCCCATTTGCATGGCTATTTCAGATGGTACATGTATTTGATACAAAAGTGACAATTATTAACTCTATGTAGATTGTTTTTCATATTAAGTTATCTATGTGCAGATTTTTTGCCATATTGTTTAGTGACTATAATGGCTTATTTTAAAACTATAACTTGTGTTTATAATATATTAAAACTGTTACCTGTGCATAGATTGTTCATTATATAATCTATTAACCATTAGCACTCTGTATGGGACTATTTTTGCCAAGCAAAATGTTCATCCTGCCAATACAAGTTGAATTTGAATTTCTTGGTTGTGTAGTCATATCCTTCTATAGCAATATCTAAAACAATCTTGACTGAAATTGAGAACCAGGCTACTGCAATTTCAAATATAGAGAGCTGATATAAAAAACACTATTTTGATGGGATTCCATATACGGTAGAAAGGGAAGTAATATTTATAAATGATACAGAGTGCTAAATGTTAAACTTAAAGGGGTAGACGTTTTGCTATATTATCTAGCCAACTGTTACCTGTGTGTAGAATATGTTTTTTCTTTTCAATTATTTATGTAATGTCCTCTTAGTAATTATGGTGATTTTCTAAGAGTAATTTAGATGTGGCACTAGGTCAAAATTACGGGGCGCCCAGTGAGGATCAAAGTTGTTATTCATTTTCTAGTGACAAGCTTGTTAACTATTACGCCATGTTGAGGTGTTCCTCGTCTTAGTAATTATATGTGTGTAAATTGTCTTATTTTGTTAAACTTTGACCATAATAACTTGAAATATACACGTTTTAATTAAAATGTGATTCATAGAATAGAATTTGAAGACTTTCTGTACTGAATTCTTAGTGTTAGTAAGTCACAAATATTTTAGTGACTAACATTTTCTTTTGTTGTTACTTTCTCTGTGTAATATACATTGCAAACGTAATAAGGTAATTACTCTCCTTAAAACACCAATATATCTTTTATTCAACTCAATTGTACATAGAATTTCAGGTGAAATAGAAAAGTTGGAATAGAAATAAACAAACCATTTAAATAGTGTTCTTCCATTTTGGCTTACTTCTGGATATGATCTCCAACAGCTGTTTAAGAAAAACTTATTGTCCAAATGTAAAATGTAGTTCACTGATTTTAAAGTTGAATATTGAGAAAAACTATTTTACACCTGGTAGACCTTGTTTTGATTTGAAATAAAATTTAATTAATTATGCAAACTAACAAAACAAAAATATTTTTAGCTTTAAGTTGGGATAAAAAGTCTAAGATGTTAATTGAAAAAATATGTTCAAACACAAATGCTTCACTTTGAAAAATTAAAAAAACAAACTACTACTACTACTAAAAAGTAGTAGTAGCAGCAATAAAAAAAATAATGGACAAAATCAATAGTAGTAGGACTAGGGATAAAAAGAAAAAATTGATAACAGGTATGTGGCTAAAGTGGTATTGACATTGCTTTTCTAGTAATGGGGTAGGAATCTGGATTTTAAAAGGAACGACTTCATTCTGAATTCCCACATTTTAATTTAAAGGCTCCAAAATGAATTAAAAAAAAAATTATGTTTGAAATCAGGATAACATGTTAGGCTATTTTTGGAAACCCCAACACAACTGAATTTTGCTACTTGTAACATTTGGGGCCATATATATATTTGTATATAAAAAATATATATATATATATATATATATATATATATATATTTTTTTTTTTTTTTTTTTTCACTGAAATCACAGAACACTAACCCAATTTGGAAGCCCTGTTTGGAATGAAATCAAATTTTGTTTTCATTCTCAATTCATTGAAGTAATTTGCAATGGATACAAGTTTTTAAGAAAAACCTCATTCTGGCTGATAAAATAATATAGGCAAGAAATAATTTAAAACAATCTCCATGAAATTTTTAAAAGAAAGAAAGTCAGTTTTAAATTTCCTCAATAAGAAATGAACAATAAAGATCTTTTAAATCAACAATGTGCATATCTAAGGACAAAGACAATGCCAGTCAGAAAAGATGGCTTACTTTGTGGCTGACAGTGAAGCATTTATACATTGGCAATAATGATAGGACCCAATGAAAAACAAATGAATGAAAACAAATGAATGAAACACAAATGAAAAACAATGAAAATGAAAAACAAATGAATGAAAAAACAGCATGTAATAGTTGAAAGATTGTTGCTACACAATCAATTCTAAAATTCTGTTTTCTTTTTTGCTTTTGAAATATATAGAAAAGTACTTTTTAATTTTCATTATCTGCAGTTGCAATTGGTGGTATGATTTGGTGTTTGGTTGAACCAAGTCGACTGTACCTATGGATGGAACTGCTGGACTTTGGTCGGGGTGCAGCTGGTGGGGTTGGAGTCATTACAAAAGTTTTGCTTTTTGAATTGAGGCCAGAGTCATCAGTACCCTCCATCTGAGAGGATAGCACCAGTCGATCAACTGATCCTGATTGAGATTTACTGAATTGTTGTTCATCACTACTCTCTCTTTTCACAGATTTGGACAAATTGGAGGTGTTCGGAACGGAAGTTAATGTATTTAAAGATTCGTCAGAACTTGGATCATCTGAACTGATCCTGCTCTGTGGGTGATTGTCAAGTGATTCCTTTAGGCCGCTTCCATAAGTTCCTGTGGAAACAGAACTGGTAGACCTGGTTTTTATAGAAAAGAAAACAAATATTTGGGATAATTTCTTAACAAAATATAACAAATCTTAGATAACAGTCATCAGAGAAAAAGATGAATCACTTCTAAACAGATTTTTTTATCTTTATTGTTACATATGCACACATTATGTTGAAACGCCAGTTCCCTTATGGTTACCGAAGTGAAGCAATATCAAGCCTGGTCAGTACCTAGATGGGTGACCGCTTGGGAATACCAGGTGCTTTAAGCTTGGATGTGTGGATGGTGTAATGGATAATGACTTGCAATTGTTAATTGGTGTTCGATGATTTGTATTAAGCTTTTTCATTTATCATTAGGAAATATAGTTTTCACTTAATAATATCTAAAAGGCTGAAATTAATGCAGATTTTACAAATTTTAAAACTTAATGAATTTTGCTATTTAAAATTTTCAAAGAATAAGAACAGTTCTTGTAAAAATAAGTCCTTAAAATAGTCCTTAATACATTGTGGGGATAGAATATCCTATCCACCCCCTAATTACAATCCAGTCTTATGGAATCTTCCAACCCTGTGCATTAGCCAACCAGGACTTGAGATTGTTACACAAGCAATCTCATTGGCTAAGGCATGGTTTTGGCGCGTAATAAGGGACGCTCAAATTCTGAGTTGACCGGCCCTTCCTAACAACTATATAAGGAGCATATTTTGCCCTTTTTCTTCAGTGATTTTTTCTGCCAACAGAATCCACGTCACTCAAGCCTTTGATTCTTTCAAGCTGCACCATTACTTTCGTACACTTTTTCTAACACCCACTTTTCACTACATTTTTTCTATCAGGCTTTGGATTCTGGAATCACTCATTCACTTTCTTCACACACAAATTTCACTTGTTGCATGCACTATAACTCATACCTTTCCAAACTACACAGACCTTTTTTCTTTCAGCAAAAGACTCAACTTTCCTGAACTTATGAACATTTTTTGAACACAACTTGTTCTATTTTTTCCAACACAATCGTTGCGAGACATTCCGGTTTTTCACGTACAAAGATTCACTGTTTGGACGTTTCATACAAACACAAGTTTCATTCCAAACGAATTAAATGAATCCTGAACAATGTCTATACATTAATGTGAATTTCCATCTCATATTTCATCTACATATAACTAAAGGTATGCAACTTTGTTCATTTGCACACAACTATATAATTTGCAAATACTGAACTTTTAAATTTGATGCAACGTACACATTGATTTAACTACGTATCTTTAACGTAATTCTGATACAGTTATTTCTCCTGAACTTTTCTGATTTGTGAAGATTTTTCTAGTGACTTTTAACAACATGTTTGATCACATATTAAACACTGTCATTTACTAACTTTGGATCGTCGAGTTAATATTTTCCCTCAAATTCTATTCATTAACACCTCAGTTTGTTTCATTACTATTGTCCTTGTTACTGAATTGTTGATTTATTAAATCTTTTATTGATCAACTCAACAAGTCTTACATATTTTTTGTCATTATTATCTGTCTGAGAATTAATCAAAAATTTTATGTTTGTGGACGATTGCTTTGGAAGAACACGCAATAGCCTACTCATTATTTTATATTTAACAAAAATCCAAATCGCACACATCCATCCACAACAACATCTTATTTATCAAAGCAAGTAAAAACTTTTCTAATTAAATAATATCAGAGTTTTATATTCGTTTTTTTTCCTCACTGACCAGGATATAGCAGGATTGCACAGGATAACAAATTACTGTCTACATGTGGTGTATTGTCTAGCAGCCACGTTCTCCTTACCCATTTTTTATGAAGAGTCAATGAATCGTTGGGGGAAGAGTTGTCTCCCCTAACAATATGCAATAAAACTATGACATTATTTAACTATATGAGCTTTTAATTATATGATTCAGAGCAGTTTTTTGGTAAAATTCTGTTTGACAAAAACAAATTGATGATTTTAAATTCTCTAAGGAGTTCTGCTTTTAACTAATATAAATATGTTGAGGCTGAAATTTTATTACCTAAAAAATAAAAACTAATTTAATTCATTTCAGAATAAATTTAATTAAAATCTGACAATTATTTCATCTTTGCAAGAATTTCTTAAACAATGTGTTTTTCACACCAAAAAAAATTGCTAAAATTCCATATGCTAAACACTAGCTTATTTATTGACGCAAGGAAAACTAGATTTTTAACCAAAGTTTTGAAGGTGCTAGAAATTATATAAAAATTTAATAAAATAATAAATACTTTGGTCTTTCCTCTTAAAAATAACAAACATTTGGCTGATAAAACTTTGTTTTTATCAAGTTTGGGGCCTTTTTTCATCATGCTGTGCTGATTTTTAGAGAAATACTTGGAGGTACCTACTTGTGTGTGTGCATGTATAGGTGTGAATATATATGAGCATGCACTTATACATAACACATCACTTAATAAGTCTTGGGCCTGACATGTAGATGGTGCCACTAATCAAGAATCCAGATATTTTTTTATGAAGTACTCACCTTCAAATGGCACATGACAAAAGTTGGGCCCAATCGGATTATTAGTTTACAAATTATAGTTATTTAAGTGAAGCTACTGTTGCAAATTTTCAAAACAATGGAATAATCTGAATTTTGTGTGTTGATAAAGCATTGCTTTGTGATGAGAAAAAATATTGTTCAAGCAAAGCAATGGCTTGATAAGTGTTATGCAAACTTTAAGTGTTATGATGATTTTAAACAAGGTCGTACAGACACAAATGGTGCAGAACACTCAGGTCGCCCAAAATCGGCAATTGTCCTGGAAAACACCGAAAAAATCCACAAACTCGTTTTGGTCAAACATAAATTGAAAATGCGTGAGATAGCAAAGGAGTTGAACATATCAAAAGCTAGGGTTGTCATCATTTTGCATGAACATTTGTCAGTGAGAAAGCTGTGTTCAAAGTGAGTGCCGTGTTTGCTCACAGTCGATTAAAAACAACAGCATGTTGACAATTCAGAACATTGTTCGCAACAAAGAGTTTTTGCATAAATATGACAATGGATGGAACATGGATCCACCACTTCAATCCAGAGTCAAATCAGCAGTCAGCTGAGTGGAGGTGAAAGCCGTCCAGAGCAACCAAAGACGCAAACATCAGCAGGCAAGGTTTTGGCCTCTATTTTGTGATGTGCAAGGTATTTCTTTCATTGATTACCTCAAGAAAGGAAGAACCACCAATAGCAAATATATAGCATTATTAGTGTGTTTGCAGGAAAAATTCACCAAAAAACAGCCACAAATGAAGAAGAAAAAGTGATCTTTCCCTAAGACAATGCACCATGTTACAAGTTGATCGCAACAATGGCAAAACTACATGAATTACACTTCAAATAGCTTCCGTATCCATACTATTCTCCAAATCTGACCCCCAGTGACTACAAAGACTTCCAAAGAATCTCCCAGGGAAAGAGATTTGGCTCTAATGAAGAAGTGATATCGGAAAATGAGGTGTATTTTGAGGCCAAAGACAAATCGTTCTACAAAAAATGCATAGAATTGTTAGAGAAGCATTGAAATCAGTGTATCACCCTAGAAAAAGACTATGTTGATGAGTAAAGTCGAATTTTGCCTAAAAGTTGTATTATTAGTTAGGCCTAGAATTTATTGAGTGATGTCTTATATGGGTGCATACAGGTATACATAAATAGTGGTGTGTGTGTGTATATATATATATATATATGAAATAAAAGCCACTATGATATGTGTTATGTGTGCACAGGGATATATTGATGTATACATGTATACGAAAAAATAAAAATGGGCTCTAACATACATGCCTGAGTAAATGTATATGTGGGCACACAGATGTAAGAATGTATATATGTATGAGTATACTGTGTGTATGTACAAATGTATGTGGTTATATATGTGTATACAAATGTATGTAGATAAAACAAACAAGTACAAGTGCATAGAGACTCTCTTCAAATGTCAAGCCAGAATATGCACGTGATAAGCCAGAGTAATTAATGAGATTTATGACAATCAACTTATTCTCAGGGATCCCCTAAAAGACTCTCACCTAACACAGTTTTGCCTTTTTTTCTTTTAGTTGAACTGATAATGCCAAAGAGAAGATAAGCTCAGATTTTCTCTAGTAAAACACATCTTGATAAGAAAATTTCCACTTTCTCTCATCATCTTCACATTTGTTTTAGATATTATTTTATGTATATATAATGGTGGCTGGCTACTTGTATTCGAGGATACCTGTCTACCAGGGTGGCTAGCTACTCCCCACTGCAGGTGCCTCTTCAGACACACTTGTCTTGTTCAACATCCATAGAGCCTACCTGTGGTTTATAAAGCAACTATGCTGAGCGGATCTTATTTACAGTTTCTGGGAGAGAGCATGTTATTTAGTGTGAACAAAAGTCTGAACAAGGCCAGACACTCAAACCCTCGGTCTTGATCGTCTGTAAGTGAATGTTCTAACCACTCAGCTATGTCATATATATATATATAGTCTTTAGAGTATGCTATATTTATGGAGGGAAGTGCTCAATATTGACAGGGCATATATGTGTGTATGCATGTATGTGTGTGTGTGTGTGGATATATATATATAAAAACACACAGAGAGGGTACGATGAATAAATTGTCCTCTAAATGATGCAAAAAATGAAAATAACACTGACATTTCATTTTACTAAAATTGCCATTGGCTCTAAAAGTCACCACTGGCTTTAACCATGGCTTCTAGACAACTTTGGAATCTCCTGCATCTCTTATGGATGGTCTCCTTGTTTAAATTGGTAAATGCTGCCATAATCCTTGCTCTCAGTTCAATTATGGTATTACAAGAAGTTTTGTTGTTCTTTCACTCAACTGCGCCCCATACATAATAATGAAGGGAGTTTCAGTCTGGGGAGTTAGGTGGCCAGATTTAAGAGGTGATTTGTTTTCAGAAATTGTCTGACAGCCATAACTGGGTTCTCTTGCTTGTGTGGCACAGTGCAAAGTCCTGTTACCAGACATATGTCTTCCAGCAGCCACCCTCTTGACACAAGGCAGTACTAACTTCTCAAGACACTTGATGTAGGCCTCTGTGTTGAGTATTAAGCCCTCACCAACAAATTTGGGAGTTCTTTTCTTATCTGAATGTTCAGAGTGAGTTTTCTGAGCTACTGTACCTCCATAATCAGCATTAGACTCATCCAACTCTTTTCGAATCCTCTGCACTGTCCTCGGATCGATATCCAAACCCCCTGAAATGTTCATATTGGAGTTTCCAAAATTTCTAATGGAGTGAATTGCCTCATGGTGCTCTTTTTTTCACAAATTGGGCCTAACTGATCCTGGAGTTGACAAAATCAAAAACAAACAACACATGTGTGAAATTAAAAATATAAAATGGCAACACTTTACAGATATCATCTTCTCTGTGTGTGTTTGTGTGTGTGTGTGTGTGTATGTATATATATATATATATATATATATATATATATAAGCATTGTGAACAGTTATCAGTGTTGAAGTACATTGCTTAATGATGTAACTATAGAAAGTGATTGCCATTGGTCAGGAATTATTGATAGAATAGGGCTAATGTATGCATAATTAGATTATTGATTGCTTTGTTTATAATCTATAAAACAAACAAAAAAACTTTTTCACCTTGTAATTTGTTCATAAAGTGGAGGAATGTATGCCTGCACAACCTTCTTTACATTCTGGTAACGACGTTTCAAAGATTCCTCTTCCTGTCAAAGAAATAGAAGCCAGAATTAAATATTTTCAAAGTTGGTCACATTGGACTACAAGATACATTTCAGAAATATAAGAAAATGGAAAGTGTTCAAAAATATAAACAAAATTCAATGTATGAGTTTAATGGTTAAAGTTTTATTAGGAACCCCTGTGTTGTAGCCTCAAGCCAGACTACATCAGATTAAGTTTTTTCAAAGTTGGTCTCATTGGAATAGGAGCAACATTTTCAGATGAAATAAATCAGTGATGAAAAAAATGAAAGATGTTATAAGTGTAAAAATTTGAGCCTCACTGGGAGCCTATCTGTTGAAGCCTTGTGCCTAACTGAGCTAAGCTTAGTAAGTTTTAATAGATTTAAAGAGCACCTACCCTACAGCAATGGGTAGTAAACTCATCTCACAAATCATTTGTTGTAATGAGTTTGACAGACAAAAAGTCTTAAAGGAAAAAATATATACAAACACAAAACAAAAGAATTAATATAAAAAAACACAAAATAAAATAAGCTTTAATTATTTGTTGAGTTTTTCTTTCAGTATATATATATATAATTGGAGTAGATAGATTAAACTAAACTATCGCCCAGTTCACACTCCACCCACATCTATTGAACAGGTGAAGAGGCCCATCCTTGTTTCCTGTTTAGGATGCGGTTTCCAGTTTTCTCTTTTCCAATCTTTTTCACTCTTTTCTCTCTTTATTTTTTTCAATTGGAGTAGATAGACTAAAATATCGCCCGGTTCACACTCCACCCACGTCTATTGAATAGGTGAAGAGGCTCATCCCTTGTTCCCTGTTTAGGATGTGGTTTCTGGCTTTCTCTTTTCCATTCTTTTTACCCTTATGTAGCCCCCTGCGCATCAGTGGCATTATCGCCATGCTTGGGGTGATATGATTAAAATATATATATATATATATATATATATATATATATAATGAATTTGAACACTGCTATTGACGTGTGTTCACATTGTGTATGAGGTAGAATCACCAACTGATGTCAATTCGGTTGGATTTCAATCCTGGCTAATGACAACTAGAGGTCTAATCATACTGATGAACTGTGATACAGTGAAACAGGATTGTCTGTGGATGACTATTTACACTCTCGCTCGCTGATTGAGCACTATGGAGAAATGGTAGATTTTAGAAACAGTAGCTACTCACGAATTTGTGCATCGTTCATACAGTAATGAATTTGAACACTCTTGACTACTGCTGTGTGTTCACATTGTGTATATAACACACTAAAATCCGCCTTCCTCCACCAAGCACCCAAAGCTTAAAGGTAGAATCACTGACTGATGTCAATTCGGTCAGGTTTCAATCGTGGTTAGAAGAAATTGGATGTGTAACTGTATAGATAAGCTGTAATACAGAGAAACAGGACTGTCTGTGGATGACTATACATATATATAAAAAAAATTAAGGGAGACACATTATTTTATGGTGTCTCAGAAGTATGGGCCTATTTTAGGCGAATCATCATCAGTTTCCGTCTTTATTTTACAAAGGATTTTACATGAATGAGATTCACAAAGACCTAAAAAAACAAATAGAAATAACAGTTGCTTTACGCAACCCAGGTTTCTACCATCTGGTGTCTTCAGGTGATTTACAATAACTGTTATTGTAAATCGCCTGAAGACATTAAATGGTAGAAACCTGGATTGTGCAATATAACTCATTTACAAATTAAAAATATTCAAAAGTTCTACAATATAATTGCATTGAACACTTTAATACAACTGTGTACTGGTCTAATTTAATCATGACTCAAAACTAAGTAATTAAATAATTTGTGGGGTTTCATACATTGACACCCACACACACACGCATGGTCACTCGGTGTCCACGTGATGACTGGTTCCCGCCAAAAACAATGCTAATAAAAACGGAAAACACCACGTGGTACACTAGTTAGGATTTTGTCCCGGGACAAGAGAAAACATGTCTTCCTAACTCACACAAACACACGCGCACTAATTGCGTGTAGCAATTAGTGGCGCAAAATTTCTTTTATTTTTCTTCTCCTACATTAACACTATGCACATTAACTTTCATTCAAACAGGACTTTACATAAAATAACTTCCTACACATAAATCCACAATTTTTCCAACCTTCGTCAGTAGAAATCCACCGACTGCTACATTCGCATGTAAGTCTCTCTCTCTACTCAACGCACACACAGACACAGAACTTTGTCTTCTGTCTGACTTTCTTCATCAAGGATTTGAACTTTGAACTCTTTACGATAATCTTAACAATTGTTACAAACCTTTCTTTCAGCTAGAGTAAAAACTTCATACATCTTATTTTGTTTCTACGAACAGACGAAGGGGAATGACTCTTTCCTTTTCACTTTCTTATGCATGCTCTCTCAACCCCATGTAACCTTTGTCAATACATTGTTTTTCTGGTTACTTTCGCCTTTTTGTTCTTCCTTAAATCCTGCTTTAAGATATGACCAAGGTTGCGTCGAGTCGACTCATAAATCTAAATTAGTAAGTGGACCCTTCGTCCACTACAAATTATATATATTAATAAATATACATATTATCTTACGTATATGACACAACTTGGATTTCATGTGTTATGCAATCCATCAGGTGCATATTTCAAACTGACAGTTTAATAGATTTAAATTTAAGTTCACTCAATGTTCATGGGAATTAGATTTTGTAAAGTTAAGTTACTCCTTTTTTAATAACAAGATTAAAAATTTAAATATTCTATGGTTACATGTGGATAAAAAATAATTAAATTAATAAAAATTAAATTTAAATTTAAATAAAATTTAAAATATAAATTTAAAATTAAAATAAATAATAAAATTCAGGGAAAAGAAATCAAAGGGGCATAAGTTATGAGTTTTAAAAATTTAAATATTCAAATAATTTTAAATAAAGAAATTTTAAATAAAAGTAAGATAAAATGAAAAGGAAAATTAATTAAGAATTGAAAATGTAAGGAGCAAAAATAAAAGGGGCTTAATTCATAATTGTTAAAAGTAATATTGTGGGGGAAAGAAAGAAAGAAAAAAGAAAGAAAAATAGGCAAACATAAAAGAGGGATCTATATCAATCTGGATCTAAGAATTTAAATAGGTATTTTTTTCTATGACAACATCCGGTCATTAAATCACTTTTTTTATTAAGCAAATTTGGATTCTTCATATGGTTTTTAAGATGACAAGTTTTTGTAAAAGGCATAGATTATATTTATCTCCTTTTCTATTATAATGTTTGGATTTAGCTATGATATTTCAGCTAATAATTGAGTTCTTAGTTGTTTGTTACTGTCCAATAATGTATGGATAAAGCAGTACTTTTTCTGTATTTACTGTTGTTTAAAGACAACATGCGGTTGTTATATCATATCTTTCATCTGTTAGAAGTACTTCCAAAGTAAAATTTAACGTCATTATCATCCAAATTAATTTGAGCTCTATAAACAATACTTTCGGACATACAGTGGTCATTCAATGGGCAGGTTTTATTTTTTTGGCAGTTGCAATTATTTTTAGAAGGGTCATTTTTGGTATTAGTTGGGTGGTGAATGTTGTTTATGTGGGCCAAATATTTGATATCATAGCATTATGTTATGAAATGTATCTGTTTTTAACACAACTATAACTAAGTTTGACATTGTTTTTGTATTGTTGAAGATTTTTAGTGTGGGTGAATGGTAGAAGCGTTTTATGAATTAAGTTAAAGAATAGTTTACCAATGTTAGTTTGGACGTTACAACTGAAGGTTGGGTTAAACCAAATAGTGTTATGTTTATGTAATTACTGCTTATTTCTTCTCATATGTACATTTATTAATTTATGTCAATATATATATATATTAGTTATTGAATAAGAAGTAATATAGGCTCACAGTTTTTAACAGAAGTCAACTTTGTGTTTCATGATATCTCATTTGTCAGTACTTTGGATAAAAATGATTAATTAAAGAATGTCTATTTTATTATTTTATAAACATTTATATACACTGACATTCAAATTTAAAATAATCTTAAAAATACAATGAAATTATCTCCCCTAATTTTAAAATTAAAATGAAAATAAACAATATTGATATGATTTTTTGTGATTTTTACTATTATAATTTTAGTTTTATACATATTTGAAGTTAACATAATTTAAATAATTTATATGAAATATTAAAATATGTATTCATATTATTAAGTAGATAAACAGTAATTTTGAATATGTGTGTGTGTATATTTTTCAGTTATTAATTAGACATATTTTCTTAAATGTTATTTTTTAGTAGAATATTCAAGCTAGAGAGCGCACATTTTTTTAATAAGATTTTTAGAATATTAAGGCTAGTGGATGAAAATAAATAAATATACTCTTTAGTAAATAGATGGAGCATCTACTCAAATATGAGTACACACACAAAAAAAAAGTTCAGTAAATAAAATGTATACAGGTACACAAAAGCACACACTATGAAAAAAGCCCTACACCAATGAAAAGTGCATTTTAAAAAAGAGATACCGAGAAGTATAAGCAGTCAATTGCTGATACCTTCTGACGAGTGGAAGGAAAGGTCCATCTACAGACCTCTGGAATTGGGGTGCTGAAGTTAACATCAATCAGCTGACAAACTTTTTACTTATATTAATTCTCCCTCCCTCTTTATATATATATATATATATATATATATATATATATATACCTGTATTTCCATCCTTCTCTTGCCCTTTCTCTGACACCCCCTGTAACTGGTCCATCTTTCTCTTTACTCCCATCCTATCTAATCTTTTACTTTTATGTAGACCTCTGCACATCAGTGGTGTTACTGCCTTGCTTGGGGTGAAACGATTAAAATATATATATAATAACCAAATGCATGTATAGATTTTTTGTTGTTATAGAGAATTCAGGAAATTGGCAGTTGTAAGTGTATAAGAATTTGAAAGTTAGCAGAGATAAATAAACATTTATAAAAATAAAATGTGAATTCTGTAATTAATACAATCATTCTTATCCAAGTCTTGACAAGTGAGAAATAACGAAACTCTGAGTTGACTTCTGATAAGTATTGTGAACTTATATTACTTCTAATTCTATAATTATTCTTTTAAGATTACTCTCATGCATTTTGATTAGCAGAAATCACCTTCAATCTGTTAACTATAACAATAAATAGTTTCTTATTTTTAATTCTTCCAAAATGTTTCCAGCTCTCTACAAATCCTCTTGAAGAACCTTTTTGACCTTTTATCAGCATGGCTGTTGCTAACCTACAAAAGAGCAATTCACTGCATGTTCTTGGTCTTATGTTTTCTACTGACACGAATGGAAATGCTTATATTGAAGCAATTGCTAAGTCTACTAAGAAAGTTTGTTTTGTTGTGCTAGACAATTTTTCTTGCCAGAATTTATCCTGTATGTTTGCAAATTTACTATTCGTCTGTGCATAAAATATTGCTGCCATGTTTACTCTGGTGCTTCTGTTTTGTATTTACAGATTCTTGACAAAGTCCAAAGAAGAATTTGTAATGTTATTGGTTTTGACAAGGTATCTCAGTTTCAGCCACATTACTTCCTTGTACCTTTTCTACAAATATTTTCATGGGAATTGTTCTGATGAGCTTTTGCCTCTTTGATATATTTGACTTCACAAATTTAATCACAGTACTAGATTAAGGATGTGCATTGTGGTGCATTGGATATCGGCTTGGAACGAGAAGTCGGGGAACAGAGTTCAAATTCCAGCCGAATTCATTGCATTCACTTATGTGCAAATACCCTTGGGAAAGGTATTAATCCATCTCTTCCCTCCAGTTATGGGTTAAATAACAGGACAGATTGGGTTCTATAGCCTTGGTCGGCAGCCAGTCTACCGCAGAAGGCAATGGCAACCTACTGCGAGATAATTTTCTGCCCAGTCAGTCACGTCTCTTTCGAGACATGATCGCCCAAGTGTGTATCATGTATGGCACTTAACTGACTGACTAAATTAAGGTCTCATAATTTCATTGTTGAAATTGCTAGTCATAATCATAAGTTCTATGCTAACAGTTTCTTTTTGCTTTTCTGGATTCTTACTTTCCTGCCAGCTACAAGCTTGAAAAATTTAAATGTTATGTTAATTGTCATCATCAGTTTTCTTGAGTTATATTCTTTTATTGTTCTATTTTTTTCAATCAGTAGCCATTTGCATCATCATCATCATCATCATCATCATCTATCCATCACACCCAGATGGTGCATAGGGCAGCAACTTCTTGTTGCTGTTTCTGTAACAAACTGTTTTTTACGGGGCAGGGTTGTTAGCCCTGCACCCAACCCCCAAACCTGGAGGACCGGTGGACCATTCTTGGTCCTTAAGTTTACAGCACCTGGTATTCCCAAATGGTTACCCATTTAAGTACTGACCAGGCTTGATGTTGCTTAACTTTGATGATCGGACGGGAACCAGGGCATTCAACACAATATAGCCGTAGACCATTTGCATTCCAGTGGCTATTATTCCCTTGCTTGGGTAAAATAAGTAAAAAAAAAAGAAAAAAAAGAAGCAATTATGCTTACCTTGATATATGTTGAATTATATACTTTGACATATATCATGACATAACATTATTATTATTATTTTATTAAGTATTTAATTGCTATCTAATCAAATTGAAGAAATCTGCATATTAATTGACAATGTGCCACTGTATGAAAACCAACCTGATTATTTCCCTTTAGTTGTAAAATTGAAAATGTCGAAATAAAGTGACTGCTCTTGGCTTTGAGGTTGACAATTTTTCTGTCTTATTTAATTTAATCTACTCTCTTAACTTACAAGTAAGACAATTTGTGCAAATAATTTCCAATGGTTGATTTCAGCATTCTGAATGTCAACCATCTGACATGACCTTGAGTTTATTTACATTTATTTAACAAATAAAAGTATAATGAGCTGTAACAAGTATAATTGTTTTGTGTGCTGGGGATTATTATAGAATACAACAATTCTTTTTACTTTAATTTTCAATGTATTTCTATCATAATATATGAAAAGTTTTTCTATAGTAAAATCGATACTTTATTTACAGTGAATGGACACTGTACTGGGGTACATTAAAAGTAAAATGTAAAGTTTTTATAAAAAATGAATATTTGAATGTAAATTTCAAGAAATTTGGTTTTATAGTAAAGTCTTCTAATATATATTTTTTTAACAGAAATATGAGCCAGTGAAGACAACTATTCTTGTGTAACTTAATGTTTGAATTCTCTCCAAAGAAAAGCGTTTTTCATTTGCAACTGTAATTGTAAGAATAACCAGAAAAAAAATGGTAGACAAGAAACACAGTTTATGAAGCAACTTAAAAATATTTTTGCTTGACTTGAGTTTTTAAAATTTATTGTTAATATACAAATACCTGAACTTATTTACTAAAGATTTGTAATTAAACATATTAGGGTGTTTGTATTGAAAGCATCTATATATTGTACAGGAATGTCACTGGAATGTTTTTTTTTTTTAAGTAGAATAAGTAATATTTTGTTTAGTAATAAAATTAACAATTATTCAATTATTTAAAAAAGTGCCCATCAACAGGATGCATAAAATCAAAAGAGGGAATACTGATAATAGAGAAAAAAATACTTAAAAAATGGGATGAATGCATTGAAGAATTCTTCTACTCTGAAAGGAAAACCAGCAATAGCTAAAAATATGGAAGAGCCAAAAATACTGAAGTGAAATTAGAACTGGCCAGGTTGAACAGGAACAAAGTGTAGTGGATAAGAAATGATTTGAAATCAACTCTCTTCTTCACTTTTACAAAAATTCACAATCCTGGTTTTTCCCAAATAGAAAAAGGACTGAGATGTGCTTAAAAAAAAATTAACCCAGATTTTGCAAGTAAGTGTTAAAATGATTTTTGACCAATGGGAGTGACTTGCAAGATTTGAGGACTTAGTGATCCAGTGCTAAATTCAAAAAGTTTATATAAATGACCTGCATCAGTCAAGAGTCACAGATGGGAGCCGGAAAGACACAAAAGAACTAAAATGCAACCAACTTCAAATCAACCCATAGATAAGGTCAGGTCACACCTTGTTCTCTTTCTCCTTATCTCTTTCAACAATTACTACTACAAACATTTTGTATGAACTCTTGATACTCTTAACATTCTCATTGAACATTAATTTCTACCAATTCTTGTTGTTCCTCCTTTAATAAATTTCTATTTTAAAATGCAAAATGTATATTCTATTCTTCCTACGCTATCCCACACAATTCCACATATTCCAACCTGCTGACAACCAACCTTCTGATGATGAAAAACCTTTTGATTATTATAACTCTGCATAAAACTTGCAAGCTGTAGAGAGTTCAGTTAAGTCTGACACAAGGCCGAATCAAAGAAAAATTAACTATCTCCCTACGGCTTCAAAAGCAGCAGGACCAGATGTAATTGTAATAGAGACATTGGTATTTTGAGATGATTTTGGCATTGACAAAATTACAGCCATAATAAACGAAAATTACAACAGTGGTGATATACTGAATACCTTAGTAGATTCATTTTCATAGTGCTACTTAAGTCACCAGGTGCAAACGAATGCAAACTCCATCATACAACCAGCCTAATGAGCCACACAACAAAACTTATCAGAATTCTGATGAATAGAGTGCTTAGCAGAATTAGATTCAAAATAGGACAAAACCAGTCTGATTTCATTAAAGACACTGGAACAAAGAATGCGATATTTATTTTCAGAATGTTATTAAGAAAAGTAATACAATGCAAAAGGATGTATGGTCCTTACGTATTATCGGGAGGACCTTTGATTTTTACTTTTTCTTTTTTTCCCCGCTTATAACACCAAGGAACTGGAAAAATCAGGCTTTCATCACCTCAACGTCGGGTCCTTACGTATTATCGGGAGGACCTTTGATTTTTACTTTTTCTTTTTTTTCCCCGCTTATAACACCAAGGAACTGGAAAAATCAGGCTTTCATCACCTCAACGTCAACCACAAGTACAACTTTGTGGATTCGAACACCGGGGCTCATACGCAGACAGTGGAACGCCTATGGGGATCGACAAAGTGGCGAAACAAGAAGCACTGTGGCACTGCACGTCACCATTTGGAGTCGTATTTGGCCGAATTCATGTGGCGGAAGCATGTTGCCTGTACTGATGTCTTTGAGTCACTTTTGGAAGCAATTGCGACGTTCTGGCCTCCGGAATTACAAATGTAATGTTATTTTATTGTTTTAACCGTTTCAATAAATAATTTACTTTAATTTTTGAGTCGTTTTTTTAAAGGTTCTCCCGATAATACGTAAGTACCGGATGTATTCCTATGCTTAATAGATGATACAAAAGCATCTGACAAGGTATGCCACAAAGAACTGTGCTAGGTAGGCATAATTTATTCGGGAAGGATATTAGAACAGTTCAGAACTTATACTGGGTGCAAATCATTTGCATATGGATAGAGAATAGATTCACTAAATATATAAAAATAAAAAGGAGTATAAAAAAGGAAGTGACTTTTCACCAGACTTATTTTTTATTTTTTAATCATCTCACCCCAAGCAAGGCATTCCACTGCCACTATTGCGCATGGGGCTACATAGGGGAAGGTAAAGAGAAGGAGTGGTTAGACATAGGGAATGTCAGGAGGAAGGTGACAGATGAGTAAGGATACCGAGGATGAGGGTTGGGCAGATGGGAAGAGTGTTTGATAGAATGGGAGCAGGTTAGTGTGTTAGGTGTCTATTGACCTTACATTTAAACTCCTGGAGATTGTAGCTGTCAGGGAAGTGGGAAGCAATCGTGTGGAAGGGAATTCCACAGTCGGGAAGTGCAAGGAAAGAAACTGTTGGAGTAGAAGTTACAGTTGCATTTTATAGGTTTCACTGTAAAAGGGTGGGATCTAGTTGCTAATCTAGTATCTCGTTCAAATTCGTATTTAGCGGGCACCAGTGATCTAAGTTCATCGGAGCAGAAACTGTGAAAGTATTTATAGAAGAGACACAGGGAAGCCACGTCGCGCCGGTGGGAGAGAGACTGCAGGCGGTCTGCCAAGTCGGTACCTATCACATTACAGACCCTCCTCTGAACCTTATCGAGAAGCCCGAGAAGAATAGCAGGGGCACCCGACCAGATGTGGCAGCAGTATTCAATGCACGGGCGGATGGTAGATTTATATATGTGCAGGATAGATTTAGACGGAAAAAACTTCCAGGCCCTACACAGAGAACCGACTTTCATAGCAGCAGATTTAGCAATGGATTCGATATAGTCATTCCATTTCAGGTCCGCTGAAAGTGTGAGACCAAGGAGGCGCAGTGTTTTACTCTCTGGGAGGCAAGCCTGGTCCATGCTAATGGGAGGTAGGTGAGATTGTCGATGATGGTTAATTGAGAGTAGCTTCATTTTAGAAGCATTAAAATTTACTAGCCATTTCTTACCCCAGTCCAATATGGATTGGAGGTCTTTTTCAATCTCGGCTGCGAGGTTAGCTTTGAGGCCTACACCAGATTTCTGTAGGAGGCGAGAGTAAACTGTGGTATCATCAGCGTACAAACCTATTTGGGCTCTTATGGAATCAGGGAGATCATTAATGTATATCAGGAAGAGTGTAGGACCTAAGATGGAGCCTTGGGGGACACCTGCATTTGTATGGTAGTTCTGGGAGGCATGTCCGTTTAATACCACCTTCATTGTGCGGTTAGAGAGGAATGACTGGATTAGTTCAAACAAATGTCCAGTTATACCATAGCTCCGCAGTTTACACAGAAGGCCAGCATGCCAAACTCTGTCGAACACCTTAGATATATCCAATGCAACGGTTCGGGCTTCGCCATTCCTGTCGAGTGCCTGGTATATGTACTCGGTGATGGTCGTTAGCATATCAGCAGTAGACCTGGTGAAGCGGAAACCATATTGCTTGTCTGAGAGGAGCACTTATTAACTTTATTTATTAACTTATTTAATTTTTACAGTGAGACGATCATGAGAGAATTAGAAGTCCTACCAGGATTTGTTATTGGCAGCACAATTTTAACATAAGATCTGTAGATGACACAGTTTTGATAGCAAACAGAAAGGAAACTAAAGGTAAGCCCAAAAGAGGTAGTAAAAGAAAGTGTAAGAAGACAGGATGCATAGTAGTTAGCAAAAGAAGCAGCTCAAGATGTGAACTACAAATTGGAGATGTCAGAATCAAGCAAGCATGAAAATTTAAATATCTGAGTAGTGTTTTTACAGATAACAAAAATGAGATGCTGATATCTGAAGGTGCATTGGAATAGCAAAAGATACTTTCCAAAAGCTAAGCAAGGCATTATGAAACAGGAATATTTAGTTAGAAACAAGGAAGAATACTGAAGTCTCATATATGTTCTTCTATAAGACGACGAATGCTGGGCAATCTCCTCACAGATGAATAAAAGTCTTGAGACAACACAGAAGAATACTGAGACTATCATACACTGAATATGTGAGAAACAAACAATTTTTAAGTAAAATGGAAAAAAAACCTTCTACAAAGAATCAGAAAAAGACAATTTAAATTTCTAGTACACATAATTAGTAAGTAGGGCTTGGAGAATTTAACAAAATAACAAATAACCTACCTAACGAGATTGTGTAAATGTTTGGCAGAACAGGGATTAGGCGGGATAGTAAAAAGACAAATGTTACTCAGAGTTACAAAAGACAGAAAGTTGTGGAGAGCCATTACATAGAAGAAGAATTAATATGAATTAAATTGATTTTTCTTTAATTTGAAAGAATAAAGGAATTCTGTTTTGGGATATTTTGTTTGTGACTAAATTTTTTGTTTTTAGACTAAATTATAATTAATCAGATTTGTTAGTTGGAGTCATTATTTAGGTTTATTGAAAACTTTCCAAGGAAATTTATTTATTAATAAAATATAAGTAATATTTGAATTCACCTATAATAAAAAATAATTTTAAAAAGTAAATAATATTTTAGAGAGGTTAATGTTATTAAAATCATAATTTATGACATTGTTACTTGCGATGCAGAAAATGTTTTTATCTATCTTTAATTTACAATAATGTTAAAAGTATTACATTATTGCTTTTTACACAAAAAACCTGTCACTGATTGTCTAAAACGAGAATAAAAATGAGAAACAGTTGTTGACATTTACAGCTATTTAGTAAATGGTGTTTACTGTTCAGGCATTGAGTTATGTGTCAACGTAAATTCAATAATATTAATCCAGTGTATGAGTTGCAAGGGAAAGAATAAATTTCAGCAATGTGTATTGATCAAGTGTGAAGAATATATACATAGTTGTGTGAAAGGTGGCAAAAATTGTTAATGTGGTTCTTTAGTTGCCACTGGAAAGGAAAGCAATTAAGTGTAAGGATGTTGTTGGTAGGGTCAGGAGTTGACTGATTTTGTTGGGTTGGTTGGCTGAGGTCACAGTTGGCGTCAGAAGAGCCCTGGAGTAGATTAGTGAATCCAAGTGGGTTGTTGTTTGTGAGGTTGATTTGTGGTAAGGCTCAGTAAGGTGTATTTGCAGGTTGGTAGTGAAATGTTTTTTATTGGTGTGGCATTCGGCCACAATTTTGATTTAAAAAAATGCCACGCTAATAAAAAGAGTAAGCAATTTCTTCAGAAGGAAAGTTCTCGAGAGCACCACCATCCAGTACTACCAAAATATCAATTTTTGCCCCAGTTTTTTTCTAATCTCACCTTTTCTTATGTAAATGATACTGAAACAGACTAACATACATAATAAAAAGTCCAAGGAAAATGGTCGAATTCCCTTCATTTTAACATCTCGTGACATTGCCATACACATGAAGGAGTTCTAAAACTAAAATATTGTGTTAATCGGTTTTTTTTGAGCATTTTTTATAATTGCCAACACTGTTTGTTTATAGATACATAATTTGGAATAAAGCTTATTTTGTTTTTTTGCCTTGATAAAGTCTACCACAGGATGAAACGTGTAGGCGAGTTCAATACAGTTTTCCTCTTGTCTTTTTTTATTTAGCCACTAGCAGTATAACCCAGCATTGCTCGGGTGTAATAAAAGCTTTAAAACTAAACCATGGTCCTGGAGCTCAGACTCTTTGGACGTTGGCAGGAAAGACTAAAAAGCAATAGTTGCTTCTAGTAGACTGAAAGAAAAATGAATGGATATAAGTCAAATTTTGATTTCCTGGTATCGATATCAAATAAGTTTTTTCATCATAAACTGAATTTTCAAGGCTAAATAAGTCCTCTGAGTAAATGGTATCATGGCTGAGACTAAGAACTACAATTATACCTACTTAGAGCCAAACCTGAAGCAAAAACGGCTGAAAAAAAGACAGACATACAGGCAGATAAAAAGACACACACAAACATCTTGCCTTTTATATATTATCAATTATATATATATTATCGATTTTCTGCACTATTGTAAGAACTGCAACCTTGAAACTTCTGAATATCGTTTCTTATGTCTTTGTCTATGAGTGTATCAAATTTGATTAAAATTGGACCACTCTTTCTATAACCCGATTTTTTTGATTATTGATTTTCAATATTTATCGGGGGTACCTTGACACAAAACCTAGCTAAGAACACTCACAGATACTTATAGTACAACTGTGTAAATTTTCAAGAAAATCAGTGTTGCAGTTTCGGAGCCTATAGGTAACAGACACAGACACACATACACACACAGAGACAAAATTCCATTTATAAATAAGTTTAGATATTGAAGTTTACACAGATGCTATGAATTTATATGAATAAAACATTTTGCCAAAAATATCGTACAAACTTATCTCAACCTTTATTTCTGACTTGTTTGTCTCTGTTGACAATGTTTCAACAATAATTTTGTGTTAGTCATGTATTCAATATAATTTCTATGAGAAATATGAAAGCAGTTCTCCTGACTCACCACAAATCCGATCATGGGAGCTGTATAAAGAGGCTCCTCAGCCACACTGTTTGGACGGGTGGGACAGGTTTCCTTTTCAAGCTGGCTTCCAATTGGAGACAGTCTTGGTAGTTTTTCACTGTTGCCAATCCAACTTTTGACCAATAGCCAAAGTTTTTCATAAGCAAATTCCATAGTATCTTTGAATTAATGAAAATATGGAGAAAGTTAATAGTGAGAGGAAGGGAGAGAGAGAGAGAAAGAGAGTTGTTTATACCTCTGATACAAAATCTTTTCATTATTTCTCAAATCAATAATGCTAATATCTTCACTTTTTTTTGTTTTTTTTCATCATCATATTTCAGAAAATTATTTTGCCAGATTTATGCTGCATCAGGACATTTTTGAATGAGTCATCTCCCAGTATTCTCCTTATTGTTTGCATTAATATCCTCACCTATGTTGTCATTATCCATATGTTTTGGCTGGTGGGTTCTTTAGCTTTCCTCATTTGATAAGAAATCATTTTCATAGACAATTTTAGATACAGACATGAAAGACGTCTGTCATCTGCATCAATATACCAAGTAGATCAATACACAATTTCATTTTCTTGATACACTTGCAACACACGGTAAAAGGTCTTTATACTGTTGTTTTTTTTTTACTGATCATAAGGTAGCCATTTTGTATTGAATCTTCGCAGCTTGGCTTTTGTTAGTTTCATGTAAACAACCTTTGTTTTTAATTTAGAAAACAAGTTCAAATATTATCAAGAATTTTTATAAGAGAAAAAATTATCAGTCATTATTTTTCACTAGTATTTCTTTTGTTTTAATTTTATTTGTTGTTAGAGAATTCGTTTATTTTCTGTGTTATTTATAGATGGCTGTAGAATGACAGTCCAAATAGTTACAATGAAAAACAACTGAAATTAAGATGAAAGAAATGATGGTGCAGTTCTTTTTCTTTCCAGTTAGATTTAGACAATTCTGGCATTATAGGGGCCACTTCCTTCAGGATGGAATTCTACATTTGAGGAAGACTTAGGAATACCTCAGTAAAAATGAAGAGATAAAAGCAACATGGATGAGGATATTAGTTCAAACAACCTGTTGAATAGTGATGGTAACTCATGTTGGATTAAGTTTTGCAACTGACTTTCATAGAAAATTCAAAATGCAATTTGTTTAATGAATCAACTTCAGACTTGGCACTGGGTAAAATTCAGTCTCATGAAATGATTGTGAAGAATGAAGAGGATAAAACACTGTAAACAACAACAATAGCAAAAAAGTCAGTAACAGACCTGTTATAATAACAATAAAAAAGCCCCCTGGATGTTTCTGATTGTATTCAATAAATGCATCCCGGGAATAGAGAGCATGTTCTATCTCAGCTTCTGTATAAACACGTGTATCTTGCATGTGTCTCTTGTGTTCCTGTTTGGTTGAATGGACTGTAAGGATGAAGCGTGGCTGGAGGTAACTATTCTTCAAGGTAGCCATGGCCTGTGAATTTAAAAAAAAACATTGAAAATCAATAAGATCCCTTTATACAAGGGGATTACATAAAGAAGCTTGTGGAAACTTACAAAGGTAAGTTTTTATAGATAAATTGCAGAACTTTTAGGTAGCACCTCATATATAAATATATATATATATATATAGAGAGAGAGAGAGAGAGTGAGATAGATGATTGTCTAAATCATGCATAAATGAAAATAACACTGACATCTCATTTTAACAGATATATTTACCAAAATTACACAAAAATATCTTTAAATATTAAAGAGTGAATTTATTCAATAAAATCACTATTGGCTTCAACTCTGGCCTTCAGACGACTTAATAATCTCTTGCATCTCTTCTGGAGAGACTCCTTGCTTAAGTTGGTGAATGCTGCCATAATTCTTGCCTTCAGTTCTTCTTTGGTGTTGCAAGAAGTTTAGTTTGCCTCACACATAATAATTAAGGGGTTTGCAGTCTGGGGAGTTAGGAGGCCATATGTAAGGGGTGATGTGGTTGCAGAAATTATCTGACATCCATGACTGGGTTTTTCTGCTTGTGTGGCATGGTGCTGAATCCTGCTGCCAGACGTAGGATCTTCCAGCAGCCATCCTCTTGACTCAGGGTAGCATTACCTTCTCAAGGCACTTGATGTAGGCCTCCATGTCAAGTCTTGTGAGAAGATGAATTGAGGCATAATGTCGCCATCACTCCATGCTGTTGACTAGATATATTATCTAAATTCTAAATAAATATTATTCATTCTACTTTGTATTGAGCACTTTTTAAGAAGTTTTTTAGATACAGAATTGTATTCCATCCATACCTATCTTATACGTATATATATATATATATATAAAATCAACTGAAATATTTTAATCTATAGCATATGGTAAGAACAGCAGCTACTGTCTCATAACAAATACACATATTCAGAGTTAGAGGTTTATAAACAGGTAAGCTAGTCTTGAGTTCTTCATTTTGATATGTTGAATGCTGCATGAAGAAAGATTCAAGTCACTTTGATAATGGTTAAATTGTTATGGCTAGAAGACTAGGTGAGAGTATTTTCAAATATCAGAGCTAATGTGGTGTTCAAGGTATTCTTGTTGCTAATCATATTTGGATATAGACATAATGAGTTAGCAAAGAAGTGGTTTTTATTTAACTGGTGGCACAATATAAACCAAAGTGAAAAACAGATTTTTAGTACCACCTTTCTTTATGTGCAAAAAAGAAGCCGCTTACAGTGAGAACAGGATTGAAATTTACTTACTGCTGTAATAATTATCATTTTTTAGTTATATTGACACTCAAACATAATTGGTAGAAAGCACTGACCTATCTGAGGGTCAATGTTCTTTTCTACATTGGATCAAAATTCCACCTCTTCCATATTGCTGCAGTTCTACATGTTTAGCCTAACCCTTAAAAATAATTCTACAATTATGACAGTCCCGGGAGGAATCATTTATGTTTGTGAGCATCCAGTCATTCATTTGTTGATGTAATAGTAAAAATTTCACTTACTTCAAGTTGCATATGTGTGATGCAACCTTTGCCTTGTTGGGCAATGCTTTCTAAGGTTTTACTCTTTAGACCATAATAATTTCCTCTGTACTGGTTAGTCACAATAAATTCTCCCTGCACAGAGAGAGAAAAAGACAGAAAAAAAAAAACGAAATAAAGCCAAATTTTGATATTTGTAAGCTTATTGAAGTGTTAAAAATTGACATTTTAAAAGTACTAGCAGTATAGCCCGGCATTGCTCGGGTGTAATGAAAGCTTTAAAACTAATCTATGGTTCTGGAACTCAGACTCTTTGGACATTGGCATGAAAGACTAAAAAGCAATAGTTGTTTCCAGTTAAAGCAAAACCGTAGACTGAAAAAAAATGAATGGATGTAAGTCAAATTTTGATTTCCTGGTATCGATATCAAATAAGTTTTTTTCATTGTAAACTGAATTTTGAAGGTTAAATAAGTCCTCTGAGTAAATGGTATCATGACTGAGACTAAGAACTACAATTATACCTACTTGGAGTCAAACCCAAAGCAAAATCTTCTGATTATCGTTTCTTATGCCTTTGTCTATAAGTGTATCAAATTTGATTAAAATTGGACCACTCCTTCTATAACCCGATTTTTTCGATTATCAATTTTCGATATTTATCAGGGGTACCTCGACACAAAACCTTGCTAAGAGCACTCGCAGACGCTTATAGTACAACTGTGTAAATTTTCAAGAAAATCAGTTTAGCCATTTTGGAGTCTATAGGTAACGGATACACACACACACACACACACACACACACACACAAAGTTCCATTTATAAATAAGTTTAGATTAGATTAGATATAAGCATTGTTGGCCATTTACTAGTGTTACTTTCATTTTAATTTCAGTTGATTTTTAATGAAACTATACAGAATATCAGTCTATGGCCATTAGTAATCAGTCTTGATTGCAAGTAAAGAATAAACTCTCAACAAGACTTGAACTCACATTCCTTTTATCTCATTAAGCCTATCTATGTATGTCAGCTGCTCTACCAATTGGACTATGAGAACCAATGGTTGAATCAGATTGAATCAAACATTCCTTTTTTTTAATTTTTAGCATCAAATAAAGTACTGATAAATAGTCAGGAAAAAGAAGGAATATATAGTTAAGTTTAATTTTTGTGCTGCTGTTGCCTCTAGTAGCCGAAATGGTTAAACAGCTGTCATACAAAGGTTTCCTGAAATAAAAATATTTTGCAAAAAGAGATATGAGAAAAATGAAAAAGCTAATAAGCAATAAAAATGAATTAACCAAATGCTATTCCTCATTAATAGGCATTTTCCATTGAAGAAGGAGGTTGAATCAAAGGATATTTTTTTAATCATTTCATTCCAAACAAGGTGATAAAGCCACTAAGATGCAAGAGGTTACCGAGAGTGAAAGAAACTGAGAAAAACAACAATAAAAGAACTGGATTCAAAAAGACAGGTGATAATGATTGATGTTGCATTTAATTTTAGAAAATCAGAGTTTACAGAAAAGCAAGAAGCCAGAAGAGAGTTCCACAAGTGAGAAGAAATTGTTAGCATACATCTTATAGTTACATCTAGCAATTTCAGTACTAAAATGATGAGACCTAGCTGCTAATCTAGTATTGTGCTTAAATTTTTGAAGTTGAGGTACCATAGAGGAAAGCTCATTAAAACAATTGCCATGAAAATATTTATAGAAAAAGGCATAGGAAAGTTATTTTATAGCAGTGGGGAAAGTGACTGAAGCCAAAATGACAAATTAGGAATGATAACATTAGAGACTGTTTGAGTTTGTCAAGAATCTTTAGAGATATTTCAAAAGCATTAGACCAAATGTGGCAATGATATTCAATCTATGAATGAATAGTAGACTTATAAAAGAGCAAAATAAATTTTGGTGAGAAAAATTGTCAAGCATGACGCTGAACCGATTTCCCGAGTAGCAGACTTAGTGATTGACTCAATATAATCATTCCAATTCATGTCAGCAGAGGAGGTGCAGTGAGCCAACCTCTTGGAAGTTAACATCAGTCATATAGATGAAAGACAAAAAAGGTTTTGTAAATCAAAACTTTTAGAGATGTACTTATCTCTCAAGCAAGAAATAATCTACTGTTTATCTGAGAAATTATCCAACTCTACAACCAGAAACAGAAAACATTGCATTCTATGCAGTCTTTACCTCTGTATGACAAAAAAATAATTTGTGTATTTACCCTTTAAACATGATTCATTAACATTCTTTAGAAGTTTCTCTTTCTTTTTTTGCTGGAGTCAGTGATTCAAAGAGAAATTTTTGTTTTTATTTTTGAAAATCTCCTTCTTGCTCGTGTTAGGGTTTCATTTCAAATGCTACAATATTTTAGTTTTGCTCTCAAATGCTAGTCTTGTGCTATTAATTTTCTCTACTTTAGGAATAATAATTCCTTTTATTTTTTCATTTTCAAAAATTTATCTCACAAGTGGATAGTCATTCATTTTCTCCTTGTGATTTAAATTTCATCCCTTAACAATTTTTGTTTTGTCTTTGTTGGTTTTGATTTTTATTTTATTTTTTCTCACAAAATCAAAAAAATCATTTTTTTTGTTCTTGTTTTTATTTTTATTATCTTTGATCATTTTGTGATATTTTTTAAATGTTTCTTTTATTTTAGATTAGCAATGACTTCAGTGATTCTTCAAACAATTTTCTTCTTCTTTTTCTTTAATCAATTTCGTGGGCTGCACTCTTTGTCTTTCAGTTTTATCTTTTCCTTTCAAAACTTTTTGAAACAATAAATATTTCAATAATATAAAAATTATGCTACACACGAATGAGGCACCTCCTTAAAGTGCATAGGTAACTCCACCCATCACACCCACACTTCCTAGGGACACATAACCCAGCAGCCAGCCAAAAAGAAGAGATATCCTAATTTTGATGGTGGGTAGGGGAAGTGTGATACAGAACTTCCAAAGGTGCATAAGGAGAGCAAAGGAAGTGATAAAAAAAAGTAATTAGAAGAAGGTTGAACTGCTATGTGATGTTTACTCTCTTATATGGAGGCTGTGAAGCCAGTCTTAAAGGATTAACAGATATTTAATGTTAGGTTGTTGTTATATTCTGAACATACCTGTAATAAATGGAGGTGTGCATGTATGTAGGTGTGGATATGCTAGTACAAGTTTTGGAATTTAATCTTCAAAAACTTGGCTTCTGATCTGATCAAAAAGGTTGGTCTAGAGAAAGGTATGGTAATTGTATTACGGCATATCACGTTCGATCACCGAAGTTAAGCAACGTTGAGCCTGGTCAGTACTTAGATGGGTGACCACTTGGGAATACCGGGTGCTATAAGCGTTCAGTGATGGATGTGCGTTGTAGTGCAGTGGATATTGGCTTGGAAAGAGAAATCGGTGAGCCGAGTTCAAATTCCAGTTGAGTACCCTGTATTCACTTCAGCATTGGTACCCTTGGGAAAAGTATTAATCTGTCATTTCCCTCCAGTTATGGGTTAAATAACAGGATGGGGCCTGGAAGCAACCCATCTAGTGTTGGTATCACAATAAAACCACTCTTGGTAGCCCTGGCGAAGCATCAAGTATTCAGCTATTTGACAAGATAAGAATTTTGCTGAGGACTGTGCCAGGGTTCCAAATGCACAGGGAATACTGGAGAGGTGGAGTGAGTTCTATTTCGGCCAATGGCCGCAAGACAACAACGTATTAACATTTGTCATACCTTTTTCTAGACAAGTCTTCTCATTAATATATCCAATATTGTTTTAACAATTGAACCCCTTATGTTGTTTCTAATATATTTTTTAACATATTGATATGTCTTTATTTGTATAATTGCTTAATTTGCAGAAGTAGCCTACTATATAACTTTAATTTGTATATAAGACCTTAGAGATATTTTTAGCCATTTTGGGGTCAGTCTGTTATGTCATCAAATACAGTATTTCTCATTTTTCTATCTGAGTTTTGCTACATAGTAATTGTAAGTTCAATCCCTATGCTAGTAGTATAAACTGAAACTCAGTAGAAGCAGGATTAGCAGTACTAAATCCCTAGACATTGACAGCTGAACAAGAACAATCTGTCCCTGTAGATTAAATAAAGGGTTCCATTCAAAATTCTATAAAAGTTACCTGTATTGACAGACACTTGAAGAAGGCTGAACTGCTGAAATGTTGTTAGAATAAAACAGAGATGCGGACATTAGTCCAACTGTAAATAATATAAATGACTTACATTTTTTTGTTACTTTTTTATAATAATACTTAGTCAGTATAAATTACTGCTTAATTTATGTAGTTGTGGCAATGTTTCAGAAATCTTAAACAAGCCTCATTTATTATTCATTCGTAATGGAAATACAGTTTTTATACACTGATTGATTTTAATTAAAGAAGAATATATAAAGGTAGACTTACATTCAAAACTTCTTGTTGAAAGTGATTCAGTGTATTAAAATTGTAGTCTTTTCCATCAACTTCTCCAGGTAACATTTGTCGAGTTGTTTCTAAAATTCTGAAAAAGAGAAATTTATCAAAAATTAATCTCTGTCTGTATTTGTAAACGTGAAAGCTTTAAAAATATTTGATCATTTTTCAGCAGGGTTTACATATAAACTTACTGAGACCCTTGACGAGAGATTTGAAAATTGTCTTTTCGAAATTTGATCACTTTGATCTTAGCTATTATCTTGATCAATACATCTGTTGTTAAATGGCATTAAATAACATTTTCATTACTTTACCTGGTAAATGATGTTAATTAACATCCTACATTTAGAAATTCACACCTTGTTTATATTTTGTCTCTAGTACATTTCTGTGGCCCATTCTTGTTTTCTGGCAGGACTATTTTGTTTCTGAGAAATCTTCATTGTTCTATTCTAGTTTTACATGTCATTCAGCTTTATATATTTTGTTTTATTAAAATTCTAAAAAATAGCTTTTATTGTCCCAAGCACTTAAGGTTAATTCTAAAAATAGCTGTTTAGAACAATAAATATATTGGGTGTGTTTTGAAGGTACCTTAACATGGAACTTCTACTACACAATACAGTATGAAATACAACACAGCATAGGATACCCTCCTCCAAAACCATACTAACAACAAGCCCTAAACTCTTTGGAAATTCAAATATATATATAATATATATATATATAATATTATTAACTATAGTAATTACAATATTAATAGTAACAGAACTAATAGTAACAGAACTAACTCTGCCAAAACTGGTACTAATTAAGCTATAATTTAAATAGTCTTGAACAACCCACCGAGGATGAACTCGGAGGGAAAAGAAGGGGACGTAAAAAAAGAAACAAATGAAGTACATGAACAAAAGTGAAGTACTTGTAAGAAAGAAAAAAACCCCAAGACAAAAACCCTAACACTAAAGCGCTCAATATGAAAGTAGAGCAACAAAGACAGAAAATCTAAGCATGAGCCAATAAACCTACCTAGGTTTCACCCTATGGTTCTTCAGGGTATATATATTACGATCACCGAAGTTAAGCAATGTTGAGCCTGGTCAGTACTTAGATGGGTGACTGCTTGGGAATACCTGGTGCTATAAGTGTTTATGGACGGATGTGCGTTGTGTTGCGGTGGATGTTGGCTTGGAAAGGGAAATCAGTGAGCCTAGTTCCAATTTCAGTTGAACACTCTGCATTCACTTGTGCACTGGTACCCTTGGGGTCTGCTGTTCATGCCATCTGTGGCAAACTTCTGCACCAATTGTTTGTTATCAACAGTTCCAAAAAGTGTGGATGGTGCTACACAAGCCTTCACCACTCTAAACAATTCTTTGTGTGGCAGTCTAACTCAGTTAGACACTCATACATTGAAATCGATGGGAGAGTCCATTATATATATATATATATATTAGGTGGATGTTGTCTGAAAATGTCTTACCCATATCCAAAGTTTTCAGAAAACTCTTCAGCAAGTTTCATTGCCAATTCTTTGTTTCCACTCCCCTCTGGTCCCACCATCACCAACATTGGATAGGGATCATTGATATTTGACATGGTGCTGCAGGTAAAAAAAAAAAAGAAAAAAAGCGAACAAAGAATGCATTAATGACACAATAATTAGAGTTTGAAATAATAAGAAGCTGTAATTTTCTTCTGATTGTCAGATATTTCATTTGAAATTTCATTTTTTGAATTAGGAAATGCATTTCTGTACTTGAAGGGAGAGCAAACTAGCACAGATCCCAACAGGAAAGACAAAAAAAAAAAGATAAAAAGCAGAGTCATTAAAAAGATGAAAAATTTATTACCTTTATTTTTTGTTAATGTTTCTTACAGAATTTACATTTTTTAATACATTATCATAATTTTTCTTCTTCTTTTAAAAGCCTCAATGTGAAAAAGAAAATCACCTTGCCATGATTAGCAAACTTTTTTCATGAGGACTTTTATTGCAGTAAATCTGATCCTCACCAAGTACTGTGCATATATAGTCATACTTTTTTTTTTTTTAATTGCATCGCCCTGAGCAAGGCAGTAATGCCACTGATGTGCAGGGGGCTACATAAGAGTAAAAAGATTAGGTAGAAGTGAGTGAAGAGAAAGATGAACCAGTTAGAAAGGAGCAAGAGAAGGATAGGAATACAGGCATGATGACAGTTGCAAAGGTGGAGAAAAAATAAAGGATATACAGGGTAGTGAAGAAAGAACTAGAGTCAAGTGTTTAAGAGATGAGTATTGACATTGCATTTAAATTCTTGGAGGTTGTAGTCATCAGGAAAGCAAAAAATATGGAAGCGAGTTCCACAGGTGGGAAGTGCGAGAAAAGAAGCTGCTGGAGTAGAATTGTCGTCTGCATTTAGTTGATCAAACTGTAAATGGGTGAGACCCAGTTGCCAGTCTGGTTACATGAGTAAACATCTGTTGCAGAGGCACCAGTGACTTAAGTTTGTTGGAGCAGAAGCCATGAAAATATTTATAGAACAGACAAAGGGAATTCACATCCTGTTGGTGGGGAAGTGGCTGGAGTCGAGCTGCCAAGTTGGTACCTATCACATTACTGATTCTTCTTTGGAGCCTGTCAAGAACACTGAGATGAACAGCAGGTGCGCCTGACCATATATGGCAGCAGTACTCCATGCATGGATCAATGGTTGATTTGTATATATGCAGGATGAATTCAGGTGGGAAAAACAACTTAGCCTGACACAGTGACCCAACCTTCCTAGCAGTGGATTTAGCTATTGATTCAATGTAGTGGTTCCACTTGAGATCGGAAGAGAGGGTAAGGCCGAGGAGGCGCAGTGTATTGCTCTCAGGGAGACTCGCTTAAGCCTAACTAGGGTGCTTTGCTAGCCTATGAGACTTTTTTAACTGTAATGCGTTTGATCTTTAATATATACTTGTGGCCTTATGTCAGACTAAAACATAACAATTGAATACAAAGATGCAGAAGACAGATATTTAGTAACCATAAAATATATCTTGTCTTCCAATTATAAATATTCAGTAAAGTATTCAGTGAATATCAAATTCACTCGATTCGTGAATCAGAAATCAGTACTCTGAGAAAACTGGTCATCTTCCCCTAGTTTGTCTAACAGATGAATTTGTTCAAGCTAATGTGACAGATTTAGCAGAGTTACTCACACATACATATTTTTTATATATATATATATATATGTGTGTGTGTGTGTGCGTGTGTGTGTGTGTGTGCGCGTGTGCGTGTGTGTGTGCGCGTGTGCGTGTGCGCGTGTGCGTGTGAACAACAGTAGCAATAAGATTGATGATATTTTCCTTTTGACTAAATTGAAGCACAAAGAGAAATATTTTAAAGTCAGAATTTTTGTATTTTTTCAATGATACAAGGAATAAACAAAGAAGCGGGACTTATTCTTCCAAGGAATGTTGCTGCTGTTGGTTAGAGAGTCCCTGGCAGAAATTATACTCTCCGAGTAAACCCAAATCCCTGTTTAATCCTGCAATGTATGATTTTATTTTGAAAATATATTTTAACTTTGATCTGCGTCTTTCTTGTTGACTGTTGAATGAAGATGCTAATAGCACAGATTTGATGTCATCAATGCTATGAAATGGTTGATTGAAGTCTAACTAGCAACAACAGCATTCCTTGGAAGAGTATCTCTCTCTCTCTCTCTATATATATATATATATATATATATATATATATATATATATATCTGTAATGATGACAAGTCCATAAATGAAGAAAATAATTCAGAAAGATCTATTATTTAATATAAAATATCAAAGAGCTAGATCCATATAGAGAGCTCAATAGATATTAACCAGAGCAATATAATATACATAAAGGAAAACTCAACATATCATCTAAAGTGGTTATAAACTATAATTTATTTTGGCAGGTAAGTTTTTGTTACCCATCTCTTCAGATTGCAGAATACATTTGGTTTCTGTATTTGTATTTTGTGGTGTGAAGAGATTGGTAACAAAAACTTACCCATCGAAATAAATTATAGTTTATAACTTCTTTAGATGATATTGTTGAGTTTTCCTTATATATATATATATATATATATATATGTATGTATATGTGTGTGTGTGTGTGTGTGTGTGTGTGGAGTAATGCATAGTGAGTGCTGGTGGTATAACATAGCTCAAATCTATGATGATAATAATAATAATAATAATAAATATATATTTGTTCCTCAGCATTGCACATGGTATTCGTCAAGTGTTATAATATGTTAATATTTAAAATGGAGTCGGTCGAGTAAAATGATTTTGGGGTGAGTAAATTCTCTCTCTCTCGACTGCTGGTCGAGTGATTTCTTTTTCAAATCTCAAAGGCTGGGTGTGAGTTTCCAAAAGTTAATGGGTCTGCTAGCATGAAGTCACAAGTCATTGTGACCAAGAGTTTGAGTGTACTGATCCATTTACAGATTGTGTGCCCCCACATCTGTGTCTGTCTGTCTGTCTGTCTGTCTGTCTCTCAGAAACTATAACAAATGTATGCTAAGCATTGTTGTAATATAAATGATAGATTGACTCTGTAGATGTTGGAAAAACAAAAATGAACCTGAGTAGGGCTTAGTTTGCCACCCTAGCAGATGGGTATACTCAGAAACAAGTGAACAGCCATATATAAATATGATGCAATTCACTTCATTAGAAGTTTTGAAACTCCAACACAAATGTTTCAGAGTGTTTGGGTGTCAATCTAAGGAAAGTGCAGGCGATTCAGGAAGAGTTTGATTCGTCTAATGGTGATTATCAGAGTACGACACTTTAGATAATTTTTATAAGAAAAGATCTCCCAAATTTGTTGATGAGGGCCTCAGACTCAACGCCAACGCCTACAGCAAGTGCATTGAGGTGTTAGTGCTGCTCTGGGTCAAGATGGTGGCTTTTGGTAGATCCTATATGTCTGGCAACAGGACTCTGTACCATGCCACACCGGTAGGAGAACCCAGTCATGGCTGTCACCCCTTATATCTGACCACCTAACTCTCCAGATTGCAACTCCTTGATTATTATATGTGGGGCACAGTTAAGTGAGAAACCAACAAAACTCCTTGTAACACCAAAGATGAACTGAAGGCAAGGATTATGGCAGCATTTGGCAACTTAAACAAGAAGACCATCCAGAAGAGATGCAGGAAATTCTGAAGTCATCTGGAGGCCATATTTGATGCCAATGGTGATTTTATTGAATAAATTTACTCTTTAGCATTTCAACATATTTTAGTGCAATTTTTGATAAATATATTTGTTAAAATGAGATATCAGCTTCTCTTTAAATTTTGACTTGATTGTTTCCTTTAGTTCTGAGGTATAGTACTGTCCATCAATAGATTTTCCTTTTTCTTGCTAGTCTAATATGTTTACGACTTCAGAATAAAAACAAACAAACAAAAAAATCAAACCAGAAGCCATTATCTTGCCAACAGATGTTACCTACTTTAACTTCCTCGGGGGTGGAGGACCAGAGTTTTTCCACTGTTTGCTTGCAATCTTTGATTCAGGTTTGAAGTTGTGAACCCAGGTTTCATTTTGAGTTACTAATCTGTGTTGGGAATTCTCAGGGTCAGCCTGGAATCAAATCAGGAATGTCCTGGAAATGTCAACCCGCTTTAATTTCTGATTTGGTGTCAGCATTGTAGGGATCCATCTTGCAGACAGCTTGCTCATCCCTAAAGTATCTCAGTTAAAACAGTATGGATTGAACCAAAACTAATGTCTATGGATTTCAATATCTGCTGGACAGTGAGACCTCTGTCATCCAAAACCATAAAACTTCTTTGCAGTTGCATAGAAAGGGGAGTCCTCAGCTAGTGTCTCTACCATGTCCTCAAGAATTTCCTTGGGTGTCATACTTTTTTTTTTGCTGATACTTTTTGACTGTTTGGGCCTCTGTTTTGTCCATTTTTAGATATGTCACACCCTTCTCACATATGTATAGGCCTCACCTGCACAGAAATTAAGACAGAAATCTGAATTAGTTTTTCTAGTTTTATAATAATTGGTAGTGTTGAATTTGTTGCATTCACTTAGGCACAAAAAATACCCTTGAAATAGGCATGAATCCATCTCTTCTCCCTCCATCTATGGGTTAAATACCAGGACAGATTGGGTTCTATATCCTTGGTTGGCAACTGTCTACCACAGAAATTAATGACAACTTTCTGCAAGAAAATTCTCTGCCCAGTCAGTCATGTCTCTTTTGAGACTTTTATTTTTTTTCTATGCCACAAGAAAGAAACAAGTATTGTAATATTGTGAGGTATTATTGGGGTGGATTAGTTGTAATGATGTTGAAACTTTAGTGAAGGTTTTTCTAAAGCCACTACAGTTTTTTATGCAGCAGGAATTTATATAAGGATTCTAGTTTTTAATATTCTTGTAATTTGAAAATAAAAAAACAAACTTACCTATTGAGAACTAAGGGATGAAGTAAATGTGTTGAAAAGGTGTAGAATGAGGGATTAAATAATGGTGGTGATAACCACAACCAGTGGGCAGTGAGGGATTGTGGGTAAGTGTATTGGTTATAAAAGAAGAAGTGGTGAGCTTTTTGATGGTTGTTAGTATTCATGTGGGACTTTAGCCAACCTAAAGGAAGAAAGTGGAGAAGGAAGCCAGACAGAGAATAGTGTAGTAGACAAAGATAGAGACAGAAACTAAGGTGGAAATTTGTTATGTTCCAATTGAAACCAAAATTGAAAAAGCCCTAGATGAGCTTTGGTACTATTTTGCCTCCTGCCCTGAACTACAGTTCTCATATCTATCAGCTTTAACAAAAGATAAACCTTCTGAATGAGAACAATCTCTAAGTATTTTCAGAAACACAAGACCTATATTATAGGCCAAAAATGTAGGGCCACTCTCTGGATATAATAATTAGTAACTTTCATACTTTCTTTTGTGCAACTCCTACTAAGCTAGGATGCTGAAACTATTTAACCCATTAGTGCATGGTGTCCAATTTTTTTAGAGAGAAGGTTACCTAAAATTTAACACCCATCAACACTAAGATTCGCCAGCAAGTTAGTGTAGGGAGCATTGATCATGTTTGTTAAATTGGCCTTCTACCAAACATAACTAAACTTCTCATATATAAACCATCAGAAAGTTGAACAAACATTAAAGGATAAAAAAAGATCTCTTTTTTTATAATAATAAATATGAGATTTATTAATCAAAATATAACATCAATTTTGTTATTTATAAGAATTGTATTTAAGTGAGAAATGTTCCTTTTTAATGAATTCAAGAGGAAATGTTTTTGAAGAAAAGTCTAGTTGATTTTTTTAATGCATGCATGATAGTAATAAATATTTTGTATGTTGAATCTTTGTTCCTCTCTTTCTTTTGTTGTTGGATAGTTGTGAGGAAGAAGAAAAGTTAAAATGAAAAAGTGAGTGAGAGAGTGAGATGTATGTCATCTGGTTTTTGAATGTCTAGGCAGATGATTCATGGCCCTATATGAAGCTCTTTCTTTTGTTGCATGAGGAGAAAAGAGAAGGTGAGAGAGTGAGAAAATGTGTGTTAAACTGGATGAAACATCCAGCTAAGACTCATGACTCTCTAAAGTGGTAAAGCAACATCAACGTGTATTTATGCATTTTGATGACCAAGAATAGAATCAATTTTGAATGTTTTTCTCTCTTTTGGTTGGTCAATAAGTAAGATACTGTATCTATTTGGTCCTTGACTATGTCTACATATGGCAAAATTATGTAAGCTAGTTATCTAATGAGAAGAGATTTTCTATTGGTTAATTCGTAAATATAAGTGTTCTTTTTATTGGCTCCTGAAAGGGCATAGGTGTGTCTAAAGTCAGATTTGTTAAGCAAATATCGAGAAATCTGACAGTAGATTAGATAAAAAGAGCTAATATCTTAAGAAAAATTTATGTAGTAATGCTTTAATTTTGTCATTATTATTATTAAATATATGATATTCAGAGGGTAACCCCAAACTTTTAGCTGAAAGCATACATACATCACTGACCATCAGATAATCTTCAGAAAAGTATACGTATAGTAATAAGTGAAATCAATATGGAAAATAAAAACAAATGATTATTAGTGCTTGTCTGTTTTATATGAATTTGCATTTTCTGTCTGAGTTTCTTGGATGAGGAGTTATTATTTACACTATATTTGAACTATTGTCTTCATCTTTATTGCTGTTATCACAATTTTTTGGCCATTTTGTTTCTCAAGTGCATATTAATCTACAGGGAATTCTGAACTGAACCCTTTATTTAATCTATGGAGACAGACTGTTCTTATTCCACTGCCAATGTCTAGCAATATTGTCTAGTTCTTTACGTCTCAGTTATTGCTCTACTATATCCATTGAGTCCAAATACAAACTGCCTAACCCAGGGATTGAACTCACAACCACTATGTCATCAAATTCACAATCCAATGCCTTAATCTGCTAGGCCATTGTCTTGTTGGGTTGAGCAGTGTGTACTTGGACTTAGTGGAAACGGGTGAGCAATAGTATAAATAAGAACTAGGTCAGATATCCCTAGACATGGATAGTGGAATGAAAACAGTCTGTTCCAATAGATTAAATAATGGGTTCAGATCAGAATTCTCTGTAGGCTACTCAGATATATGCCTGATGAAGGCTAGAGAGCACAACAGCTGAAATGTTGCGATAACAACAACAAAGATGAGAACAATAACCCGAATATAAATAGCTAAAATAATGAATTTGCAGGATGTGCATGGGTGGTGCAGTGGATATTGGCTCGAAACAAGAAAACTGGGAGCTGAGTTCAAATTTCAGTTGCATTCACTTTTGTGCAAATACCCTTGGGAAAGGTATTAATCCATCTCTTCCCTTCAGTTATGGGTTAAATAAAAGGACAGATTAGATTCTATAGCTTTGGCTGGCAACCAGTCTATCGCAGAAAGAAATGGCAACCTACTGTGGGATAATCTTCTGTCCAGTCAGTCATGTCTTTTTTCAGACATGATCGCCCAAGCACGTGTCACATATGGCACATAACTGACTGAATGAATTTGAATTTGCATGTGGAGTAGAAGCAACCTGAAGAATATGAAAAGCATTTGGTGAAGTTAGTGGTTGATGGCAGATATAGAAAGAAAAGTACAGGATCTTCTAGACAAGCTAATAAAGGAAAGCAAGAAGAAAGGACTAACCATCAACTATAAGAAGAGAGAATGTATGGCTGTCATCAAGAGAAAAATCCCAGGATGTGAACCATGAATTAAAGATGCCAGTATCAAAAAGTTTTTTAATTATTTCACCACAAGCAAGGTGATAATGCCATTAAAATGCCAAAGGTTATGGAGAGTGAAAGAGAATGGAGTGAGAAGAAAGGACAATAAAAGAACAGAATTCAGAAAGATAGAAGATGGTGATTGATATTGTACTTAAAATTTTGAAGATTGTTGGTCGCAGGGAAGCAATAAACTAAAAGAGAGTTCCAGAGATGGTAAAAGAAATTATTAGAATCGAACTTTGTTACGTCAGGTAACAGAATTATGTGAAATAATACAAAACAACGTAATAGTATAAAAGTAGGTGTATTGACAGGAAAGAGGAGTATTTACAAGAGGTGAGGATTAGTAGAATACAGAACAAGGTAATTAGTATACAGTATCGTCGTAGAGACGTGATAGATTGACTAGTAGAACACTTCCGGTGCAATACCGGAAATACCCGACTGACTCGCTCACTCGACTTCCTTACTTGAGCTATAATCACTACTATTTTATATAGTGATTCGAATAGTCCATTTCCGTGGAAAGGTGGAGAGTGCCCCAACAAACTTATGGTCACATTTAGCTATTGCAACTGTAAAATAAGGAAACCTAGTTGTTAATCAAGTAGTACACTTAAATTTATGCGGTTAAGATATCATTAAAACAGTTGTCATGAAAATGCCTGGAAAGTATTTTAATAGAATAGAAAATGTGACATTGAAACCTGAATACATATTGGAAAAGCAAAAAATGTCTTCCAAAAGCTAAGCAAAGTACTAACAAACAGGAAAATTTCATAGAAAAAAGTAAAAATTGCTGAACTGTTATACAATATCAATCTTCCTATATGGCAGTAAATTTTAGACAATCTCCTTACAGATGAAGAGAAAACTGCAGGCAGCAGAAATTTGGTTCTACAGAATATTTCTGAGAATACCATTAATAGAGTATGTAAGCAACAAAGAAGTCTTAAAAAATGGAAATGAAAAGGACATTTATACTCGATATCAGAAAGAGAAAGCTGAAACTTCTTGAGCACAATGAGGTAGGTTTAAGTTTGAGTTTCGTTTTACGGCATATCAACCTCTGTAGGTTATTTAATGCCAAAAAGGTGGGGTTTTAAGGTATTTTTTTATGTTTGATTATTGTGAGAATGTTAATTTAGTCAGAGTTTAATTAACTTTTTTTATTTTTTATTTTAGAAAACTGAAGATGTCTTCTAGTTTTGTATTCCAAAAATATATTGCTGATAATAATTTTTTCTTTCAAAAATGTATTGTTGGTAATAATTTTCTTTCAAAAATGTATATTTTCTATAAAAGTCTATTTTTATGCATATATATCTATAAAAGTGTACTTTTTTACTTTCATAGTGTTTTGACCAGAGTTTAAAGGTTAACTATTTGCCCATAGCTGGGACCCTAACAGGTGCTACCACTCTGGGTCAGGGTGAACTTAAGAACAACAGCAATTAAGAGGTGGTTCCATGCTCCTCACAACCTCTCAATCAGAGGCCTTGTTGTCGGATGCAGTTTACCATTATACGCAGAACCAATGAGAGAGGAGGGCTTGAAGAATTTGATTCTCAAAAGACATATCAAAGGCAAAAGAGACAGTGGATAGCAGTGGGTCACCTATCTGATGAGCTTGGTGGAACTCAGGATGAGAAGCTTGGCAAAGGGGCAAATGTTGCTAAGTGCTACAAAGCATAAGAAGTTGTGGAGAGCCATGAAGGCACACAGTACATAGAAGAAGTGAGTATACTACTTGAAAGTGGTTTAAGAAATCCTTCTCGTTTCCAAATGATCATATTTGATAAAAGATTCTACAATAAAATTTGCCCCCAGGCTGGACTGGAACTTTGAAATTGTTCATATCAAAGACAGTAGATTTTCATTCAAATGACATTTCTATATTGGTATATGATTGAGGAAAGGTTTCTGAATTTTAATTTTCTCACCCACACTCACAAGAAGTAATCTGAAAGGCCTTCATTATAATGTAAACATCTCACACAAAATAAAGAGACATGTTTGTGAATTCAATAACTGAATAATAAAAGTTCAATTACTGCCTGGAGCTAAAATGTGTTTGGAAAGAATTCAAGCCACAAAGTTGTTGAGGAATTGATTAAGTCTTGAAGAATGCAAGGCTGAACCAAAAAAAAAAGTATGTGAGCAGCAAGTCTCGGATAAAAGAGATGCAGCTGACAAATTACTTTCACAGCAGAGAAGGAATGGAAAATAAAATCATATAAAAAATTTGGCAATTTTCTCCATCCTCCTCATAAAATTTAAACAGGTTAACTTGTTTCTGAACTTCAGGGATGAGGAGTTATCATTATTTACATTATATAAAGACTATCTGGATCAACAAGCCCCTGAAAAAGGCTGGAAGGCATAATTCTCGAAATGTGATAATAACAAGAAAGATAAGGATAATAGTCTGAATGTAAATAGACTAATTTGATTTTAAATTATGATATGTTGAAGTAACTTAAAAGAAATTACAGATTTGAAATCAGGTGAATATCAATATTTTGAAAAGCTATTATTTTCAGATATTGGAGCAAATTTTTAATTTTCTTTTATTTATTTCATCATCTGATCATCCATTTTAACATTTTATATAAAATAGAAATAAATCATAGAATACAATATTATAAAGAAAAAACTGAGAATTCATTGATACTTTGTTTATATATAATTTCTACAGTCAAAACCTGGCTTTACCAATTTGGCTACTGATATAAATATAATTATTCAACAAAGCCAAAATGCTTATGAAATGGCACTGAAGGAAATTTGTTTTTGACAAAACTAACTTTTTCACCTAACAGAACAAAAATATAATAATCCAACAGAAATAAAAATATCATAGGGTTCAAACTACAATATAATGAAAATGAAAAATAAAATGGGTAAAATATTCATCAAACTCATCAATAAGTTAAATAAACTATACAAAATATTCAACAAAATTACTATAGAACATAGTTGTAGTGGCACTGAAAGCATGCTATGAATAATAAGCACAGATAAATAAGTACCTACAACTCTCACTTTTACCTGAGGAAAAAATATGAATGTCCACTAAAAGGTTATTGTCTACAAACTAACAGAATATATCAAGCTACAGTAAAATTCAAAGGAAACCTAGAGAAAATATATTGGGGTAACAAGTCAGTGGAAACAAAAGCTACTTGCCCAAAACATATATAACAGCAAAAAATTTGCAACCATTTCAAGATATGTATAGAGACTCAAAAACCTAAATCAAAACAAATCAAAGATAACATCAACAGCATAATCTTCACAAATGGTAGTTTGCACAACTTACATAACTTTAAAGTTTCAGCCATTCAGTGTATGTTTACTGGTTGACACATTTCCATGAGTAGGCCAAATTGCTGGGGGATGGGTGTTTTTATTAAGTTACCATCTCTAGATCAACCGCCAAACAAGGCTAAAGAGATTTCATCTGCTCATTAGCACAACTGTTGATTGCTTTCAAGCTGCTGCTTCTAATTGTTTAATAACTGTTGAATATTTTTTATGTCTGAAGCTAAGTGTTAATCTTATTATTTCCTATCAAGCAATGATTTTCATCTGATCAAACCATCTCAAATTTAATACATGTCCTTTTAAGAAATAATTCCCTGCAGAAATATTTGAGTCCATACAGGATGCATAGGCATATTATGAGGAGGTGCTCAAAAGTCCTTGTACCAACCAAGAAGAGATTCCTAAATTTGGTTCTTTGTCAGATTTCAGGAAGTGGGTCAGGTTGAGAACTTTTTAAGATTCCCTAATAAAATGATCTCAGTTTCAGATAGGGCTATTCAGGAAAAATGTTTTAATATAATTTAGGCTTAGAATTTCTAACTGCTCAATATCATATTATATTCTTTATTTTGTCGAGCTAGCTTGGACATTCATGAGTCTTTCTCACCAACCATCACAGTCCTGCATGAAGGTCAGATGGTCATTAGTGTAGAATTTTGTGTTATAACATAGGTGGTAAATGTAGATGACTGCTGAGCACCCAACCCATCTTGTGCCATTGCTAGGTCTCCAGAGTAGTAGATCACTTACAAGTTCTTGTTTGGTTCTCTAGTAGTGTCCTGCAAAGCATGTTTTACATTCACTGTAATTTGGTTGGATGTTGTGACATGTTAAATATAGCTCTGAGCATCCAAGTGTAGGTTCCATCAAGCCTCGACTCCAGGGTTTTAGCTAATGCCCAAGTAGTGATACCATATATTAAAAGCACCGTTACAGTGGTGTGAAAAAGTCTACATTTGAGGTTGCCTGGTAGATCAGATTTCCAGATTACATACATTTTATTCAAGGTAGCCCAAGCTTTAGCTATGTGGATTTTCACATCCTTTTCAGTAAAATTTATTTTGTTTCTTAGGTATGTAAAAGATTTGACAGATTTTATTGATTCACCTGAGAAGGTTTCTATTGAGCCTTGCTGGTTGAAGCTTATGAATTTGGTTTTAGAGGCATTGACATAAAGTTCAATATTGTTAACAGCATTTTCTAGATGATGTAGGATAGCTGTGTCATTGGCAATGGTACCTGCAGTGATAGCTAGATCATCTGCATAGTCAATATTAGTTAACTATTTTGCAAGTGTCTTGGTGATTAAGTAAAACCTAGATGTTGATGTTTGTCGAGAGAAGTTCTCAATATGTAGTTAAGGGTGATAACAAAGAGAAAAGGTGTGAGGGTGTCACCTTAAAGGACTCCTGCTTTGATGCTGAAAAAGCTAGTGTCTCTGTCTGGAGATCTAACCCAGATTTGATATTTTTGTATAGCATCATTATGACAGCTACTGTCTCACGGGGATGCCATATGTCAGAAGGAACTCCATTTTCTTTGCTATGTACAGAATTGAAGGCTTTAGAGAAATCTATAAAAAGTAAATTGGCCTGTAGGTTCTTTAATCCAATGCTTTAAAAAATCTGCTATTATTTTTGGTGACTGGTGAATTAATAAAAAAAGAAATCTTAGTGAGTAGAGGAAAGAATTAAAGAAAAAGAAAAAGGTCTCTAACTTAAGTCAGTTCTTGAACCTGCCACTATTTTGAGTACTACTACTACTTTTTGACCTGGCTTACGGCCATATCATGTTGAATACATTGGTTCTCGCTCGATCACCAAAGTTAAGCAACGTTGAGCCTGGTCAGTACTTAGATGGGTGACCACTTGGGAATACCAGGTGCTGTAAGCGTATAGTGATGGATGTGCATTGTGGTGCAGTGGATATTGGCTCAGAAAGAGAAATCGGTGAGCCGAGTTCGAATTCCAGTTGAATGCCCTGCATTCACTTAAGCACTGGCACCCTTGGGAAAGGTTTTAATCCGTTCCTTCCCTCCAGTTATGGGTTAAATAACAGGGTAGGACTTGGGGACACTGCCCTTAAAAACAAATCCCAATGAATCTTGATACTCGAAAAGAAAAAAGTATTACTAGACACAAAACTTATATTAAAAACAACAATGAATTGTTGAAAGAAAAAGGTATTACCAGCAATAAATAAATAAAAGTTTAGTTGGCAATAAATGACCCGCCGAGGTTGATATGCCATAAAAACAAAACAACCAACCAACTTCCTGACCTTCCCCATTGTCTCAATAGGTGGTAGGTGGTAAGCAATGTTCAAACATAAAGTATATCCAAACCAAACCGAATGCAGGTGTAATGCAACTGATGTTTTATTCAACTTAAAATGAAGTGTGTTCCACTGGACTTGCTTAAATACAGAATAGGGAGATACCACAATATGTTAACCAAAAAAGTCTACATTCCATGTTTGACTGTGAGAATATTGTTTGTGCACTTTCTGTATGTTTGGTTTGCATTACAACTCTCCCTATTAGAAGATATGGTGTGATATGATGGCTATTGATACAGGAAACAAAAATGGTAAACTGTGTTTTAGCAAAGGCTGCTTACATTCATTTTGAAAAGGCATGAATTTGTTTTACCTACTGGCTACAAGTAAATAGCTGGGCTCTTTAGCCTGGGTAGCCAAGAAATTACGGAGATAGAAAAATATAATTTGAAACCAGGAGTGAAGCACTCAAGATATATTGGTGGTAAATTCTACCTCATTTGCGACAAGGCCGGCAGCCAAAAAAGGCCACCACTTGAGATCACAACTCTTTGAGTCAAGTCACTGGATTACTTCCACCAATGCACTGGACCATGTGTCCTTGGGAAAGCATTGATTGAAGTAATCCAGTGACACTGGTACATAGTGTAGACACCTCCCTTAAAGCAATGACTGCTGCTCGCTCTTTTAATTTGCATAGTTGGCAAATGAGTTCCACCTTCTTCACGCACTTGACAACAGATAGGCCAATGGGAGAACCATCGAACTCAGGTACCAATTTCAAGTCGATTTGGTCCGTGGGTATTAAGTCCCGAAATAGCTTGTAGTCAGTTTCTTCTGGCTTGTAATAAATGTCTAGAATCTGTTTCCTTCTACCAACAGAGCAGCGGTATGAACTTAGGTCAAATAATCCAACAACATGTCTCCTGTTTGCTTCGGTCATTGTCACAATCTTCTGTCATCTCTTTAAGCATTTTTTATAGTTTGAGTAATAGGTCAAATTTGTATATGTGGAAAGAGAATATTGCAAATGTACCTGACTCCAAGATCTATCTTTGTTTTAAATATACAATTCATAAAGCAACCATTTTCTTCTTGGGAATATTTTACATGTAAAACACATCTGAATCTGTTTTCGTCCAGGAGGTAAGCCACTTTCTTTATTGTTACATTAACGCCATGGACTGAACAAAGGGTTTGGTTTGAAATTCCAAAATATATCACCTGAAGAGGGATTGAGTGTACAATGGCTGAAACATCATGAATATGACAATAAAAATGAGGACAACATTCCAAATAATGTAAATATCTTGTTTAGTTCTTATTCAGCCTTGTTCAGTTATTGCTCATCCCATTTCCACTGCCAAGATTGAACTCAAAGTTACAATATCATCAAATTCCCAAATGAATGCAGTAATTCACTAGGTTATTGAGCCTTAAGCATAATCTGCCTGTGACATATGGTGACATAGTAATTGTGAGTTCAATCCTTGGGCCAAGCAGTGCAGGCTAGCAAAGTACTGAGCAGTATTAGATAAGAACTTGATAATATATCTCTAGACATGGACAGCATAAGGTGAACAATTCACCCCTGTAGATTAAATAATGGACTCAGTTCAAAATTCTGTGAAGGTTACTTGGATTGATGAGCAGCTGATAAAGGTACAATGGATGAAATGTTATAATAACAAAGATGAGCATAACAGCCCACATGTATATAATTATAAATCATCATCACAGAAATTCTGACAGCAAGCTAATTCATTGTTTGGAATTCCAAGATTGCTTTTGATGTGGTTATGTTACTGAAAAATCACCCTGATATTATCCACAAATCTTTTGGATTTATTTGTTTTGTCAAGTCACGTATATTAGAAATAATGCCTTTGAAGAATACTGTCAAACCTTTTTCTTTTCTCTGCCTCAAATGCTTATTATGTACATATATATATATATTATTTTTACAATGTCACGTGATCCAACCAGCACGATTCCTTTAATTACATCAAAATGAGGTCAACTGTGTTTGTTCTCTGGCAATTCGTGTTCAAACTGTCAACAGCAACACTTTATTGATAAATGACAATTTTTTGATTCCTTTTATCTAAATCTAATCTAAACTTATTTATAAATGGAACTTTGTCTGTGTGTGTGTGTGTGTGTCCATTACCTATATACTCCGAAACGGCTGAACCGATTCTATTGAAAATTTACACAGTTGTACTATAAGTGCCTACGAGTGTTCTTAGCTAGATTTTGTATCAAGGTACCCCTGATAAATATCGAAAATTGATAATTGAAAAAATCGGGTTATAGAAGGAGTGGTCTGATTTTAATCAAATTTGATACACTCACAGACAAAGACATAAGAAATGATATTCAGAAGTTTTAAGGTTGCAGTTCTTACAATAGTGCAGAAAATTTGATATCAATAACAGGAAATCAAAATTTGACTTACATCCATTGATTTTTCTTTCAGTCTACGGTTTCACTTTAACTGGAAACAACTATTGCTTTTTAGTCTTTCATGCCAATGTCCAAAGAGTCTGAGCTCCAGGACCATGGATTAGTTTTAAAGCTTTCATTACACCCGAGCAATGCCAGGCTATACTGTGAGTACATGATAGACTTATTCATGTAGAAAAGTGGAACCACTTTTTTATTCTGAGTTTTATTTCTGAAGAAGGCTAGAGAATAGATCAGGTGTAAAAAAACTGAAGAAGGCTATAGAATGGATCAAGTCAAAAGTTGTGGTAACAGCAACAGAGACACAAAAAATGAGCTGAATAGTTTAAACATCTCTTGGAATGGTAACTCTTCTTAAAATTGGAATTCTTTTGTCAAACATTTGTGGACTTGAACATGAGATTCACCATTACATAAGTACATGGGTTTATATTTTTTTAAAAACAGAGACGCAAGTTTTCATATTGACAAAAAAGTAGACTTACATATTTGAGATGCGACAAGGTTTTAAAAAGGAATAAAATGTTAACATCATATGAGTTTTGGCTGCCACAACTTCAAGGCAAGGATTGAATAAATTAAGAGCTTCCACCTAGAAAAATAAAGGTTAAAAGATTCATGATTAGTAAGCCTTTTATAAGTTGTTTTTCTCAGATACTATGAAGGTTGATTGATAAGTAAGGTTTACAATCCTATAAGATTTAAAGCAGGCAAGATCAGGAAACTTGTAGGGTGACTGGCAATAGTTAGATGTAACTGGCAGAAATGTTCAACAAACAGAATTGACAAAGTTTGTAATAAACAATAACAAAGGAAAGAAAAGAACAAGACAAAAATAATATTGATCAAACAATATATGCAAGGCAAAGCAACAGTAATGAGGCAAAAACTTCACAAAAATCAAAATGAAGTAAATTTCTCTTCAAAATTACAAGGGTTGATTGTTAAATAAAGTATTGAAGTTTTTAGACCAGATGGAATAATGAAACTGAAGATTGTTTCTGGTCTTAGTTTTAATTGTACATAGTTGAAAACTTCTTTCAATTTTTGGAACAAGTAGAAGTGAGAAGTTGCAAAATTCGGGTTGTATAAAAGGTGTGCAACAGTATGAATTTCAAGCTTTCTGTGGTTTGCACAGTCTATTGACTGAAATGCTTCCTTATATTGTTAAGATTCAAAATTTATTCTGTGGATATTTTTGGCTTTAGTGCTTGCAAGGCTTCACTGCTTCCATTACTCCATAATCTTCTAGTGAACAGGATTTAATCACTGATCATCGCATGAAATGTAACTTCGATGTAGTACTCATGACCAAAGTATTCTATAACTCAATGTTGTTACAAAATGAACTGAAACAAGTACATTAGAAGAGAACTTCATACACTACCAAATACATCTTCAAACTTGCTTCTATCTCCTCTATGTTGGATGACATGTAATAGAAGACCTTTCTTATTAATCCTTATATACTTTGAACAAAAGTCAAATGTCATAGGCCACTTGTTAGACATGCTTCAATCAATATAAATATGTTCAATCCCTCATAATGTTATAAGGTGTAATCAGCATGTATAAAAACAATATACGGTGAAATTTTGTAAGAACCTGGATACAAATTTACAAGTGATTCTACATTATATTGTATATTCTATACACTTTCATCTTAATAAATTGCTTTTCTTCTCAGTTAAAGTAGCATTTTTAAATTAAAATTATGGTCATACTCATTAGAGTGAGTAGCTAATACATTGAATATGTTATTTTGTAAAATATCCCTTTTATGTTCACGTAATCCTTTAAATTTCTTTAGGTTTCTTCTATGCATTCCTTGTGGCAATTATTACAAGTGAAATTTATCCTTCAATTTTTAGCATATTATTTTATTTTGTATTAATTAAGTTTTCATAAAAAGTACTTTTAAGCGTCTTCAATACACTATTTATTGTGAAATAAAAATTTTGTCAAATATTTCAAAATAGAAGAGTGGGCCATTCTGATAAACCCACTGAATCAAATAATATTCTACATACCAACTCTTTTACAACTAACTACAACTGAAAAGAATTTATCTAAACTTAACATAAGATGTGTCTTAACTGTTTGACCATGAATGATTTCACTTTGTTTAAACTGTGAAATAATTCATGGTTGAGCAGTTAAGACACATCAGATCAATTGATAGCAAAGAAATTAAATATGTTGGTCATTAATTTTATTTTGAACTTTTCATAACATTGTTTACATTTATCTATATTTCCACACACTTTTAGAGCTCAGATGATTATTTACGAGAAATCAGAAATCAAAAAATTGTATGTTTATAAGGAATGATATGGCTTTGTTTAAACTATGAAAAACATCAATTGATGGGCACCCAATGCTGTTAGGGGTCACAAGTTCAAATCCTGCCAAATGACACATTTTCCTAACAAAATTTCTCATAAATATTCAGTCCGGGAGAGTTATATAAATATATATATATACTGTTTAACTAAAAACAGAATATCTACTCAAATATGAGTATCAATTAAAAAAAAAATGACCAAACATATATATATATATATATATATATATATATATATATATGAGAGAATGACAGTCTGTGAAGACGGAGAGGATAATCCAAGAGATTTTAATTAATATAAATTTCAATTGGATAAAAATAGAGAGCTCAAAGGACATTATCCAGAGCAAATATATTGAGAGGAAACTCTCTATGTGTTGAGTTTTCCTCTCTTGTAGAATCGCCAACTGATGTCAATTAAGTTGGGTTTCAATCCTGGCTAGAAGCAATCAGATGTCAAACTGTACTGATGAGCTGTGATACAGCAAAACAGATCTGTCTGCGGATGACTATATATATATATATATATATATATATATATATATATATATATATGTGCATGTGTGTGTGTATAAAAATATGCACACACATATAAGGAGGAACTGAAAAGTTCTTGTACTGACCTACTTCTCAAAATCTGATTATTTCATATATCTGAATATACGGAATCATTCTATGGAGTATATGGTGAATACCTGATGAAAGGTTTACTACCCATCATAGATAGCACAGTGGTTAAGTACAGGTCATCAATAATAATGACAGAAAGCATCTGGCTAGAATTTTTTGTTGTAACAAACAAATGAAAGTGGCTAAAATAACATCAAATTCAAGGGGTATTAAATGCATATCCAGTAGTTTAATTCAGTGTTCTTTGCATTCATGTGGTACAGGAATAGAAGACCCACCAAGGTTTTCCTGTTAACATGAAGTTACCAGATACAACATCTCACAAGGGCTTGTGATATTGCTAACTGTACCTTGAAGGACTGACAATGAATATGATTGTATGATAAGTCTTGGTTAGAGTTAATTCCAGTTGATGGTATGGTTTTTTGACACATGTATGTGTGTTGTAGTGCAGTGGATATCAACTTGGAATGACAGATCGGGAGTCGAGTTCAAATACCAGTTGAATTCCTTGCATTCACTTACACAAAAATACCTTTGGGAAAGGTATTAATCTTTCTTTTCCCTCCATTTATGGGTTAAATAATAGGACAGATTGGGTTCTATAGCCTTGGTCAGCAACCAGTCTACCGCAGAAAGCAATGGCAACCTACTTAATAGTTGAAAACAATTAAAACTTCTTATGGGCATAAAGTGGGGGATCTGTTTTCTACTGTTATTAAGTAATAAACCGATCCCCCACTAATTACTAGCCAGCTAGTCTACCACAGAAAGCAATGACAACCTACTGTGGGATAATCTTCTGCCCAGTCAGTCATGTCTCTTTCGAGACATGATCGCCCAAAGCGTGTATCACGTATGGCACTTAACTGACTGACTACAGAAGCATGTCAGGAACAGCATACTACAGACTACTGGCGCTTTATTATAATAGTTTGGGTGATGCTTATATGTCATGGGTTGGGTCTGCTGGTCTATCTAAATCTCAACAACTGGTAACCATTACATTGCTCTGCTTTATAATCATTTGCTTCCATTCATGGGCTTCATGTTTCTCAACAATGATTGGTTATTCCAGTAGGATATTGTACTCTGTTATTAGTTGCTCAGGCTTGGTTTTAAGAGAATTTTGGAGACTTCTAACAAATGGTATCAATGTAACAAATACTGATTCAGGAATACTAGGGGGAGATAATGAACTGCGATAAAGTAAATCACAGCAAATATTGTCTCCAGCAGAGGGACACAAGTAAATAAAGAACACACATCAAAAGAACACATGAACTTGCCAGAAGAATAACAGTTTTGGATACGATCAACAAAAGAAAATAAATCCTTTATGCAAAATGCACTTAAGTGTTGTAACATAGGTTCCAACAGTAAAGAAATTCATTTGGCAACCTTGTGTTGGGCTGATCCTATCATTGAAAGAATGGGTTTTAACAGTACTCTATTCTTATAGATTTTTGGTAGCTCATTCAGCATATTTTCTGTTCTAGTTGCAAGGATCTTCTCCTCCTTCATCAAATAAATTCTGTGATTTATCAATATAATTGCGGTGCCAACTACATAGGAAGAACTACTCAGCGTTTAGATATGAGGATTAAACAGCACGTTCCAAGTAAGATCAGGAATCATACCTTGGCTTCTAATGAGCCTGTCCCAAATAACTATGGTTCTTCCATATGTGAGCACCTTTTAAATAATATAAAGTGTGCTGCTGAGTTTAGTGTTGACTGGTTTACGGTTGTGTCCCGTTAACACTCTTTATTTCATTTAAGAGTGCTAGAGTCTCTGTATATCAGCTCCTGCAAACCTCTTCTCTGTAAACAGTATGAATGTTTGCTGGGATTTGCTATCATTAGCTTCTAGTACTTCTTTCCCTTTCATATTATAACTTTTTTTTCTCTCTTCCCTTCCCTTCTTTCATTCTTTGATTTATTTTAATCAAAGTTAATCTCTTAATGAGGCCTGAAGAGCTGGAGCGAAACTGGTTGTTTCTTTTTTAAAATGTCTAATAGTATTCAGCTTTATACTTCCATATTTATAATCAGGTTCTGTACCTATAAAATATTTTAAAAATATGCAGATACATCTCCAGACAGTCCTGTTTCGCTGTATCACAGCTCATCAGTATAGTTAGAAATCCGATTGCTTCTAGCCAGGATTGAAACCTGACCGAATTGACATCAGTTAGCAATTCTACTTCTAAGCTATGGGTGGTCAGTGGAGGAAGGCAGATTTTAGCATGTTATATACACAATGTAAACACATACCAGTAGCCAAGAGTGTTCAAATTCATTACTGAATGAACAATGTGTAAATGTGTGAGTAGCTACTGCTTTTAAAGTCTACCATTTCTCCATAGGGCTCAATCAGTGTGCAAGAATGTAAATAGTAAATAATGTATACACACACACACACACACACACTTAGTATTAAAATAAATGCAACAACAAGCATCTTTTTGGCAGGCAAAAAGTAGTAATTGTACTCTTCTGAAATATGATCTACATGCACACATATCGGACTAAAAATGTTTTTTCAAACAGAAAGTATCTCAGTCATGAAACTGATTAAATTCTCTTTGTTCTTTGAAAAGCTGATAATCTCAAAAGTAATGAATTCCCTATTCTTTTTCAAAACCTTTTCTTTAGTTAATTATCTGGACTTTATCTCAATTTGAACAGCTGATGGAATGACCAAAATGAGTGTTTTTACTTCTCATCATTGTCTATTCGTCAGTAATATCATCATTCAGGCACAAATCATAAAAGTCATAAGAAAAGAGTTAACTATGGAATGAAGCAATCAAGTTTTGTGTGAGGAGATCAAGAGAAAAGATTTGTATTGCTTCCCTTGTCTTTAATGGAGACTGGAGAGCCATTTAGTTCCAGAAGGCGTTGAATCTGGAAGAGAATCGCCAGATGATAGTTGAATATTTGTGCAATTGGGTTTTGTAAAATGGTAAAGCTTCGCAACAAGATGAGATCCTTGATGTGAGAAATTTCCTCAATGTATTGAATCTGTGGAAACAAAAAACAATGAAAACAACAATGAAAGTCACAAAGTTAAAGTTCAGTGGACAGTGAATTGGGCAGGTGACTACAATGCCTATTGTTCATTTCCAAAATTTAAACTTTTGAATTTGGTTGAAAAATAATTATTTTTGAAGTATTTTACCAAATTCAATTTGATTATGTCGTCAGTACAAAGAGCTCAAGATTATCTTTGGTGCATAACTCTCTTGAGCATTGTTTTTAGTTTTGTTAAGATTCGGATTTGCATAAGTTAGTGTTAATTCTTTGTTGGTTTGTTCATAGGTGGTTGTGTATCTGACGGTGACAACCATAGTCAGCTGGATAAAAGTCAGAATATTGAATGCTAAGATTCAAGGTAGGACCTTCTCATTTGGAAATTTGGTGCAACACCATCTTCCTACTTTCATTAACCATTATTTAACCTTCTGCTATACCAAATGTCAACAATTCTAGCTGATTTATTTCCCTTGAACATCAGCTGTAAATTTCTTGATGTGGAGTTGGATTCAATGAAGATGGTGCTATTCTACTTTATTTTCTTACAAGACATTTATTTGGACTGAATGTCAAAGTGTCCAAAGCATAATAAAAAATAGCTAAACAACAGCTGAAAAGTAAACAGTGCTCAGTCCATTTTATAACATCTTTCATAACTTGTAGTACTTGTCTCAACTCAGATCATGCCAGAACAGATTCTTAATTTGAAGTCCTTCTGATAAGCTTGTTGTCTTGTTTATTATTATAAACTACATATGGCAGAAAGTCTCTGATTGGGAGGTTGAAGGTTTTGAGAAGAATGGAACTACCTCTTAACTGCTGTTGTTCTCAGATCAATCCTAACTCTGGGTGGTAGCACCTGTTACAGTTCAAGCTGTGGGTAAATAGTGAACCCCACAAACAAAAATCAAGAGTGCTTTTTTATAATAAATTGACCCACAATACATTTTCATAGCTAAATGACAATCAGTACAACCCCCCAAAAATATTTAAATTTTTATAGTAAAATTACCAGCATGAAAGTATAAAATTATGTACAAAATAACAGTAGTTGAAAGTTTATAATTGTTTGAAAAATATTTATATTTTGGCATCAAATAATCAAGTGGGTTGATATGCTATTAAACAAAATCAATCAACCAACCAACTAGAGAATCCAGGTGTAGTGTTGACCTGACAAATAACTTCCTATTCTCCAAGTGCAGACCTGCATGGTTGGCCCAGCTGCACCTGCAATGTATGCATGAGAAAGATCTGTATGACAGAAATAGATATATAATCACCCACCCAAACAATGTAGGGGTAGTATCTCTTTTGCATTGCAAATATGAATCTAAGATCTACATTTTGGATGAGGAGCCCAGGAGTCACATACACACTGGACAACATTAAATTGATGGAAGCCAGAGTTGAATATAATACAACTAGCGGTTTAGCCTGGTGTTGCTCGGGTTTAATGAAAGCTTTAAAACTAATCCATGGTCCTGGAACTCAGACTCAGCCTAAAGAATATTTGTGTGAGGTTTGGTGAGAATCAGATAAAAATTGTGTATAAAGGACATACAGGCAGATAAACAGATACACACACAAACATCTTGCTTTTTATATATATATATATTATCGATTTTCTGCACTATTGTAAGAACTGCAACCTTGAAACTTCTGAATATCATTTCTTATGTCTTTGTCTATAAGTGTATCAAATTTGATTAAAATCGAACCACTCCTTCTATAACCCGATTTTTTCCATTATCGATTTTCGATATTTATCAGGGGGTACCTTGACACAAAACCTAGCTAAGAACACTCGCAGACGCTTATAGTACAACTGTGTAAATTTTCAAGAAAATTGGTTCAGCCGTTTCAGAGTCTATAGGTAACGGATACACACACACACACACACACACACACACAGACAAAGTTCCAGTTATAAATAAGTTTAGATTAGGTTTAGATTTTATGTATAAAAGATTAAGTTTCATGTTTTTATTAGTCAGCATGAAAATATCATTATGATGGCATGGTTGATGCTAACCTCTAGGAGATACTTTATTCTTTTAGTTGCTAACCTCTCATTGCACTTTCTAAGTCTAGTATTTTCCCTGGGTATGAATTAGAAAGATTATATTGAATTGATTGCTAAGTTTGCTGTTAAGAAAGTTGAATCCCTGTGATAATTATTTTCATTTGAATATGTACTGCACCTTTATAAGTCTACCATTTGTTTGTACATTGCATACTAGTACTTCTGCTATGCATCTAAAGATGCTTGACAAAATCAATCTGCAATGTTATCTGTCTCAACCTGACATCTCAGCTTCAATCATTTCTTACTACCATAAAATAGTTTCCCTGTGCATTTTCTACAAATATTTTCATGGCAATTTTTTTTTTAATCATATCACTCTGAGCAAGGCGGTAATGCCACTGATGTGCAGGGGGCTACGTAAGAGTGAAAAGATTGGAAAAGAGAAAACCGGAAACCACATTCTAAACAGAGAACAAGGGATGAGCCTCTTCACCTGTTCAATAGATGTGGGTGGAGTGTGAATCGGGCTTGTTCTGATGAGCTTTCCTCTTTAGTACCTTGACTTTAGGAATTTAAATGTTGTGCTAGATTGGCAACTAGGTCTCATTATTTTACTGTTGAAATTGCTAAATGTAACTATAAATTATGTTCTAATGGTTTTTTTCTATGGAACTCTCATCCAGCTTCTTACTTTCCTGTCAATTCCAATCTTCAAAAATTTAAAAGCAACATCAATTGTGATCTTTTGTCTCCTTGAATCCTGTTCTTTTTATTGTCATTTCTCCTCAGTAACATTTTATTAGTTTTCTTCACCCTATTGTCTTTCATCTTCAGTAAACCTTGGCATCTTAGTGGCTTTATTGTCTTGATTGGGATGAAATGATTAAAAAAAACAAAAAGAAATATAGATATTCAAAGTTTTTATTTTTACTTACTTGATTATCATTGACATTAATAGACTCTAGAAGATGGTGTTTTTCTAAACCTTGAAGGCTGCTGATCCAATTACATGATAAATCAATTTCCTGTGAAAGAGAGAGAACAATTTAAATGGTGTTTAGTAGAAAAACAGAAGTTGGATGGAATTGGAATTGATAAATACTAGCATATAAATCAGGTGAAACTATGAATAGAACAGTCAAAGAGATTGACAGATAAGCTGTGTTTATGGGACAAATGTCATTAATTATTAGAAAGTAAAAGACTATATTTATGAGGAAAGAGAAAGAAGTTATATCTTGTTGAAATCTAAACTTATTTATAAATGGAACTTTGTGTGTGTGTGTGTGTGTGTGTGTGTGTGTGTATCCGTTACCTATAGACTCCGAAACGGCTGAACCGATTTTCTTGAAAATTTACACAGTTGTACTATAAGTGTCTGTGAGTGTTCTTAGCTAGGTTTTGTATCGAGGTACCCCTGATAAATATCAAAAATCGACAATCAAAAAAATCAGGTAATAGAAGGAGTGGTCTGATTTTAATCAAATTTGATACACTCATAGACAAAAACATAAGAAACGATATTCAGAAGTTTCAAGGTTGCAGTTCTATCCTTGGATGACTTATTTGACTCCAATATTGGAAATCAATACCTCAATATCTTACAGGGTCTGATCAAAATCAGTTTTTCAGCCCTTTTATTTTAGTTTTTGCTCCGGGTTTAGCTCAAAGTAGGTGTAATTGTAGTTTTTAGTCTCAGCCATGATACCATTTGCTCAGAGGACTGATTTAGCCTTCAAAATTCAGTTTACGATGAAAAAAGCTTATTTGATATTGATATCAGGAAATCAAAATTTGACTTACATCCATTCATTTTTCTTTCAGTCTTCGGTTTCGCTTTAACTGGAAACAACTATTGCTTTTTAGTCTTTCGTGCCAATGTTCAAAGAGTCTGAGCTCCAGGACCATGGATTAGTTTTAAAGCTTTCATTATACCTGAGCAACGCCGGGCTACACTGCTAGTTTAATATATTTGTATAATGGAGGGTCAAAGAGGTTACTGAATTGAGAAGTAAATTTAAAAAAGGAGTTTTGTCTCTAGGAAATATAGAAATGTATTTCAATCATCACACATTGCAATTGGGAAACTACTTAGTGAGACAGAGAATAGAGATGTTCCAAGCAATTAAGAATCTGTTTAATTTGAGGCTTGCTTAGGTTCATCAAAGAATGTGTAATTATCATAAAGAGGTTGGTTTGGCTGATAACTACCACTAAATGTTGTTTAAGGCAAATACTATTAAAAATGACATATTTTGTGTTGGTTTAATGATCAACTTTTCCAAGTTATGAATAATACTTCTCTAATAAGGAGGAAATTCTGTCAGAAATTTTGGATAATTTCTAATGGAATTTCTTCCTTGTATGACATGGAAAAGTCAGTCATTAAACTTAATTGAGAAAATGTCTGTTGTTTTTAATCTAATCTAATCTAAATCTAAACTTATTTATAAATGGAACTTTGTCTGTGTGTGTGTGTGTCTGTGCATGTGTGTGTGTCCATTACCTATAGACTCCGAAACGGCTGAACCGATTCTATTGAAAATTTACACAGTTGTACTATAAGCGTCTGCAAGTGTTCTAAGAGGTTTTGTGTTGAGGTACCCCCGATAATTATCGAAAACTGATAATCGAAAAAATGGGGTTATAGAAGGAGTGGTCTGATTTTAATCAAATTTGATACACTCATAGACAAAAACATAAGAAATGATATTCAGAAGTTTCAAGGTTGCAGTTCTTACAATAGTGCAGAAAATCAAAAATATATATATATAAAAGGCAAGATGTATGTGTGTGTGCCTGTTTATCTGCCTGTATGTCTCTATTTTTTCACCCTTTTTATTTTAGTTTTTGCTTCGGGTTTGGCTCTAAGTAGGTATAATTGTAGTTCTTAGTCTCAGCCATGATACCATTTACTCAGAGGACTTATTTAGCCTTCAAAATTCAGTTTACGACAAAAAAAATTTATTTGATATTGATACCAGCAAATCAAAATTTAACTTACATCCATTCATTTTTCTTTGAATTAAATTTGATTAAAATCAGACCACTCCTTCTATAACCCGATTTTTTTGATTATCGATTTTTTATATTTGTCGGGGGTACCTCGACACAAAACCTAGCTAAGAACACTCATAGATGCTCATAGTACAACTGTGTAAATTTTCAATAGAATCGGTTCAGCTGTTTCGGAGTCTATAGGTAATGGACACACACACACACACACACACACACACACGCACAGACAAAGTTCCATTTATAAAATATAAGTTTAGATAATTTATTTGGTAATGGAAGATTTTGCTGTGCATACCAAAGCTTGTTCATTATTTTGTAAATATAATTATTCTTTGTCTTGTATATATTGTTTGTTTGCTCAATATTATTTTTTGTTCTGTTCTTTACTTTTCTTGTTATTGTTTATTACAAACCTTACCAACTCTATTTGTCAGGCAGTTTACATTTTATTTAACCATGGCCACCTACTCCACAGTAAATAAAGAGACAATAATATAGTTATTAATATTTTAAGTTTCATATATATAAGGATTTCCATGGATTATAAGAAAAATGCAAACTCAGAAGAGAAAGAAGACATTATAAAGTTATTGGGTGATGGGAACACAACATTGGAAATTGTAAAAAAGTTGAATAGAGATCACAGAAGAAAATTGAAAGCATTGACAGAATAAGAATGAGAAAAAAAAAATAATTGGCTTGAAGAACTTAGATAAAAAAACTAAAAAGATAAAATACATGAAAGGTGAATAGCAAGAATATTATTTTAAATTAAACATTGCAAAGTGAAACATGTAAGTCGAATGAAGAAGTACATAAAAACTGATTTGCCAACAATAAATTTTAGAGAAGAATGTAGAATTACATTGAATGAATGTTGTAACAATATTTAGCGGAATGGAAGTAATTAATTTTACTAATTATTTATTAATTATAACTGGAAAATTTTTAAACAGAAGAAATTACTATTATAGATCAGAAGGAAACATACTGAGAAAAACTTTTTTTTAAATTCCCCGAATATGAGCGAAGGTAAAAGAAACGAAAAGCAATAAGTTTTGTTTTCTTTGTTGTTATTCTAAACCTGAAAAGGAAAGAAAGAAAGAAAGAAAGAAAAGACAAATAAATTTGTTTTTATTTCTGAGGTTAGATGTTTTATCTAACCTCAGAAATAAAAACAAATTTATTATTAGAACAATAGACATTGATAATTTGATTAAACGTAAAAACAATCCAGATGCCCTAGACGAAGGTTGAAACTGGAAATTAAGAGAATCAGCCCACCCATCAAGGTGACATGTAAAATGAAGGAATTGTCTGGCTAGCATGAATTAGAAAAAAGAAATTGATAACAAAAATAACTTTCTGTCATCAAGGAAATCTCTAAAAATGTCTGTGACCGAAAATACAGATATTGGAAACGCAAATGTGGGAATTCTTATCTAGGTGACAATGTAAACAAAGACCACCTGTGGCCTGTCTGTTTGTTTCAGGTGAAAAGGGAAAGGTTTAGTCATACAGGCTTTTATGACAAGTTCAAAGGTTAATAGTGATTGATTAAAAAACCCCAAAATTATTTCGTGAGGAAGAAAATTTGCCAGATAAATCCAGCCCAGAAAAGGGGTATAGGAAGATGATGTCATAAGATGGCGAGGTATCTCATTGGTTCTGTGAACCTGTGCCCCAAAAGGGGAGACGACCAGCAATTGACGTCATGGAAATAAGACTAATCCCATTGGGTAAACCAAAGGCAACAACGAGCAGCAGCTAACCTCAGCATTCTATTGGTTGCCGAGATGAGGGGTTAGACACCGAGTGTCCGTCAGCCCCACACCATGGCATAGGCATAAATACAGAGTCCCAAGAGACAAAAGTCAATTGGAGTGGAGTTCGAGATCCCAGCCCAGAGACGTAATGACAGAGAGATAATTGCCACGCAGTTGAGTGCCAATCATAGAAAAATCGCCGCCTGCCAAAGACAGTTCCCAGCTGAAGAAGTAAAGAGACAGATAAATGCCATGTCGCCAATCGACCAACCAGAGTTAAAGACAAACAAGAAGTGATTTTGCAGATAAAGTTTTAGAAATTGCCAGCCGAACAGAATTAAAGACACAGACTGATCCAGCCCGGAACAAGAAATCCACCTCGATTTCGATTCCGAAGACAAACTGTGCCAACCTACCCATAACCCAGCACTTCGGCAATTTTCTCAACATTCCGGAGAGAAAGAATCAAAGTTGACGAGGCTTGCTGCGAACTTAGAACTCCATTAGGAGCAAAGTGCTGTGGTTAGCCAGATTTCTCAATTATTACTTAGGAGGATAAACATCTGAGCATTATACTTCAATTTACTTAAGAGACTTCCGTTCCACTACCAGCTTGATAGGAGCAGGGATTGGGAAATATCCAAATGATCATTTTGCTAATGTGAATTATTTTCTGTATATAAAGACTTTCTTTTATAACACTTCAGACGTCGGTCCATTTATTTTTGGTGCCATATTTCTTTCTTTTATTATCCAATTGTGTGCACGCTTCCCGGTTTGGTTTAGTTCAGCAGAGAGACAGCTAATGGAAAACTCACTTGACTGCTTTGTGATCAATCAACACAACGTGGGACAAGGGAGATCATCGTGAACAGAGTCAACCTACAACCAGCTATCTGGATCGAAACCAACAGCGACCGACCCAGCTAAGTGTCATAATGTGATGGCTTGTTGAAAAGATGAGTCCTTCATTGAAATAGCCAGTCAACACGACTTAGAAGGGGGAGATGGAGTTATATTATGGGCTTGTGTTTTAGGCAGTAAAAATTATAGGTTGATGATGGTGCCAAGATAAATGCAGATAATTATTTTAGGTTCTTATATAGGTAGTTGCTCATGCAGTAAGTTTTCCCTCTTCATATTACTTGTGTTGCTAGAACAAAGTTGAAGACAACGTTATATTGCTTTAGGGACTTTAATTCTGGATATGACTTTAGGGTTTACTTCTAAAGCCTTTCTCATGAATGGATCAGGCTGCATGACAAGTAAAATTTTGAATTTAGAGTTATTCTTTCTCTAGAATGGCTGCCAACCAAGGCTAGTTAGTCTCTCCTGCTATTTAGCTTATAACTGGGAGCAGAAGAGATGATTCCGTGCCTTTTCCAAGGGCATTGGCCTGAAGTGAACACAAGCTGTTTCAGATTAAATTGGAACATGACTTGACAATTCCATTTTCCTGTGCTGTTAACCATTCAGCTACCTCCTTTCTCACAAAGTGAAACTGACTTATTTAATACTCACCCTTAACCAAGAAAGTGTTTCTAAATTTTCAATCCTGAAAATTTGGTTGTTGGACTGAAAAAAAAGTAAATGTAAAATCAGAGAAAAAATAAATTAAAAAAAAAAGTTAAATTTATTTTTACCATTTCAGATGAAAATAAAATGGCTTAATATTTTTATTGTATCATTTTCTAAAAAAGTAAATTTTAAAGAAACTGTTCATGACATTTGCATCATTTGTGTAGATGAACAACAAATATAGTTTGGATCAAGGTTAAATTAATATCTGATGAACAAGACTGTTAACTGTAAGAAAATAGAATGTGTAGTCATCAGCAAAAAAAAAAAAACAAAAAAAAACAGCCCTGATGTGAGCTACATATTAGAGACATTAAAATCAAGTGAGTACAGAAAGGTAACTCTCTGAATAGTGCAGTAACAAATGATGGAAAATGTGACACTAAAATCCAAAGAAACATAAAAATACTGAAAGTGTCTTTTAGAAACTAAAGAGATAAGAAAAATTTCACTAGAAATAAAGAAAAGAATTCTGAACTGCTATGTAATAATATTGGTTGGGTTTATATCTGAGTCTATAGATAAACAATAGTTGGGTTTATACTTGATTCTATAGGTAAAAAATGGTTGGGATTATAAATTGGAGAGAGTTGGGCACCGTCAGGTTAAAACACCCATAGCACCCTACATGATGAGCACACATACACACACAAAAAAAAAAAAACAGAAAAAATAACAATTGCAGAGACCAAGGGTTCTTCCACACAACCATGACAGATGGCAGAGAATGGTGAACAGCTAAACATGTTCGGTGCTGCAACAATTCCTTCTGGGTTAAGGGCAAAAGAAGAAGATACTTAAATCTATAGGAGGCATTACTTCATGAAGATTCATGTCAGGCACAAGCTGAATATGCAGAAGCATTAGGAGTTGATCACACAAAAGTTTCAAAATGTCTAAAAGCATTAAGAATGATTCAAAAGCAAGGATATTGAGTGCCGTATGAGCTGGAGCCAAGAGACATCAAATGGCGTCTTGTCACGTGTGAAGAGCTTTTCCAACAGTAGAAAAGGCAAGGTTTTTTGCATCATATCACGACTGGCGACAAAAAGTGGATACACTATGATAAAAGTGTAGAAGATCATGGGGGAAGCTCAGCCATGCACCAATATTGGTACAGAGCCAAATATCCATGCTTTAAAGCTTCTACTCTGCATTTATTGGGATCTGCTGGGTGTAGTTTATTATGAGCTGCTCAACCCGACCAAAAACCATCATGGGAGATCACTATTGTCTACAACTGATTTGTCTGAGCTGAGCATTGAAGAAAAAACAGCTATTATATGAGCAGAGACACAACAAAGTGATTTTGCAACATGACAACACTTGGCCACATGTTGCACAATATGTGAAAAACTATTTGGAAACGCTGAAATGGGAAGTCCTACCCTGCCCACCATATTCACCAGACATTGACTCATCTGATTATCACTTGTTTCAATATATGGTACATGGTCTGGCTGAGCAGCATTTTCATTCTGATGAAGATGCCAAAAAATGGAATGACTCGTAGTTAGCCTAAAAAACGTGTTGCTTTTCTAACATTGAATTCAAATGCTGCCAGAAAGATGGGAAAAAGTAGTAGCTAGCGATGGACAATACTTTCAGCAAGATGTTTCTTACTACCATTTGTAAATAAAACATTACTTTTCATGAAAAATCAGTGAGAACTTATTCAAGGTTTTAATATTTTTATACTTTCATAATAGTGTTTTGACCCCATTTTGGGAGTTAACTATTTGCCCATAGTTGGGACCTTAACAGGTGCTACTACCCTAGGTCAAGTGGGGTAGACCTGGGAACAAAAGTAATTGAAAGGTGGTTCCATGCTTCTTAAAACCTCCCAATCAGAGACCTTGCTGCCCGATGTAGTTTATCATCATACCCAGGATGGCTTTTTTCTTTTAATGTGAATGATAATGGCTCTCCACAACTTTCTGTCCTTACTTTCTGTTATTAATTGGTTGGAGCTGGCATATTTTTGGACATTATATTGGTGAAATAGCATATCAGCTCTTTAAGGACAATCATTGCTTTTTTTATCATCTACAAATTGTTGAAAAAATATGTTAAAAGTGTCAGGGTCTACAAATCCCCTACAATTAATATATATATGACCAAGCTTTTTCAGCCTGAAATCTGTTTTTACTAAACTTGTGTTGAAACAATGTGGTATACAAAAAATCTTAAAACAAGTGAGTATATAAATAAAAACTGAGCTGAAATTAAAATCTAATTTAAAAAATGACAAAGTAAAAAAAAAAAAAAATCAAGGTTCATGTGACTAATGTTATTTGTGTTTTGTCTTACAAATATAGATTTGGTTGAAATAAAATCAGTTTTTCTGATAATGCTGTTTGTCAAAATAAAAGAGTTTTCCAAATTGTCTTATATTTTCCATAAAACTTTATACTATTCACTACCAGAGTAAAAAAACGTGAAATTAAAAAAAAAAGATACATAAGATACGTCTATTGAACAGGTGAAGAGGCTCATTCCTTGTTCCCTCTTTAGGATGCGGTCTCCAGTTTTCTCTTTTCCAATCTTTTCACTCTTTTGTTTTTTTCTTTTTTTTTCAATTGGAGTAGATAGACTAAACTGTCGCCCGGTTCACACTCCACTCACGTCTATTGAACAGGTGAAGAGGCTCATTCCTTGTTCCCTCTTTAGGATGCGGTCTCCAGTTTTCTCTTTTCCAATCTTTTCACTCTTTTGTTTTTTTCTTTTTTTTCAATTGGAGTAGATAGACTAAACTATCGCCCGGTTCACACTCCACCCATGTCTATTGAACAGGTGAAGAGGCTCATCCCTTGTTCCCTGTTTAGGATGCGGTTTCCGGTTTTCTCTTTTCCAATCTTTTCACTCTTTTGTTTTTTTCTTTTTTTTCAATTGGAGTAGATAGACTAAACTATCGCCCGGTTCACACTCCACCCATGTCTATTGAACAGGTGAAGAGGCTCATCCCTTGTTCCCTGTTTAGGATGTGGTTTCCGGCTTTCTCTTTTCCATTCTTTTTACCCTTACGTAGCCCCCTGTGCATCAGTGGCGTTATCGCCTTGCTTGGGGTGATATGATTAAAAAAAAAAAAAAATCTCAGCTGCTTAAAAAGAAACAAAAATGATATTAATCAAAAAAGCTCACAAGATTTAAATACTTCAGGGGTAGTGATTCTATGTTGCTGATTTTCGAAATCTGATTGTGACGAAGACTCAACCTGCTAAGCCTGTGACATTTAGACAGACCCTTGATTTTACTGATTCTGTTATCTGATGCATCAGTTTAAGGAACAGAATCTGTATTTTCTTATGAGTGGCACCTACTAATGGCCAAGGAATAATGACATGAATTGAAAATTAAAAACATTGAGCAAAATATAAAAATTGTGTTTTTTCTAAATTAAAATGATATTAGTTGTGTAAAAAGTTGATGTTTCTCAAAAATTAATAGTTATTCATAATACATGAAATGTTGAATATATATAAAAAAAATTCAATTCAAAATATGCCTTAGTGTTGCAAATAAGCAGTGATGAGCAGACCTCAAAATGATGCAAATTTCCAATTTTCTGTCAATTCATGTAAAATCCATTTCATCTAATTTTTTCACTTTTTCTTTTTTATCAGTTATCAGATGAAAGTTTGTGAAAGTTTGAGGTTTATAAAAAGAACTTGAATCATTGATCTCAAGTCATGTTGGATATTCTCATCTAAAAAGAGAATATTACAGATTATCATCATTCAAATCTGTAATGCTCTGAATCTTACAGCCAAGAGACATCAAATGACGTCTTGTCACGTGAGAAGAGCTTTTCCAACAGCAGAAAAGGCAATTTTAGATTAGATAGTGTAAAGTGTAACATATGTCACATCACTGGCCCATCATGAGTCCTGTAGCCCATTATGATCATAGAGGCATCACTCATACTGCAGCCATGTGCTGAAGGCAAGGTAACCTGAGAGAGCCCATCCCTCTTCAGGATGGTTTACTGGAAGCCAAGAGAGCCCAGGCAGCCCTGTTATTTAATATAGCTGAGGGAAAAAAGATGGATTCATAACTTTCCCAAGAGTATTCACATGAAAGTGAATGTAATAAATTTGGATAGAATTTGAACTGGGCTGGTTGATTTCTCTTTCGGAGTCACTAACCATAACACCACCTGCACATCCTACACATATATGCTGGAATAAATCAAGTAAAGTACAAGAATTTATAAAATTATTGTTTAAATATAAAATAATAGCCACATTGCCATGGGGTAATTATTGTAGATTATAACAATGAGCAGTTACTTCAATCCCAACTGGGTTCCTTACACTTGTGGCCTTGTGCCAGTTAAGCTAAACTTTGGAAATAATTCAATAGAAAATAGAAACCTAAATATTATTGCATCCTTCCTAGCAGTTGGTATATTTAACTTATGAATTACAAGTGCAGATCTTTATTGATTGATTGATTTGTTTTTTACAGTTTATCAACCATTTGCAAGCTATTTTTAAACCAGAGAATATTTTTAGATTGGAAGAATATTTTTGTGGGGTATAATAATGATTTAGTGAAACAAGTCTTACTAATTAACCCATACTTGGTAGGAGATGAGGTGGATTCATAAGTTTCCCAAGTGAATATAACAAACCTGACTGGAATTAGAACTTGTTTCTCCACAAGTGCAGATCTCTCAAGTCCATTGCTTTAATGACTGAACTAAGCCTTGAGTATAGAAAAAGATGTTTTCCTTCATCAGGAATAATTTCTTTTTGAAAACTGATGACCCACAAATAATATATAAAGACCTTGCTTGTAGTGAATTGAAAGATTTTATTTTTTTAAATATTTCAATCAAGATTTTTTTTTTTTATCTCTTCTTAAATTGCAATTGGAAAATATTGGGGGCAACCTCTTCATTTTGCAATTGAGGCTCCAATCTAATGAAAAAAGAAAAAAATGTAAATGAGAGAATTTGAGTACAAAAGGCAAGGAAATTGCAGTGGAATTGCATATTTTTTGTTCGCAATTTTGACTCTTGGTTTTTTGTTTTTCTCTTTGAAAGGCTGTATGCAGGGAAGAAAAATTGTGAAACTGGCTTCGAAATGAAATATTTTTTTCAGAAACAGACTTTACTGTGTAAGGATGCAGATGTGGATATTTGAGTTTTCCACAAAAAATTGTCAATTTATTTAAACAAAATAAAATGAACAAATATTAATTTACAAAAAAAAATGTTCAATGAAAATATTTCTCTGTATCCCTTATATATTTCTTATACCTTGTCATTAAGTTATTAATTCTATTCTGCAAGAGTTAATTAAAAAAAACTGATAAACTCCTTGACTGCTTTTTTAATCAATCCTAACAGAGTCTTTTCTGAAAGGAATTACTTTTTAAACATGAACCCAACAAAAAAACAAAAAACAAAAACCAAACTGGGGTGGAGTAAAGTGGCAGTTAAAAAAAATTATTCTCAATAGATATTCCGTATCTCTAAATTTACATTGTGTATCCCCAAACAAGGAATTTATGTTCCATATACCCAAATGAGGAATTTGATTTCTTGTTTCCAAATGTATATTCCATATCTGTAAATGGGAATTTTATATTTTGTATCCTTAAATGTATATAGTGTTTTCACACACACATAGACACACATAAAAATTGCAGGATAATAAATTTCATTGGTAATGATGATGAAGCATTTTTTCTATAAAATATTCAAGCACTACTTATTTTTAGTATGAAGATGTTATTGAAATTTTTGAGAGCAACCAGTCTTTTTTTAAAATTTTAATGAAAGTGGTCATTATTTCGAAATGAAAGAATTTTGTTAACTTTGTCTCTGATTTACAGGAAATTTAAAATAAAGATTTAAAAACTACTGAAAACAGAGACTCATTAGTAGTAACAAAACAGAAAATTCTACTCACTCACGCACTCAGCATATTTGTAATGCAGTAAATATTTGTCTTTAAGAGACACACACACACTACACTATGCTGTTTTGCATTTTAGGAGCAGAGTACTCCTGAAAGGCATGAAAGGATACTGTCGAGGTACAACTCTGAAAGGTAGTGGTATGCAGAAAGGTCAGGTATTTCTTCAATTTGATTGTGGGAAAAGTCGGCATGTTTCAAGTTCTTTGGGGGTTTAAAATCCAAAAGTTTGGTGATGAGATTGTGTGATACATTTAGTATCAGAAGACAATTTAGGTTGTTCAAAGCTGACAAATCTGAAAAAAAGAATCTTGAGAGTTTAATACTTGAATTTCAATCAATTTTCAATACTTGAAAAGAAAAGTCTTTAATCAGACATTTAAATAAATCTGAAACTACAAGTAGCAAGATGGTTGCCTTCCAAAACAACAAGATCAACAGCTTTGCCAAATATTGAGATTATCTGTTGTTCTTGTTTCCTCTACAGATTTTATTGTAGGTTTGTTAACGGCATTGTCTGACATCTACCAAGGTCAGCCATAGTGTTGGAAAACCACTTTGAAGAGGTGGTAGACTTCTATAGGTGGGTTGGTCATCTGCCTAGAACAGGGGTTCTCAACCAGGGAGCAATTGCAGTGGGGGTTAAGAAAGGGAAAATCTTTTACCTTTTCACAAGTTCCTCATTGACTGTAATCTTCAATAGAATAAAATCAGTTTAAGTCATCTGACCTTTTGAAATTTTGTCTATAGAATTACAATACACTATCTTTCTATTGACATTTTTGTTTTGAAGCATGCTTCATTTTATTTATTTAATTGTTATAAATTAAAACAAATTTAAGTTGAAAAATCCATCAATATTTTCTATTGCTATTAAATTTGTAAAACTCCTCTATAAAAAATAATCCATGTAAATGTATCTGAATTAATATGGAGAAGAATAAAGATTACCGGTAATATATGCATACTATTTGGAAGGTACCATTTGAGTCGAACAATTTTGGAAAGGAGAGAGACTAGAAGCTAGTGAGCCATAGTGTCAAAAACCATTGGGGTTATGTGCATGCTGTAGTTTATCTTAAAATTTCACTAGCACAAACCAGAGGGCTGCCCCACAGTAAAGCATCAGGTAGTCATAGGAAGCCTCCCAAATCTTTGTTCATAAAACCAAACCATTATTATTATTTTTTACTATTTTGCTAAAGTTCCCTCAATTCAAGCCTCAAGAACCACTTAAGGTAGAGAGGTTACTGAACAAGGTGTGTAGTGTAAACATAAGGAAGAAGTAGGAAGTGAAGATTACAAGGACATAGAAAATAGATAACAATTGACCTTTGACTTGAAGAGGTCAAGATTGTAGTGTTTGGGGAAGTATCCATGTGAGAGTTTGTTCCAGGAAGTAGGAGTTATTGGGAAGAATCTTTAGGGTTGGAACATCTTCCTTACATATAGAATAGATAGAGAATGGGGGTGTTTCAACCCTATGGATGTAGCATGGTGAGTCTTGGCTGTTAAGATCTGAGCTTTTGGCACTAAAGAATAGAGCTTATCTGAACATCCACCATAGAAATAGCAATAGAGTAATGATAGGCTTGCAACATTGTGTGCGGGGAAATGAGTGGCTGTAGGTTGGAAAATAAGTCATTCCACAAGACCGTGTAAATCATTTTGTATTCTATTGAGATGGGAAAGAAAGGACTGGGCAACTCCAGCTCAGATGTAGTACTAATACCCATTTTAGATCTGATCTGACTCTCATAAAGATAAGGCATAATGGTTTATGGAATTGGTACTTTCTTGAGTGATACAGACAGACAACCATTTTCCCCAGTCTATTTAGTGATGGATTGGTTCTATTTTAAAATTTTTTATTTTTATTTTTATGATTGTGTTGCCTCAAGCAAGGCATTTTACTGCCACTGTTGTGCAGGGGGTTACATAGGAGGAAAGTTATAAGAAAGAGTGACAGGTTACAGGGGGTGTCAGGAAGAAGGTAAGAGAAGGATGAGAATACTGATGAGAGTGGAGTGGACGGCGAAAGGAGCATGAGAGAGAGGATGCAGGTTAGTGAGATAGGAGATTATTGTCTTTACATTTGAATTCTTGAAGATTGTAGCTGTCAGGAAAGCAAGTAAACAGAAGGGAATTCCACAGGCAGGTGGTGCAAGAAAAGAAGCTGTTGAAGTAGAATTTGTGTTTACAATTTATTGGTTTCAAAGTAAAAGGGTGGGACCTAGTTGCTAATCTTGTGACTCGAGTAAATTCATATATAGGAGGCACCAGTGAGCTAAGTTCACTGAAGAAGAAGCCATGAAAGTATTTGTAGAAGAGACACAGGAAAGTCACATTGCATCGGTGAGAAAACGACTGTATCCTAGCTGCCAAGTCAGGATCAATCACATTACAGATTCTCCATTAAATTTTGTTAAGGACCCCTAAGTGGATAGCAGGAGCACCCAACCAGATATGGCAGCAGTGTTCAATGCACGGGCGGATGGTAGATTTGTATATGTGCAGGATTGTTTCAGACGGGAAAAACTTCCTGGCCCTACACAGAGAACCGACTTTCTTAGCAGCCGATTTAGCTATGGATTCAATATAGTCATTCCACTTGAGGTCTGATGTGAGAGTTAACCCGAGGAGGCGCAGTGTTTTATTTTCAGGGAGACTAACCTGATCCATGCTAATGGGGGGTAGGAGTGATTGTGATGGTTAATTAAACCAATTTTATGAAGACTTATGGCTATATCACATTGAAACACTGGTTCTTGTATAATCACTAAAGTTAAGCAACATCAAGCCTGGTCAGTACCTTGATGCTTGGGAATATCAAATAATGTAAGCTTAGATGTGTGGGTGGAATAATTATAATGGCTTAGAATTGGAAATTAGAGCGATGTTACGGGTTAATTAGTAAAACTTGTATCAGTAAATCCTTATTATCACCCAAGAAATTTTTCCTGACAAGACTGAAACCAAAAAGTGTTATATTAGTTAAAGTGGATTTTGAGGGCAGCATCACCTTGGTCAATCAAAATGAAGCCAAACAAAAATATTTTTCTGACCAGATAGTTTTCAATGCACTTTTGGGATTCTATTTATGAATATAAAAATGAATTACAAAATGTATCTGCCATATTACTTGTTGCCTGTATTATTCAGCCTAACCTTGTTTGTTTTATATCTAAATCTAAACTTATTTATAAATGGAGCTTTGTCTGTGTGTGTGTGTCCAATACCTATAGACTCCAAAATGGCTGAACTGATTTTCTTGAAAATTTACACAGTTGTACTATAAGCGTCTGTGAGTGTTCTTAGCTAGGTTTTGTGTTGAGGTACCCCCGATAAATATCAAAAATCGATAATCGAAAAAATCGGGTTATAGAGGGAGTGGCCGATTTTAATCAAATGTTTGTATTTTTTTCAGCCCTTTTATTTTAGTTTTCGCTTCAGGTTTGGCTCTAAGTAGGTATAATTGTAGTTCTTAGTCTCAGCCATGATACCATTTACTCAGAGGACTTATTTAGCCTTCAAAATTCAGTTTACGACAAAAAAAACTTATTTGATACCAGAAAATCAAAATTTGACTTACATCCATTCATTTTTCTTTCAGTCTGCGGTTTCATTTTAACTGGAAACAACTATTGCTTTTTAGTCTTTCATGTCAACGTCCAAAGAGTCTGAGCTCCAGGACCATAGATTAGTTTTAAAGCTTTCATTACACCTGAGCAATGCTGGGCTATACTGCTAGTATATATATACACACACACACACACACACACACACACACACTACTGGCCATAATTATTAGGCCACTCCAGTTTTTTTAAAAAATGATGTATTTCATATTATTTTTAGTATTTATTGCCAAGCAGATAATTGTAAATGAAAATAGAATGGTTCTTTTGTTAATATTGCACAATAAAATGTGCATCAAATGAATTTATAAATATTTAATAATTACCTATATTGCAGTTTCATCAAAATAAGATCCTTTTGCTTTCACAATGGTTGCACACACATTTTAGAGTTGAAATAGATGTAACCTTAAGTTCTATTGCTAACAGCTTCTTCTATCACACTTCTTACTTGTGAAACATTCTTCCAGCCTCTTGCTTCTCTGTCAACATTGATCTTCAAAAGTTTAAATGTAATATCGATTGTTATTTTTTGTATTTTTAATTCTTGTTCTTTTATTGTCTTTTTTCTTTAATATATATTTTTTAACACTCAGTAACCCCTTGCTTCTCAATGGCTTTATTGCTTTGTTTGGGGTGAAATAAAAAAAAAGAAGAAGGATACCCATGTTTGATTGGATGAGACCGTGCTTAAATTCATAGTCTAGGAACCATAGCAGAAAACTCATCAGAACAATTACCATAAAAAGTATTTATAGAAAAGGCACAGGAAAGTTATGTTGCAGTGTTGGGAATGTGACTGAAGATGAGATGCCATATCAAGACCAATAGCATTCCGCTTTGGATTTTATCAAGAATCTCTAAATATATAGCAGAAGCACCAGGCCATATGTGGCAGCAATATTCAGTGCATGCATGAATGGTAAACTCATAAATATGTTAGATAGATTCTGGTGAGAGAAATCATTTAGCTTTATACAGTGTACCAACTTGCACTAAAATAATGTTTAGAGTAACAGAAAATAATACTGTATTAAAAATGAAATCTATTAATTCCTTAGAAATAAACTTCAGTATTGACTAAGTGGGGGCATTCAAGTGGAAAACCTTGAATCACACACAACACTTTCATAAAGATGCATGTCTGGAAAGTATTGAGTGATTTATTATTAATGAAAAAATAATCTACCTGGAGCAATGTCAATTTTGTCATTTTCAAAGTACCCTCTTTGAGACCTCATCCCAGCATTCCTTAAACTTTTCCAGAGGGTTTGCAAAGTATGCTTTTGGGATTACCTTGCATTCTCCCTAATCTTGTCAAAAGTGTTTCAACTGTGGCTTTATCTTTGAGAAAAACCAGAAGTAGCAGAGTGCTAAATGGGGGATTGTAGATAACAGACCTAATTTATGTTCTACCAAGAAAAGCCGGTATAAATCTTTGCTGATCTACTCACTGTTATAGCAACATTCAAACAGTAAACAAAAACTTACTAACTGGTGTCTCACGGTTAAGTGAATAACCCCATTGAAGAGTGTCCGTTCATGCTTATGCAGTAAGTTTCCCTCTGATTGGTTGCTAAGTATTACAGGAAGTAAACACAAACACAAAGACATGGTTTCATCTGCTAATGGTGGTGATCACAACTGCACACCAAGGTCCTCCCAGAACAAAATTATACAGCAAACAATTTACATGGTCCAAACATCACTACTAAATTTGTCTTCTTGCCACTTTTGTTATACTTGTTACTTGAAACTGGTTATCTGCTGGTTTAAATGTATGCATGCAAATCTTCTAACTGGTAAATCTAGGTTATTATCTCAAACTTTACTGTTATATGTGATAAACTGAGTTGGCCTCAGTTTTATAATGGAGACGCACATACTTCCTTTACTGCAAATGGTACAGGCATCTCAATAATCTTGGAATTATTTTGAACTTTTGTTCTCATCTTGGTTGTTATGATAGACACAATGTTTCGACCAAGTACCTTCTGGTCATCATCAGGTGCCCATAGATTGGCTGATGTTGATTATTGTGAAATATCCTGTGAAATCGTCTTCTTTTGTTATCACAGGATATTTCGCAATAATCAATGAGATAATCCACATTAGTCTATGAACATCTGATGATGGCCAGAGGGTACTTGGTTGAAACACTGTGTCTATTATAACACCTATATCAACCAAAATGAGAACAAAAGTTTGAAATAATTCCAAGATTATTGAAAATTCCTCATCTCAGAAATAAATACAAATTATGACAAGTGGCATGAACCCAATAACATAATCCAGTTGTCAAAATCCATCTGACAATGAATATAAAAGGCTCCAAAAATACACCATCTTCGAGATGGTAGTGTAGTGGATATAGTAGTTGGTTATACATGTGATAGTATCATCTAGTGGTCATGAGTTCAATCCTTGGACTTGGTAGTGAGAGTACCAAATTCCAACATGAAAGAACAATAATTGATTTCACAGGATATTTTGCAATAATCAATGAGATAATCCACATTAGTCTATGAACATCTGATGATGGCCAGAGGGTACTTGGTTGAAACACTGTGTCTATTATAACACCTATATCAACCAAAATGAGAACAAAAGTTTGAAATAATTCCAAGATTACTGAAAATTACTCATTGCAGAAATAAATACAGATTACACACTCTCTACCTTTTAAAAGCTAAGTGGGTATTTTACTCACAGCTAAGTTATCCACTTAGCTAATTCAAAGTGGATGGATGCTTTTTGGACAGACCATCTATATATAAAATTCTCTGACTTTCATCTGTCCATCACACCTTCTAAAATTGCCATACATTGACTGATCAAAACCAAATTTTGGGGAGAAGTGCAAACAGGTAAGTGGTGTGTAAAAACTGCAAAATAGGGTTTTTTGTCAAACAAAACCAGTTTGTTCAAATTTCAATGGGTGGTTTGCAAAACTGAATGAAATGTAGAGCTTGTAAATTGCAGTAAAAAATGTTAGCCATAACTTCAACAATACTAAATACTGTGAAGATTTCAACATGCATGTTGCCAAAAAGTTCATGTGAATTAATGTAGATCCTTTAGATTTTTTAATAAAAATCCAACTTGCCATTTTTCATGGTTGTTATATTGTAAAAAAAACTTTCTAAAAGAAACTTGAATTCTTTTAATTTTAAGACCATATTAACAGGCAAAGTAGAAGAGTTTGCATTTGAAATTGAATTACACAAGTTACAGTTCAAAGAGCAAAAAGGTAGTGCATTTCATTTAGTTCCATATTGCACAACCACAGTGTTCCCTACAAAAAATGTTTAAAGTGATTCACTTTGAGGCACTTCTTAGGTAGGAAAAGTCAATCTACTTGTAAGAAGATAAGAAGAAATGACAAGGGCACTCACCCTTCTTAGGTAGGAAAAGTCAATCTACTTGTAAGAAGATAAGAAGAAATGACAAGGGCACTCACCCGAAATTTGATTATGGGATACATCCACAGCTTGAAGGTGTACATATTTAGCTAAAATGCTAATATCCCTCAAATTCAGGTTCTGGAAAAAGATAAAGAAAGGCCAAATCAATAATCACACTTTTAATGCATAAACATTACACTTTCTTCAAAGCAGCTGAAGAAAGATTCCTTGTTATATGGTAATGGTAATGGTAATATTGGCTGTGTCCTTATAAGGAAACATTTGGCATTCATTGACTAAGTAGTCAGTTGAAATTCATAAAATCTTTGTCATAATACAATTTTTCAGGAAGATAAGTTTATCAAGTCCAGAAGTTGTTATTACTCTTTCCAGTATTGATGGGGTTTTCCTTCCTTGTCTTTTGTTTGAGATAGTGTGGAATATCAGTGTTTTGATTGTATCATCATTTTCAAATTACATGAGGTATCCATTTTAGTTGTTGCTGCTGCTGAAAGTCCTCAAGTCTATTAGTTGGTACTGTTCTTTGTTTGTGATTCTATAATGCCAGTCTATGAGATTCAAAGAAGTATGGTCCTTATTGAAACCTACACACTTTACCTACTAAGAAAATAATTGTCTGAAGCTCAGAGTTTGGTGTCAGTCATGGCACCCATATGAAAGAATATGACTAGAGTTTTTACGTTAGTGTTTTTGTTTTGTAGCAGTTTGTAGTGTTGTGAGAAACTACTCCTAGTACTCTCTATTCTATATTCAATTTCCTTATCTTCTAAAATAAATTGTAACTGATCCATACACCAAGGTATTTGAAGTGTTTAATATTTATTAATCCTTCATCTTGAATTTTTATGAGGAATTCAGAACACACACTATCAATTTCAGACCAGTGTTAGGTTATTATTTTATAACAGCTTTCTACCTCAAGAACCTTCCAAACAAGAATGAATATGAGGTAATAAAGCATAAATTGGAAAGAATGCCAAGACGTTTACCATTTTTATTAAATGTAACAATGTAAAACAACAATTATAACATGACATAAACATGATCAATGAGGTTTTCACCACAAGATTACTACCTTTGAGATGAGATGAGATGAGGTGAGGTGCCAAACAACCATCAATAAATTCCTTTATTTTTTATTAGTAGATACATTTAGGATACAGCATGAAATATATAAGTGATCAGTTCTTATCTCTTCACATCTGTACTTGTATATATGCATAGCATAGTCTATGAAGAGATTAAATTAGTTTGGGCTCTCATTTCCTCCTTGTCATACTTTGGATGAGATTTAGAATGTTTTGAAAGTGGGGTCTTCACTGGTATTCTTGTCCAACAAGACTTTATGGACTAATATAGTTCTTCTATCAGATCTAGATATTCAGTGAATTCACAGTTTTGGAAGGCAGTTTCTAATGGATGAGAAGAGCAAGTCTCTTTTGATGTTGTTGGATGCTGCTGTGAGGGTTACATAACAGGTTACAATTTTCTATTTCTATTGGCAAGGTAAACAATTTCCCAGAATGCTTTGATGACATAAATGCTATCATTTCATCTTTTACCAGAATGCAAGCCAAATTGCATAATGAGGAATTGATTTTCATAGAAAGGTGAAAGTCTAGTTAATATAACGTTTATAGGTACCTTTACCATAATGAACCCAATTGTGATAAATTTGTATGTGTAAGGGGGTGGTGGGGATACCTTTTTTTTTCTATAGTGCATTAATGCATGATCAGTCAGTCACTTAAGTGCCATACATGATACACGCTTGGGCGATCATGTCTTGAAAGAGACATGGCTGACTTGGCAGAACATTATCCTGCAGTAGGCTGCCATTGCTTTCTGCGGTAGACTGGTTGCCAACCAAGGCTATAGAACCTAATCTGTCCTGCTATTTAGCCCATAACTGGAGGGAAGAGATGGATTAATACCTTTCTCAAGAGTACTTGCACGTAAGTGAATGCATGATACACACCACTATTTGGGGATGCATTTCTGATTCCCGACTTCCTTCATGAAATTTAAAAAGTTGTTTTTTATAATTTGGAGAGAGGGTATGTTATTTTCAAAATTTCAGCTTCAAAATTTCAAAAAAGTTATAAAAACATGAAAGAATAATAAATCATCACTTGAAATTGAGGCTGAAATAAATTTGTGAGTCTATATGAAAATGCTTTTGGATCAAAGAAAACCTTGTTTTCATAGAAATTAGCTGCTGAGCCATAAAATGTGTTATGTTTGGTATCTCACAATTTCAGTATTCGATATGTGTGTGACGTAATGCCATTCAAACAGTTTGTGGCTTAGTACTTAAAAACAATTCAGCTCATTTGCATAGAATACCACAAAAAGAAAAATAAAGAAGAAAGAAAATCGCAAGCATATGCAAATCTTTTTTGATATAAAATGAGGAGAAAAATTAAATTAATAGAAGAGTATCTGAAGTCATGTGAAAAGTTTCATTTCAACTTCTAGTAACCAAAAACCAGCATTCAAGCTTTGCCACTGTAAAATTATTCACTAATTATATTATTGGCTTTTAACCAAGAACACAGCACTTGAAAGAATTTTCCTTCTACAATTCATGAAAACTAAGTATTTTACTCTCTCTATCTTTGTCTACTTTTGAAAGTATGCAACTGTATTCTGTGAATAACAAACCTTCTTACCTTTGCTTTAAACATTTTTTAATATTATTTTGTGTCAGATCATCAAATCTGTTGTATAAACAATTCTTCTTCATGACAATTCATTAAAACTATAGAATTTTTTAAAAATCAGTATCACCCCAAGCAAGCCACTAAAACGCAAGGAATTACAGGGTGCGAAAGAACTAGGAACAGAAACATTAATAGTGAACAGAAAGAGAAAACAGTAATCAGGAGGACAGTAGATAGCAATTAATATTTAATTTAAATTTTTGCAGATTAGAGTTAGCTAGAAAGCATGGAATGGAAGGGAGGTGAGAAGTGCAGGAAAAGAAACTGTTAGTATAGAATTTATGGCTACCCAGCTCAACTGCCAATTGATGACATCTTGATGCCAGTCTAGCATGCAGTTATTCATAAAGTATAGGTGTCAAAGTGAAGAGCTCATCTGAACAATTACCAAGAAAGTATTTATAAAAAGGCACAGAGAGGCAACCATATGGCAGTGGGCAAGTGACTGAATCTGAGGCACCAGATCAGGACCAATAATATTGCTGATTCTTCTATGGATCTTATCTTATTGGATCTCATGGTAAATAGGGGGGGCCCCAGACCATATGTGGCAGAAATATTCTAAGCATGTATGAATGGTCTAAACCTATTTATAAATGGAACTTTGTCTGTGCGTGTGTGTATGTGTCTGTCCGTTACCTATAGACTCTGAAACGCCTGAACCGATTTTCTTGAAAATTTACACAGTTGTACTATAAGCATCTGCGAGTGTTCTTAGCTAGGTTTTGTGTCAAGGTACTCCTGATAAATATCAAAAATCGATAATTGAAAAAATCGGGTTATAGAAGAAGTGGTCCGATTTTAATCAAATTTGATACACTCATAAAAAAGGACATAAGAAATGATATTCAGAAGTTTCAAGATTGCAGTTCTTACAATGGTGCAGAAAATCAATAATATATATATATATATATATATATATATAAAAGGCAAGATGTTTGTGTGTATGTCTGTTTATCTGCCTGTATGTCTGTATTTTTTCAGCCCTTTTATTTTAGTTTTTGCTTCGGGTTTGGCTCTAAGTAGGTATAATTGTAGTTCTTAGTCTCAGCCATGATAGCATTTACTCAGAGGACTTATTTAGCCTTCAAAATTCAGTTTACGACAAAAAGAATTTATTTGATATCGATAACAGGAAATCAAAATTTGACTTACATCCATTCATTTTTCTTTGTCTATGGTTTCGCTTTATCTGGAAACAACTATTGCTTTTTAGTCTTTCGTGCCAACATCCAAAGGGTCTGAGCTCCAGGACCATGGATTAGTTTTAAAGCTTTCATTACACCTGAGCAACGCCGGGCTATACTGCTAGTATACTTATAAATATGTAACATAGATTCAAGAGGAAAAACTGTCTTGCTTGATACAGTGAACTGACTTTCTTAGCAGCTTGAGCTCATTTTGGACATCAGTTGTCATTTATCCTTGTTGAACATATCGGCCTATCAAGGCAAGAGTAAATGGTTGTGTTGTCAGTGTAGATGTCAAGTTGAGAGCTGATGTTATTGGGAAGGTTATTAATGAAAATTAAAAACAGTGTAGGACCAAGGATAGTGCCCTGTGTTTGTACAAAAGAACCTAGATAAGTGGTCGTTCAGGATAATTTTCATTTGATGATACGATAGGAAAGACTGAATCAGCTCAAAAATGTGTCTGGAGGCACCATAACTTTTCAGCTTGTGGAGAAGACCTCTATGCTGACCTTGTCAAAGGCTTTCATAAAAATTTCTGATTTATTTTCCTGAAATGATCCACTGACACTACTTCAAGTGTATAAATTCATAAATAAATTCCTTATCCAGTTTTGTTTGAATTATCTTTGTTTTTCCTTGCTATTATTGTCCCCCATTAAACTCTCTTGGTCTGGGTTAATCATCTGTTCATGTTGAGTCCTAAGTCCTTGTAGATAGGCAATTCTAATTTTGATCTCAGCCACTATCAGTTTGGACACAGAAACCAGTCTTTTCTTTCTCTTCTTTTGTGAGCTATGTATAAAATTCTTTCACAATTTCAATTTATTTCTTTTGAAACCTTTCAACCATTTTGTAACAATTTTTAAACAACTGCATCTGTTACAAACTGATCGCCAAAAGATAAGTTATTTTTTTTTATTTGCAGATGTTTATAAATATAAATAAAAATGCACAATTATTTATGTAACCCAGAAACTTGAAAAAATATTCTGAAGTGCACTGAATATATTTAGCTCTGCACAAACACAGAAATTTGACCAATTCTATGATACTCCCTGAATATATTTAGTCTTATGATTAAAGAAATTTAAACAGGTTTGTAATATTCTCTAAACCTATTTAGCTCTACATATATAAAGATATTTAACCATATACAAACAGAAATTTGATCAAATTTGTGATACATTTAAATATATTTAGCTCTATACAAAGAAATTTTATCAAATTTGTGATATTATCTGAATATATTTAGCCCTATACAAATAAAAAATATTTCAAATTTGTGATACTCTCCATATATTTTTCCATATACAAAGAAATTTAATCAAATTTGTGATATCCCGAGTATATTTAACCATATACAAAGAAATTTGGCCAAATTTGTGATAATCTCTGAATATATTTAGCTCTATACAAAGAAATTTAATCAAATTTGTGATATCCAGTATATTTAACCATATACAAAGAAATTTGGCCAAATTTGTGATAATCTCTGAACAAAGAAATTTGATCAAATTTGTGATATTTTGTTTACATTTAGCCATATAAGAAATTTGACCAAATTTGCGATACTATGAGTATATTTAACACTATAGAAATAAATTTGATCAAATTTTTGATGCTCTCTGAAGATAGTGATACACAGAAATTTGGTCAAATCTGATTTTTATTAAAAAAGCACCAAATTATCTTTTACATAATTTTCCTTAATTTTGAAAGCAAAATAAAACCAAAACAACTCAATGACTTACTGCACCAGTGAAAGTGAGATTTTGCAGGTTTCCATGATCTGCTTTTTGAATACAGGAAATATTCTCATAGACTGTGTCTTCATCCAATTCACCCTCAATGGGAGACTGAAAGAGAAGACAAAATTTAGCAATCAACAATTCAAATCAAATGAAATATGTGTTAGTGTTAAACTCAAAATTATATTCAGTCTTCCCTCTGAGTGGCATATATATATTTTTCATTTGTAAACAAGTTATTACACGACCTAGGTTTCTACCATGAGTGGTGTCTTCAGTGGCAAAATATATAGACTGTGCCAGGAAGAAAAGTTAGAGATTATGCTATTCTCAAACAAAAATGAATTATTGAATGAAAGAAGAGAAATTATGACTAAGTGTAACCATACTAAAATAAAACCTATTAGGTTCATACAACCATGGATGAAAACGTTATAATTTCTTGTCATTTAAAAAATTGTGCATTCAAAAATTCCCTGCCATGTGAGTGTTAAAAAAAAACACCATTATGTGAACTTTCTTAAAAAAAACAAAAAAAAAAAACAGTACACGGTAAAACCAGTTATTGAAAATCGCCTGAAGACACCACTCATGGTGAAAACGTGGGTCGTGTAATAACTCATTTACAAATGGAAAATATTCAAAAGTTCTACAATATAATTGTATTGAACACTTTTTAATACAAATGTGCACTGGTCTAATTTTATTATGACCAAAAACTAAGTAATTAAACAATATATATATATATATATATGAGGCCAGCTGAATGATTAAAGGTAGATGGCACTGCTAACTTAGCAGTGCCATCTACCTTTACTAATCTACCATTTTGTCAAGGAGAATTAATTCAACAATTAGCTATTATATCTTCTTTTGTAAATACCCTAGTTACTCACTATCAATGGTCTGAGAAATTAATCTTTTAAAACCATTGTTTTATGCTCAAGCTTGCTTACAAGAGAACTTAAGGGACAATAATGTCTGAAATCATTAATAAAGGAATGAATAAAATAGATTTCATTTTTATATAATTTACCAGTATTGGTATACCAGCTTTAGTCACTTTACATAGCTTCTTTTTTAAAGATATTTTCATGGTAATTGTGAAGCATTAGGAGCTGGTTAATGTTTCTGATTCAGCCTTGTGTCTTACTTAACCAAACTCCCTACAACTTACAAGTTTTTATGCAGAATTATTATGAGAAGGTTTTCATCATTATCAAAAGGTTGGTTGCAGGTTGGAATATGTGGAATAGTGTAAGAATAAAATATACATTTTGTATATTAAAATAGAAATTTATTAAAGGGAGGAATAACAAGAATTCATAGAAATTAATGTTCACTGAGAAAGTTAAGGTATCAAGAGTTCGTACAAAGTGCTAATAGTAGTAATTGTTGAAAGAGATAAGGAGAAAGAGAAAGCGGACAATGTCTGGGGGGGGGTCGTTTGAAGTTTGAAGTTACATTTTAGATGTGTGTCTCTCTTTTGCTGCTCCCATCTCTCTGACTCTTGACTGATGCAGAGGTTATTTATATAGTCTTTTTGAAGTTAGCACTGGATGCTAAGTCCTCAAATCTTGCAAGTCGCTCCCATTGGTCAAAAATCACTTTAACACCTACTTGTGAATTCTGGGTTTGGACTTTTTCATTTTTTTGTTAAGCAGATAGTCAATCCTTTTTCTATTTGGGAAAACCAGGATTTCACACATTGTTGTGAATTTTTGTAAAAGTGAAGAAGAGAATTGATTTTAATTAATTTCTTATCTACTACAATTACTCTGATGAGTTCTTCTCTTTGATTATTTCATTCCATGTAATGCTGGAAAGGTACTAAGACTCAAAGGGTTACTGAGTGTAAAAGAATAAGAAAAAAAAAGAGAAACATTAAGGAGTGAGAACAATAAAAGAAGAAGAATCAAGAAGACAGAAGATAACGATTGACATTTACTTTAATTTTTGAAGATCAAAGTTGGTTGGAAAGCATAGAGCTGGAAGAGAGTTCCACAAGTGAGAAGTGTGAAAAAAGAAACTGTTAGCAGAGAACTTACAGATCTAGTCATTTCAATTAATGAGATCTTAATCTTAATTAATGTAAATTAATGAGATCTTGTTGCCATTCTAAAACTGTGCTTAAATTACCATGAACATTTACCATGAAAGTATTTATAGAAATGGCATAGAAAAGCTACATTACAATTGGGGAAGCGACTGAAGCTGAGATTTCAGATCAAGACCAATAATATTGCGGATTCTTCTTCAGATGTTATCAAGAAACTTTATATATATTATCAGGAGCTCCATATGTGGTAGCAATATTTAAAACATTAAAGAATGGTAGACAGAAATATATAAGGTAGATTCTGAACACAAAAACCTTCTAGTACATTGAATCAACTTTCTTGGCAGCAAACCTAGCAATTGATTCAATATAATCTTTCCACTTTATGTCAACAGAGAATGAGTACTAGATTGGAAGCTAGGTCTCATCACTTTACTATTGAAATTATTATATGTAACTGTAAGTTCTATTCTAATAGTTTCTTCTTCTGCACTTCTCACTTGTAGAACTCACTTCCAGTGTCAGATTTCTCAATATTTGATGACTTATTAAATCCGACTTCAAACAAACCTATACCCTTTCAGAAGCCAATGAAAAGAACACTTATATTGATGAATTAACCAACAGAATATCCCCTTTTCAATAGATAATTGGTTTATATATTTTTGCTGTATTCAGATGTAGTTGAGGACCAAATAGATACAGCAACTTATTCCAACCAGAAGACAGAAAAAATATTCAAAGTCATTTTTGGTCGTCAAAATGCATAAATACACATTGATGTTGCTTTACCCCTTCAGAAGGCCGCATGTCTGTTGGACATCTCATCCATTTTGACATGCATTTTCTAACTCTCTCACCTCCTTTTTTTCTCCTCATGCAACAAAAGAAAGAGCATATGAGTTATATGTCTAAACATTCAAGAAAATCAGATGATGCACATATTTCACTCTCTCTTTTTTTTTTATACTTTTCTTCTTCCTCAAAACTGTCTGTCAAGATAGACTAAACTATCACCCGGTTCACACTCCACCCACAACTATTGAACAGGTGAAGAGGCTCATCCCTTGTTCCTGTTTAGGATGTGGTTTCCGGCTTTCTCTTTTCCAAATCTTTTCACTCTTTTCTTTTTTCTTTTTTTTTTCAATTGGAGTAGATAGACTAAACTATCGCCCGGTTCACACTCCACCCACAACTATTGAACAGGTGAAGAGGCTCATCCCTTGTTCCTGTTTAGGATGTGGTTTCCGGCTTTCTCTTTTCCAAATCTTTTCACTCTTTTCTTTTTTCTTTTTTTTTTCAATTGGAGTAGATAGACTAAACTATCGCCCTGGTTCACACTCCACCCACAACTATTGAACAGGTGAAGAGGCTCATCCCTTGTTCCTGTTTAGGATGTGGTTTCCGGCTTTCTTTTTTCCAAATCTTTTCACTCTTTTCTTTTTTTCTTTTTTTTTCAATTGGAGTAGATAGACTAAACTATTGCCTGGTTCACACTCCACCCACAACTATTGAACAGGTGAAGAGGCTCATCCCTTGTTCCTGTTTAGGATGTGGTTTCCGGCTTTCTTTTTTCCAAATCTTTTCACTCTTTTCTTTTTTCTTTTTTTTCTCAATTGGAGTAGATAGACTAAACTATCACCCGGTTCACACTCCACCCACAACTATTGAACAGGTGAAGAGGCTCATCCCTTGTTCCTGTTTAGGATGTGGTTTCCGGCTTTCTTTTTTCCAAATCTTTTCACTCTTTTCTATTTTCTTTTTTTTTTCAATTGGAGTAGATAGACTAAACTATTGCCTGGTTCACACTCCACCCACAACTATTGAACAGGTGAAGAGGCTCATCCCTTGTTCCTGTTTAGGATGTGGTTTCCGGTTTTCTCTTTTCCAAATCTTTTCACTCTTTTCTTATTTTTTTCTTCAATTGGAATAGATAGACTAAACTATCACCCGGTTCACAATCCATCCACAACTATTGAACAGGTGAAGAGGCTCATCCCTTGTTCCTGTTTAGGATGTGGTTTCCGAATTTCTCTTTTACATAGCCCCCTGCATGTCAGTGGCGTTATCGCCTTGCTGGGGGTGATATGATTAAAAAAAAAACAAAATAAAGAGAGGAACAAAAAATCAACATACAAACGTCAACTAGACTTTTCACACTTAAATACAATTCTCAATAATAAAATTTGATGTTAATTAAAAAATCTTATTTTTATTACAGTGTAACCCTGATATAAGAGAGTTGTTGGGACTGGAGAAAAGTTCTCTTATATCCGGATTTGGTCTATTTTATATAAATTACCACAGGCTCTAATTTGGGACCAGAGAAAATCTCTCTTATATCAGCGTTTCTCTTATATATATATATATATATATATATATATATATATATATATATTAGATTCTTATCCTTAATTACCTACCTATCCGGGTCTCTTATATCCAGGTTATACTGACTAAAGGATAACAAAAATCGCTTTTTTTATAATATTATAAAAAAAGTGATTTTTGTTATCCTTTGATGCTTGTTAAACTTTCCGATTTTTTAAATGATGGGAGTTCGGTTATGTTTGGCATAAGGTCAATTTAACAGACATGACTGATGCTCCTTACACCAGTTTTTTGCTTTCCAGTCAACTTTGATCTTCCAAAATTCAAATGCTACACCAATCATTGTCTTTAATCTCCTTGAATACTGACCTTTTATTCTTCTCTCTTTTTTCTCAGATTATTCCACTCTCAATAATCCACTTGCGTCTTAGCGGCTTTATTACCTTGTTTGGGTTGAAGTGATTAAAAATAATGCAGTTTGAAAAGTAAATAATTCTGTTTAATTTATCAAAAGGGAATGATTGATTTTTCTTTAAAATAGAAAAAAAATTCTAATAAAAGGTTCAAGGATTAAAAACTCTAAGTAAATCTTTTAAAATCAGAGAATCTGTGGCAAGTTAGCGTAAAATGTTACCCACAAGTCTTTAAAAAACAAACTAAAATGCTAATTTTCATTAAACTTTCACTTTGACGTTTTACGAAAGATGACTAAAAACCTTTTTTTTCTACAATATTTTTCTACAATATTTAAAAAAAAAATAATTTAATTATTAAATTAGTTAAAAGATCTAATTTTCTAAGGTTAGGTAATTTTTTTTTAATTAATAGAAGTTTTTGCAAATGACTTGAAGAACATTTTTTTTTTTTTGCGAAAGGCAAATGCTCTATCTTTTTAGGCAATTCTGTAAGCCGAAAAAACAAAACAAAACAATAAAATAACTACAAATAAACGACAAAAAACAAATTTTTACTTTTTTGTTTGACTGTTTACCGAAGAAATTATCTTCTTCGTCCGTTATATCATCGGGCAAAGTTGCTTCTTCAAATTCGTTTAATTCTTTGTCCAAATGTTCAGAATTCCTTGTTGTTGAAAGATCTTCCTCCTCAGTAAGCTCCAATCCTTCAAGTTTGAGTTTAACTTCTTCATCCATTTTCAAAACAAAAAGTTTTAACCACTTTTTAACATTTTTATTTAAGATGTTAAAATCTCAAAGCAGGGTACGGCCGACATAGCTTATTCAGTTGTCATAGCAACTACGGAGTTGCCTCCCTTTGTCCAAAAGTATTACGCCAAAAACAAGTTATTTTTTTTTCCTTTCTTTTTAAACAAGTTGAGCTTAGTCTGACACAAGAGCCTGAAATTATTGGAGTATTATATGATAAGTGAAACATTCAGAATAGAAACAGTAAAGTTTATATATGCATGAATAAGTGCTATAGAGGAAAATTATAAAACATAAAAAAACAGGCACTCCTTTTATTCCAACCACCCTAAAAAGCAATCGTATTCATTCAGCTTCAGCCCCTAGTTTCTTCTTAAGAAGCAATGGAAAGTTATGCACACCCCCTTACACACACACACACACACACACACACACACACACACACACACACACACACACACACACACACAAACAAATGCATCTGTAAAGGAACAAAAATAAAAAACGAGACAAGGAGAAAAAAACTCTTAGCTAAGTATAATTTTCCCTCTTGTCACTTTTATTCACACACACGCGCGCCCAATTAATCACTTAGCTGTATTAAGTTATGCTGAATTTGAAGTTTTGTGAGGGCATTATTGTAAATGTAATGTCTTCACTTTTCAGGATTTTTTATTTTCTTCAGATATGAGTAGGTGCTTCCCAGGTTCACTTTCCTGGCAATGTTTCTTCGATCACTACAACCTGAAACCTGTTCAAGTCATGGTTAACTGTTATCTTCCCCTCATATCTGTTGCATGACTGTGCCTTTTTCTTTGCATGCATTTCTCGAGAGGATCTTGGGCCTTCTACAGAGTGAACATCATTTTAAAAAGCAAAGTGTCTGTAGTGTTGAAAGTACTTCATTATCTACAAGGTTGCCTAAATGCCTTTGAACTTTATCAATCCTGGAAAGTGCGGATTGGACAGTTTCAGGCCAGATTTGACAGCAATACACCATTTTTGTTCTGGTCTGACTTTTGTAAAGATAGAGCATGGCAGGAGCAATCTGGTACTTTCTGGGGAGGTAAAAATGTCTTATTTATCTACCAATTTTTATCAGCCAAATTGGAGAGATTGTAGGGATTAAATAAAAACTACGAAATAAAATAAAAATACAAAATAAAATAAAAGTACGAAATAAAATAAACATAAAAATCTCCCAGGAGTCCTCTGACAGAAAAGACAATTGACGTATGCGCAAAAACGAGAGGCCTCCTGGTGCCAAAAATAAACTCTCTCTTTCTCTGTTGGACTTTGGATGGTAAAGACGTGCCAAACTGTTCGGGAAGGAATTTCCCCAACAAGAGGTCGTTGGAACCAAAGATAAATTCGGGTCCAAACTGTCCCTCTGGTGTCTCTGTATCTTTCCTTTTCTCTTTGCCTATTTATTTCACCGGCGAAAGCCACTCAACAAGTTTTGGGATGTTTAGGCGAAAGAACCAACCCAGCAGTAAAAGCCATAACATTCCATAAGATACTCTATGGCGTTTAATTAAAAATTGCTTTAAAATACCTATCGACGTTATGGGTAGTGCAATCAGATGCTGTACTTTAAAAAATAATCTGACTTTGTGAAAGAGTAGAAGGCAATAATATTAATTGGCAAAAATAAACTATTAATAATGAAAGTATGGTGGGACTTTTACAAATTTATAATAGATGTAGTCATTAATTTACCGTAGAGTGTGTGTGCTTAATTTGATTTGACCTTGTTAAGTTTGGCCCACAAAAAGAAATGTGTAAAAATATGTGTATTTAAATAATCATTTATATAAACATTAAATAATTATGTATTATACAAAATGATAGTAATGTTCATATGTCTGGTACAAGGCTGGTAAGAAGAAAAGTAAGTTGAATGTATGAAGGAGTGATGATGATAAGGGTGTATATAGGAGCAGGGGTATAATTGTAGTCGATATATCTTTGATGTAACTGCTCAGTTAACGCATCACTCAATAAGTCTCGGGCCTAACTAATAAAACAACAACTTTTAGACAAAATTCGATTTTATTAATCAACGTAGTCTCCTTCTAGGAGATACACTGATTCGAACGCTTCTCTAACAATTCGATGTCTTTTTTTTGTAAGATGATTTGCCTTTGGCCTCAAAATCCGCCTCAGTTTCCGATATCACTGCTTCATTGGAGCCAAATCTCTTTCTCTGGAGCAAACTTTTGAGGTCTGCAAACAGCCAGTAGTCGCTGGGGGTCAGATCTAGAGGACAGTATGGATGCAGAATCAATTTGAAGTGAAATTCACATAGTTTTGGCATTGTTGCGATCGACTTGAGACACGGTGCATTGTTTTGGTGAATGATCACTTTTTCTTCTTTATTTGTGGCTGTTTTTGGTGATTTCTTCCTTCAAACGCACTAATAATGCTATATAATATTTGCTCTTGATGGTTCTTCCTTTCTCAAGGTAATCGATGAACAAAATAACTAGCACATCCCAAAATATGGAGGTCAAAACTTTGCCTGTTGATGTTTGCATCTTTGGTCGCTTTGGACGGCTTTCACCTGCTGCTGTCCTCCACTCAACTGACTGCTAATTTAACTCCAGAATGAAGTGGTGGATCCGTGTTTCATCCATTGTCATATATTTATGCAAAAGCTCTTTGTGTTGAAACAGTTGCAAAAAACACTGAGCAAACGCGGCACCCACTTTGAACACAGCTTTCTCATTGATAAATGTTCATGTAAAATGGTGAATGCACTAACTTCTGATATGTTCAACTCCTCTCCTATCTCACGCAACTTTAATTTACCATCAACCAAATCGAGTTTGTGGATTTTTGTTGTTGTTTTCCAAGATGACTGCCGATTAGGGGCGACCTGAGCATTCAGCATTATTTGTCTGCATGACCGCGTTTAATTAAGCATACAACCTCTTAACTGTTGTTTTCGATGGAGCAGAGTCAGAATAATACTTATCAAAACATTGCTTTGCTTGAACAGTATTTTTCCACCAAAAAAGCAATGCTTTATCAACACATGAAATTCAGATTTTTCCATTGTTTTGAAAATTTGCAACTGTAGCTTCACGTAAATTACTGTAATTTGTAAACTAATAATCTGATTGGATTCAAATTTTGTCACATGCCATTTGAAGTTTAGTACTTCATAAAAAGCACATGGAGTTTTTATTAGTGGCGCCATCTATATGTCAGGCCCGGGATTTATTGGGTGATGTGTTATATATTCGGTTCATTGTTGTCTTCTTCTTTGTATCTGTCTTTACGGAATTTTCTTTGAAGAAGAAAGGGGGGCACAGAATGCAGCACGAAAGAGAGGGTCAGTGGGTAAGCCAATGCAGTTCACCCGACATGAGTTGAGAGGGATGGTCAGAGTTCTCTCTGAAGATAAGCGATAAAATCATGCATACTTGTACACTGTTGAAGTATAAATGTGGATCACTTTCAAATATATTTTTCTGTTCTCTGATTGGTTAATATATATATATATATATATGAAGTTACTTTGATACAGAGCAGTTAAAGACTTCAGCTATAGAGAAATGGTGTTGAAGTAAGCTAAGCTTAGTAAATATCTATTCTATCTGCCTATTGTAAAGCAATAGTAAGAAACCTTTCTTTGTAGATCACTGCAAATATAAAGATTGTTTCATTTCAAATTGGGTTTTGCTGGTTTTCTCTACTCAAGTACTGGCTTCTGTTGATGGTGAAATCTGTGAATATCTCTGCAAATTAGGTAAGCTCCTTCTTAATTTTGTGCCATCTGCTTTCCTTTCTATTTTTTGTTCCTAATCAGAAACAGAAGTGTTGTCATCATGGAGAATTTTCTGTGACACATGATGATGAAAGAAGGCTTGGAAAATTTGACACTCAGTAGACATATTGAAGGCAAGAGGGTATTAATGTAAACAGTGAGCAACTTAGCTAATGTGCTTGTGTAAATGGATGTTAGAACAGGAAAGGGATAATAAAAAGACAAACATTGATAATGGCTACAAAAGATAGGATGTCACAGAGAGCCACGATCGTCTACATCTTAAAAGAGCATGGTCCATAAAAGAAGATTTATTTTGTTCTTTTTTCTGTGCTCCTTTAATTTTTTCTATTTGTTTTCTTTGTTTCTTTTTTCTTTCCTTTGGGTGGACACTATTTAGTGACGCGTGACTGAGTTTTATGCTAGAGAACTCTGATGACATTTATTTATTTGTTTATTTATTGTTGCTTTGGAGTCAAATAACAGATCGTTAAGAACGGGGTAAAGCTTAGGTCACTGGGTGGTGGAAATGAACTAGGTTGTTTAAAATCCCCTCATCAAGAATTTTTCAAGGTAGTTACAGATTTAAAAATATAAAAATGCTTATTTACAGTAAAATGAGAACATCTGAAAAAAACAAACAACTGAAAACCCTTTGTTGGTGGAACTGTTTTATGTCATCGCGAGGTGGAAAAACAAGTTTATCAAAAACTGTGTTTGATGACATATAAAATCCTACTATTTACATTTAATATTTTTATAATAATAAAGAGTTCAACTTAGATATAGCTTTTGGGATATAGAGGATGTCAACAGTTAATATTTACTTTAAATTAACTGTCAGTTCCTTAACACATTTCGGTAAAACTTTTTCTCATTTCAAAATAAATTGATACAACACACAAATCAAATCAAATCATGGATAAACAGCATAAAAATGATACTAATTTTATATATGTGCTTCAAAACAAAAAATAAGAAGTAAAAAAATAAAAAAATGAAATGAAATTGGTCAGTGGAAGTGGGTTAGATGGTTGAAGACAGTTTTTTAAAGTTACATGTAGCTGAGACCGAAATCATTGTTGAAAGTGGGTGCATCTACTGAAGTTTTCATAGTTGACCCCTGTTTATATTGCTTTTAAGAAGCTCAAGACTTGTGAAATTTCAGCATCAAAATAGAGTGATTTCATTAATCTTTTAATTTCTTCTTTGTCAGTTGGAACAGGCATGTTCTATACTATACCTGAAAAAATATGAAAAGATTCAATAAAACTGATTTTGTAATTTTCAAAATCAAAGGCACAAGTGCTGTATCTTGTGTGAATATGTGTGTAGTCTACAGATATCTGAGTAAACAAAACTTACCAGATACCTTTACTTCGTACATGTGATCTGGAAGATATTTTTGAGCCAAATTTAGTTTAAAATAAAATCGGAGAATCTTATACGCTATCGAATATGGCAATTGCTAGATGTTTCAACAAAGATATTGAAAGCTTGCTTTTGATGTAAGTTTGAAGGATAAAATTAACTTTGCAAAGTGTTTTTGAAAGAAACGAGTTTATCTGTTGAAATTATCAATAACTGTCAGTCAGTTAAAAGTTATCTCTCTTTCTCTTTTAGAATTTCTGTAGGGATTCTCTCCCTTTACCTAACTCTTCCCTCTTCTTCTAATGTAAATAAAGGCTCGCTTTGTGCGTGTGTCTGTCCGCTCTAAAACAAATGTCTCTGTCATTATTTTTACGACAATAAGTATGCAACACAGTTGAAGCTCCTTTATACGAGGTATGTGAAGCTATGTTTCATTTTTAATAATTACCTAACATTATCATGAAAAATTAAAGAAATATTTGATTAATTAAGCAGTAGTATTGGAGAGTCTCTATGTGCATAATCTCTGATATTGAATCGGAATAAAGGTTTGTAGCATTTTAAGCGAATTTAAAAAACAGTATTTATATATTTGTACATAAATTTATTCAACCATTTATGTATCATATTGTTCCACTACTTTGCTTTTAATCACTTCACCCCCAAGCAAGGCAATAAAGCCACTAAGATGCTATAAAGATACAGAGAAAACATTCATCTTCTCTTGGTGAAACTTGGATATTCTCTGGTGCAGTTAATGGTGGTCGCTGATCAACAAACCATCTTAAAGATAAAAGAGGACAAGAAGCTTTGGGTTTAGTGTGATCTTCTTTAATACTCCTGCAGTTACTAATTCATGATGCTGTTTCTTGATTGGTTGGTTTTGTCATCTACGAATGAGACCCTTTCTTTTATAAGGTAAGTCAGTCTTTGCTACATCACAAGTTATTTACAGGTTTTGAGTTGGGAAGAAAGGATAAAGTAAAAATATATATTTGTACAACCATCTTTGAAACTGTGGTATGTAGCTAATTTTTTTTGTTTTGTTCTGTGTTTACTGCTTCTGTTTTTTTTCTTCCTTACTACAAAATATATCATTTTTTTTACTCAAACTCATTTAACTCAAAAATAAAATTGTGACTTAATCCAGGAAAACATTCAATATCAATCAGTTAAGTGCTATATGTGATACACGCTTGAGTGACCATGTCTCGAAAGAAACATGACTGACTGGGCAGAAGATTTTTCCGTAGAAGTTTCTTTCTGCAGTAGACTGGTTGCAAACCAAGGCTATAGAATACAATCTATCCTGCTATTTAACCCATAGCTGGAGGGAGAAGAGATGGATTAATACCTTTCTAAAGGATATTTGTGTGAAAGTGAATGCAATGAATTCAACTGGAATTTTATCTTGGCTCTCTGATTTCTTGTTATGAGTCGATATCCACTGCACCACAACACACATCAATATACTGAGAACAAAATAGTTCTGTTTGAGTTTGATGAAATTCAAGGAAAATTCGGAAATACTTTACTATGCTGAATACTTTACTATGTAAAGATGACAAGAATTTTTTTTTAAATTCAAAGACATTTCTAATTTGTAAAAGTCTACAGTCGTTGATGAGGATCAACTGAAAATGTTGATTAAAAATAATCCAGAGATACACCATAGGTCTCATATGAGTGTTGTATGTACCGAAAATGTTGATTATCATCCAGGTCACGCAACAGATATTGCAGAGATACTCCACGTATCTCATGTTAGCGTTGTAAGGCATTTGAAAAATGTTGACTATCATTCAGGTCACGCAACAGATATTGCAGAGATACTCCACGTATCTCATGTTAGCGTTGTAAGGCATTTGAAAATGTTGATTATCATTCAGGTCACGCAACAGATATTGCAGAGATACTCCACGTATCTCATGTTAGCGTTGTGGGGCATTTGAAAAACGTTGATTATCATTCAGGTCACGCAACAGATATTGCAGACACCTCCACGTATCTCATGTTAATAAAGGCATTTGAAAATGTTGATTATCATTCAGGTCAGCTAACAGATATTGCAGAGATACTCCACGTATCTCGTTAGCGTTGTATACCCTGAAAATGTTGATTATCATTCGCGCTACGCAACAGATATTGCAGAGATACCCACGTATCTCATGTTAGCGTTGTAAGGCATTCGGAAAATGTTAATGACGTCCAGGTCACGCAACAGATATTGCAGAGATATTCACGTATCTCATGTTAGCGTTGTAAGGCATTTGAAAATGTTGATTATCATTCAGGTCACGCAACAGATATTGCAGAGACACTCCATGTATCTCATGTTAGCGTTGTAAGGCATTTGAAAATGTTGATTATCATCCAGGTCACGCAACAGATATTGCAGAGATACTCCACGTATCTCATGTTAGCGTTGTAAGGCATTTGAAAATGTTGATTATCATTCAGGTCACGCAACAGATATTGCAGAGATACTCCACGTATCTCATGTTAGCGTTGTAAGGCATTTGAAAAAATGTTGATTAACACCAAAGCGCCAATGATATGGTGGAGATACCCACGGTCTTGGCATAAAGGAAATGCGGATGGTCATTGTGTCACGCAACAGATATTGCAGACACTCCACGTATCTCTGCGTTAGCGTTGTAAGGCATTTGAAAACGTTGATTATCATTCAGGTCACGCAACAGATATTGCAGAGATACCCACGTATCTCATGTTAGCGTTGTAAGGCATTCGAAAATGTTGATTATCATTCAGGTCACGCAACAGACATTGCAGAGATACTCCACGTATCTCATGTTAGCGTTGTAAGGCATTCGAAAATGTTGATTATCATTCAGGTCACGCAACAGATATTGCAGAGATACCTCCACGTATCTCATGTTAGCGTTGTAAGGCATTTGAAAATGTTGATTATCATTCAGGTCACGCAACAGATATTGCAGAGATACTCCACGTATCTCATGTTAGCGTTGTAAGGCATTTGAAAATGTTGATTATCATTCAGGTCACGCAACAGATATTGCAGAGATACTCCACGTATCCTGCGTTAGCGTGTAAGGCACTTGAAAATGTTGATTATCATTCAGGTCACGCAACAGATATTGCAGAGATACTCCACGTATCTCATGTTAGCGTTGTAAGGCATTTGAAAATGTTGATTATCATTCAGTCACGTAACAGATATTGCAGAGACACTCCACGTATCTCATGTTAGCGTTGTAAGGCATTTGAAAATGTTGATTATCATTCAGGTCACGCAACAGATATTGCAGAGATACTCCACGTATCTCATGTTAGCGTTGTAAGGCATTTGAAAATGTTGATTATCATTCAGGTCACGCAACAGATATTGCAGAGATACCTCCACGTATCTCATGTTAGCGTTGTAAGGCACTTGAAAATGTTGATTATCATTCAGGTCACGCAACAGATATTGCAGAGATACTCCACGTAACTCATGTTAGCGTTGTAAGGCATTTGAAAATGTTGATTATCATTCAGGTCACGCAACAGATATTACAGAGACACTCCACGTATCTCATGTTAGCGTTGTAAGGCATTTGAAAATGTTGATTATCATTCAGGTCACGCAACAGATATTGCAGAGATACCCACGTATCTCATGTTAGCGTTGTAAGGTATTCGAAAATGTTGAGTATCATTCAGGTCACGCAACAGATATTGCAGAGATACTCCACGTATCTCATGTTAGCGTTGTAAGGCATTTGAAAATGTTGATTATCATTCAGGTCACGCAACAGATATTGCAGAGATACTCCACGTATCTCATGTTAGCGTTGTAAGGCATTTGAAAATGTTGATTATCATTCAGGTCACGCAACAGATATTGCAGAGATACTCCACGTATCTCATGTTAGCGTTGTAAGGCATTTGAAAATGTTGATTATCATTCAGGTCACGCAACAGATATTGCAGAGATACTCCACGTATCTCATGTTAGCGTTGTAAGGCATTCGAAAATGTTGATTATCATTCAGGTCACGCAACAGATATTGCAGAGATGGCAATGCTGTGTATGTGGTGGGATAGGAATGGTATAATGTATTACAATCAAAGACAGAAATTTATGAAATGCTCCTGGAATTTGCCAGTCGGAAGGATGTTAACTTCTATCGAAACAACAAGGATCCTTTCCTCTCTTTGTACACCCAGCAGAAATTGGTACAACTTGGCTGAAATAACCTAATGTTACCAGCCTACTCCCCATGACTTTGCGCCTCCCAATTGACATCTATTTCAATCCGTACAAAATTCACTTAATTTTCATTTTATACAATGATATTGTACAAGGCCCAAGAGCCGCTCGAAATAGAGGGTTACAGAGTAAGAGGCACCATCTCATGCTAGGTGATAATGCCACTAAGAAGCAATGGGGTCACTGGAAGTGAAAAAAAGTAAAAAAAAAAAAAACTTTAGAAGAACCCAGTCCTAAACAGGAAACAAAAAATAAACCTCTACTCCTATTAAAAAATACCGGAGAGGAGTATGAACCGGGCGATAGGCGAATCTATATACTCATATATAAGAAGAACTTCAGTCTTTTAGACGTCAGTAAAAGACCCCTAAATTTGTTTATCACCTTGAAAGATGCCGTTCTTTGGTTGCTTCTTTGTGTCTTTTCTATAAATATTTTCATGGTAATTGTTCAAATGAGATTTCCTCTTTGATGCCTTCGTTTCACAAATTTAAGCGCAGTACTAAATTGGGATGTGCGTTGTGGTACAGTGGATATCGGCTCGGAACGAGAAACCGGGGAGCCGAGTTCGAATTCCAGTTGGACCCATTGTATTCACTTACGCGCAAATACCCTTGGGAAAGGTATTAATCCGTCTCTTCCTTCCAGTTATGGGTTAAATAACAGGACAGATTGGGTTCTATAGCCTTGGCTGGCAACCAGTCTACCGCGGAAAGCAATGGCAACCTACTGCGGGATAATCTTCTGCCCAGTCAGTTATGTCTCTTTCGAGACATGATCGCCCAAGCGTGTATGACGTATGACACTTAACTGACTGACTAAATTGGCAGCTAGGTCTCATCATTTTACTGTTGAGATTGCTAGATGTAGCCCTAATTTCTACGTGAAAAGTTTCTTCACTCGCCCGTGAAAATCTAATCCTTGCTTCTTACTTTTCTGACATAATCTTGGGTATAACGATAAATTACATCCGGCAGCAAGGCCTTTGATCGGAAGATTGGAGAGTATTGTTGTTACCAGGTTCACTCTGACTTAGGAGGGTAGCATCTGTTAGGATCTCAGCTATGAGAAAATATGAACCCCCAAACAAAACCCTTTGGAAGTAAAAAAATATATGTTTACATAAAAAAAAATACCAACATTGATAGTAAAATTACTAACAACACCTATTAATAGTAAAATAACCAGTAATTCATATTATAGTCAGTTAAAGTGCCATACGTGATACACGCTTTGGGCGATCATGTCTCGAAAGAGACATGACTGACTGGGCAGAAGATTACCGTACAGTAGGTTGTCATTGCTTTCTGTGGTAGACTAGCTGGCTAGTAATTAGTGGAGGATCAGTTTATTACTTCATAACAATAGAAAACAGATCCCCCACGTTATGCCCAGTGGAAGTTTTAATTGTCTTCAACTATTATATTCAGTCAGTCAGTTAAGTGCCATACGTGATACACGCTTTTGGGCGATCATGTCTCGAAAGAGACATGACTGACTGGGCAGAAGATTATCCCGCAGTAGGTTGCCATTGCTTTTATTGCCATAAAAGCCATAAAATTGTGTTCAAAATGTTTAGATTTTGGCATTAAATAACACATAGAAGTTGATATGCCGCTAACCAATTAACCAACATGAAAAAACTCTTTCATAGCATTAATCTATATAATATCCTTCAATGTCTTAAAGAAATCCAACTGTATTCCAAAACATAACTTCAACAAAACTACAACATAAAAGAACTCTTTTATGACAATAATCCATATAATATCCTATAATTTCACAAAGAAATCAAACTGTATTCCAAAATATAACTTCAACAAAACTACAACATAAATCACGCATATCTCACAGCTTTCTAGTAATTATCTCCACAAAAACATCTATATATACAAATCCTGAGTATCATCTACCATATATTCAATTAGGAAAGCAAAATAGCATATATTTTTTTTTATTTTTTTTAATTATTTCACCCCAAGCAAGGCATTCCACTGGCACTATTGCGCATGGGGTTATATAGGGGAAGGTAAAGAGAAAGAGTGGTTAGATATAGGAAATGTCAGAAGGAGGGTGATAGATGGGTAAGGATACCGAGGCTGGGGGTTGGGTAGATGGGAAGAGTGTTTGAAAGAATGAATGCGAGTTAGTGTGTTAGGAGGTGTCTATTGACCTTACATTTAAACTCCTGGAGATTGTAGCCGTCGGGGAAGCAATCATGTGGAAGGGAATTTCACAGTCGGGAAATGCGAGAAAAGAAATTGTTGGAGTAGAAATTGCGGTTACATTTTATCGGTTTCACTGTAAAAGAGTGGGATCTAGTTGCTAATCTAGTATCTCGTGCAAATTCGTACCTAGGAGGCACCAGTGATCTAAGTTCATCGGAGCAGAAGCCGTGAAAGTATTTATAGAAGGGATACAGGGAAGCCACGTCGCGCCGGTGAGAGAGAGACTGCAGCTGGTCTGCCAAGTCGGTATCGATCACATTACAGACTCTCCGTTGTACTTTGTCAAGAACCCCGAGGAGAATAGCAGGGACACCCGACCAGATGTATTGCTTCAAAGCACCCAAGAAAATTAAATTTCGGCATTAAATGACCCATAAGCAGTTGATATGCCGTTAAACAAACTAACAAAACCTTCTAGACAACTAAGGTCTTCAAAAGTTTAAATGCAGCGTCAATCGTAATCTTTTGTCTCCTTGAATCCTAATTTTTACTGTCTTCTTTCCTCAATGACGTTTTCTCTTTGTTTTCCTTTCAATAACCCATCCTCCATTGCGTCTTCGTGGCTTTATTATCTTCCTTGGAGTGAAATAATTTAAAAAGAAAGTAGTGGGACAAAATGGTACATATGGGCATATTAGTGAAATGGCCTCCTGTTTCATAGGCACTTTTCGGTAGGTGAATAAAATTTGGGGCACCTCGACGATGCGAGAACACTTACGACTGAACAGTGAATTTGATCCTCATTAGGCTCCCTTATACTTTCGGCCTTGTGCCACATCTAAGATACGCTTAGAAAATCAACATTTCCGCTTGTCTTTTATTGCTAACCTTTTCATTCAGGCGATACCAGCGGCCGCAGCTAACGCCGTGAGAAATAAGTATGCCTCTCAATCAACTATGTGTTAACTAAACCGACCTTCTCAGACCACAGTGATAATTAGCACGTGCAACCAACGAAAATATTAGAAAGCCATGCTACTGTGGTGTCCTGGGTAAAACAATAAACTACATCCGACAGTAAGGCCTCTGATGGAATTTTGAAGAGCGTGGAACCACCTCTTAACTGTTGTTCCCAGGTCTACCTTGACCTGAAGTCATATCAGTTGTTAACGTCTTAGCTATAAGAAATAATGTTTTGATTTTTGTTTGGTCTACGAAGTACAAAAATACATATTAAAAATATCAGCAATATATTTATAAAAATACTAGCAGTATAGCCCGGCATTGCTCGGGTGTAATGAAAGCTTTAAAACTAATCTATGGTCCTGGAGCTCAGGCTCTTTGGACGTTGGCACGAAAGACTAAAAAGCAATAGTTGTTTCCAGTTAAAGCGAAACCGTAGACTGAAAGAAAAATGAATGGATGTAAGTCAAATTTTGATTTCCTGGTATCGATATCAAATAAGTTTTTTTCATCGTAAACTGAATTATATATATATATTATCGATTTTCTGCACTATTGTAAGAACTGCAACCTTGAAACTTCTGAATATCGTTTCTTATGTCTTTGTCTATGAGTGTGTCAAATTTGATTAAAATCGGACCACTCCTTCTATAACCCGATTTTTTTCGATTATCGATTTTCGATATTTATCGGGGTACCTCGACACAAAACCTAGCTAAGAACACTCGCAGACGCTTATAGTAAACTGTGTAAATTTTCAAGAAAATCGGTTCAGCCATTTCGGAGTCTATAGGTAACGGATACACACACGCACAGACACACACACACAAAGTTCCATTTATAAATAATTTTAGATGAACAGTTGCAAAGCTTTAACTCCAGACTATATATATATATAACATACGTTTGTCTGAAAGTATGTCTTGAAAGTATAAAATTGTGTATAAAATGTGTAGTTGGAGCCATAAGATTGCGTACAAATTAGATTTCGGCATTAAATAACACACGGAGGTGTAGATATTCCGCTAAACAAAAACAACCAACGTGCCACTGGGTACCAAAGCAGGGCATTTCATACGCGACCAGTTACAAAATGCTGAATATATGTTCTTTTCTGCAAATTCAAATGGGACTTGTTTTCCTAGCGTATGAAGTCTTTCTCTATCCGTTGTAGTTTGTTTTTTTGCTTCTTTCTTCTTCTTTCATGTGCCCGGTCCTCTCAGGACGTAAGCGATCATGGTTTTACCACATCTCCCTATCCTTGGTGACTCTTAGCACGCTTTCTCCTGTTGCACCATGCAACCCTCGTTTCGTCATCCACCTGATCAGGTCCTTCAAATATGTTATCCGCTGCTTTCCCCTGTCTCTTTTTCCTTCTATCAGGCCTGTTAGTAATAGGTTCTCTAAGCCCTCCTTCCTCATTGCAGGTCTCAGGAACTTTAGTTGTCTCTTCCTGATGCTCAGTATTAATTTCCTTTTCGTCTCCATCTTTTCCAAAACCTCGCCGTTGCTCACATCTATGACTTCTAATTCCTGTTCTGTCAGCCATTTGCACAATACCGATAGGTAGGTTATGCGCTAATTTCCTCTGCCCCTTTTGCGTTCAATATATCTTGTGAGTGTCAAAGCTTCTGAGCCTTCTTTCGTCATTACGTGCCCTAGAAAGTTCACTCTCTTTCGGATTGTGCTTTCATTGTCTGTAGAACTTCGTCGTTGTTAGTCCACGATATTCTCAACATCGTTCACTGCAAAAACAATAAAAATAAGTGAGCTTAGAAGACATTTGCTCTAACATTTTGCCAAAAAAATAAATAAGGAAAAAAAAAAAAAATGACGTTGAAAAAAGAAAAGAAAAATGACGTTTAATTTTGATTTAGTAACAAACTACCCCATGAGTAATCCTACGCAGAAATGTAATTTTAAGATGGGCTATATTATATATAAATACGGCAATTTACGTCAAATAACAGCCAATATTTACAGTCATTACAGCGATATCGTAAAACAACCGTATAAAGTTTCCTATTTTAAAAAATCCCACCGACTCTTATTACTCTAGCAACTGCTTACTCATTGCAAAGTCAAAACAATTTTCATGAACATTGAGCAAAAGTGTCAACACACATATCTATCTATCTATCTATCTATCTATCTATCTATCTATCTGTGTGTGTGTGTGTGTGTGTGTGTGTGTGTTCTAAAATGGATAGGGAATAATGGCTATTAAGCTTTTTGATGAGTTTCTGTGTCGGATGGTATATATAAAATGTAAAACTTGTTAGAAATTTGATTTATTTTAAAGTGTAATTTAATGCAAAAATACCTTTGATATTTGCCGAAAATCAAGAATATATTGAATCCAAAAATAAATAAATTAAAAATAAACAAATAAATAATCTATAAGTTTGAACATTACGAATTAGAAAATAGTTACAAATTTGCAATACTGACGAAATTACACACACACACACACACACACACACACACACACACACACACACACACATATATATATATACGTGCGCGCGCGTGTGTGTGTGTAAAAATTATCTGGTTTTAAATTCAAATCTTGTGATGTTTCTATCGAAACACTAAGAACACTGATAATTTGAAAGTTAGAATTCATTCGCTTAGAAAGGCTATAGGATCTGATCATAATTTCCACAGA